>CM060920.1:673842512-674372512 GCA_030737875.1 Allium sativum
AAGCGCACACCAAATGGGCGAGTTTTGCCTTATGATAACCAAACATGCTTTCATACGTGAAAATCCTCTTTATACTATTAGTGCATAATGTTGAAAACCGTTTTACAATTAAATATATTAATCTTAGCAAGCATAGTGGCTATGCCCACTTACATAGTTTACAAACAAAACGAAAGGCTCATATTGGTTGTTGGGTTCCAATATAATGGTTCCTGACACGAAAGATCAATCCGGAACTAGGTGCAACCTCACGGTTCATGGTTTTCATCCAGGCTCGGACACCAAACACCAGGTAAATCACCGGTTAACATCCAGACATGGACACCGAGCATACCCCTTTTTTTCCCGCAAGTTTCAAAGTAGATCTACCGCCGAAGCTTCCAAGTTTCAATAAAATGTATACAACCTAACCGCCAGTTTACCATCAATCCGGGGTGTGAGGTTCGTCGAAGTCACGATATACATAATGCTATCATCACTAGCTCATTTCATAACTTGAGTATGCCACATTGTCAATTTACAACATGTCACTGATTTCTGTTAATACATAACCTCTAAGACCGTAACTTAGAGACGGGAATAATCAATTGCCACAAATCCGATATATATTCACAGGAATCAGTGCTACGTGGACAAATTACACTGTCAGACACACAATCCATACAAGTCCATTCTGGGTCTGAACGGAACAAAATCCGAAAATCCTTGAATATATTCAGACCTCATGCCACTTATAACCTCATTTCAGGTGTACGGCCTGATTCGAGACATAAATGTCAATTTATCCGAATAATCCAAAGATTCCCGGTCTTCATTTTTCACTTCCAAGTCTTCAATAACGTCGTATTACCACTTGGAATGGTTTTCAGACTTAAGTCTGATCCCGGTCTTTCCAAGTAATAAGCGTATTTTAAAACAAGCCATGGACTATACCGGTTTCAATCCAAATCTCCTTCCTAATGTTTATCAAGTTGCTTATGATAAAACTGGATTATCTCAAATTCTTTAAATCTCATTACCATCTTAATTGCCCCTTTATACATCCCATACCCAGGATTTCTTTACTCATTTTTCCATTTTCAATTCTAAATTTGGATTTATTTAACTCACCAAAATCTTTCAAAATATTTCAAATCCTTTATAGTTTGAATTCTTGGGTTCATAAATTTCAACTAAATTATATTAAGGAAATGCAAAAGTGTTATAGCATAGACATTTATCCCACATAGGTTCAAATTCTTTCCAAAGTTCAGATCATTGAAATATGATTCATAAAAATTCCAAAACTCAATTGGGTTGAATTATATTTCAAATCCGATTTTAAATTGACCATCCCGTTTGTCGGATCAGTTAGGGATAGCCAGGGAGAGCAGGAAACTATATTTTCCAAACCCAAGCCTTAGACACTATCCTCTCTGTCACCCTAGAACGTTCTGGTATAAATATTATTATTGGAAGAAATGTCATTTGTATGGATATATTCGATAATGGTTTAAACATAAATTGTTAAATCTTCTTTAAAATCATATTAAAGTTCACATAGTTTCATTAAACAATTAATCCAATTTCCTAGGAAGCTAAATGTAATGCTACCCAACTTGTTAAATCGTCTAAACTTGCAAATGGTCTTAAAATAATGGAACCAAGGTATTAACTTGTTTTCTTTAAAATTAAAGCAACCAATGTATGAAACTTGTTCTTTACAGTTAATGAAATCCATGTACTAAACTTGTTTACTTTAAAATTATTGAAACCAATGTATTAAATAAAATTTATGGAACCAATGTATTAATAAACATGTTTACTACATGCTTAAATTAAGTTTTCTTTAAATAAATTTTTTTTTTGAATAGCTAATCCTTCACATAAACAACTATAACTCAACTTTTTTTTATAGCTTAAAGATGGTTATGAACTAAGCATTTACATACAACTCAAAATCAAACAATTTAGGATATTGCCAAAATCATTTCATGCTTATGGAAGGTAGTTTAATTCTTCATGATTTTGTTTTTATTAAATTAAAGAGTTAACTTTTGTTTATTTAATAAAATTTCTATGCACATGAGGAGGAGATTGAAATCGAATACCCATATACTCCACACTATGGTGTGTGATACAACAACATCAATTCATATGAGTACTAGTCCATTCATCAAAATTCAACAACCATCAAATTGTGCGCAAGCGTCTCATTGAATAACGCTTTGTGTTTGGTGTGATCTAGCTACAAACATCCATCACAAACAATAGTAGCCATTTCAATATCAAATAATTATAATTATAACTAATTATAACTAAGAACTTGACATGATTAACTATTTCGAAATAAATTTTTAAATAAATGTTCTCACCAATTTATCGCTTTCCAACCCTTCACCGTCAACACTCCTTACTGCGACAAGCCTTGATTTGGTCTCATACTTCTTCCACGGACGTCGTACACCGGTTCTTGTCAACTAGCGCGTATATATATATATATATATATATATATATATATGTGTGTGTGTGTGTGTGTGTTCTTTTTAATACTTCTATTTGTGTTAATTCTCTCACCACAAGGAAGGTGGCAAACTGAACGAGAAAAGGGTGATGAGGGGATTTTGGTGTGGGATTTGGCTGAAGGCGACTGTTTTGAGGGGGGAAAGGTAGTGTGTCCTTGTGTGGTTAGAGAAAAGGTGGTGGAGCTTTGTGGCGTGTTGTCTTCCAAAGGAAAAAAATAGCGAGTTTGCAGAGAGGAGGAGCGAGGCCTATGATGGGTGCCTGCGGTCAGCTGAACTGCATGGAGAGGCAGCGGGTTTGGGTGGCGGTACACAGTTGCGGTGGCAGGTTAACGTGGAAACAGGGTGGCCAAACTTGTTCTGGAAGAGGAAAGAGAAAGAGATTTGAATGGATGGAATTATCAGATGAAGAGAAAAGGTAGGAGAAGAACTGGGTGCGTGTGAGAAAGAAACGAGATAAGGGGAGGAGTGTGGTACTCCGTGAGGATGAAGAGCTCCTTTTATTTCTGCCATTTAAAATTATTTAATTTGTGTACAGTGTATCTTCCTCTCTACATGAACAGTGCTAAATCTTTGGCCACTATTTATAAAATCTTTATGTAGATATGGTAAGATTTGGACAGATTTAATCAGATATTTGTTGTCTACCATATCTCCTTAAAAGGAGGATATTTTAATTTGTTTCCTATGAATGTTGTATTAGGCTGATGCATGAATATTGTTTTTGTTATTGACTGAGCGTTATAGACTCAACCGTTACCGACCGAAATTTAAATTCAATTGGTCGCTAATATATTCGTTTCCTTTATTATGTATTGATTATATTAATATATTTTTAGTTTAATTACACCGTTTATATTTCAAAATTCACTGCTTGCCTTCATCACATTAACTTTATTACAATCCATACAGTAATAAATTTAAACTTAACGGTTAAAACAAAAATTTATCACTCTTAAAAATTTCAACTTTATAAGTTAAAATTAATTTAATCATTTTTTCTCTACACTATTTACTCAATGCTTTGATTTGAAATGAATTTATTTTAATGTTATTCTATTTTACACAAAATTCTTTACTCAAAATAATTCGTTTCTTTAATTAAATTTGCATTTATTTCACATTTTACTCCTATCCATTCAATGCGCATTCTTATACAAATATGGTTAAGCTTTCCGGTTTGATTACACGTGATCTTTCAAAGTTTCTTTATTTATTTATTTTTGGTAGTAACCATACCATAATTAATAAACTCAATCCTAGTGATTACTTAATTTCGGGATTTCTCTTTCTTAATTTATGCATATAAAGTTTGAATGCTTTCATTGCATTAATTGTCTGGTATTTTATTTGGCGACAAAGTTCTCTATCAATTGAAAATTTTGTCTCAAAGTTAATTGCCTGTTTCCAAATAAATTCCTTTTCCCAAAATAAATCATTTCTCAAATGGAATTTATTTCAAATTTGACTTGGGTTCAAATGTCAAGTCTTAATTGTTCCAAATGGCTCATTATTTATTAATATCATAAATTTTGACAATGTTTATATTGACATATTATTTATAATGCACATTTATTTTTGGTGTGAACACTACATTAAATGACAGTGCAAATTCTAAGTTGAATCTTCAGCCTATATTTTTCCTTACCAAATTACAAGACCATAATAACTTCTTAACAAAATAAAATTTCAAGTTAATTTTATTTCCATTATTGCGGTTCAAACTTGACAAAACGTTCTAAACTTACAATTACGAACGCCAATATATTTTAAAGGTGAGTGTTGCGTTCAAGACAAAGTTTTAAATCTAGATTTAAAATATAAGCATGCATATTCTTCTTTATCACATTTCATGATAAACATTAAATTCATTTCTTAAATTGCAAAATGAATTAATAATGATGCAATTCTTCCCATAATGTTCATTTTCAAACAACAAGGAGTTTTTAACGCACAATATCCAAAATGGTTAGTGATGTAAATCACGTTTGTGGTTTCTTAAATATCATCCAACATAGACAAAATTTCAAATATTAACATTTAATTTTCGTTTAATCTAAATTTAATGTATATTTTAAATGTCAAAATTTCTAGGTCGTTACCGCCTCCCCAACTTAAAGCTTTTCGTCCTCGAAAAGGAGAGTTGTAAAAATTTGCTTAAAATAAATCTTATTTATAAAATTTATTAAGATCACATATTAACAAAGCTTATCACAATACTTTACAATTCCTAATAGGCTTAAATTTTTCAAAGGTTCTTAATAGAATAAACACAAAATTACCATACACTAAATTGGTAAAATTTCCTATATCAAAAAAACTTAAATCAGTGCATCAAATTTAAATAAGGAATTAGTTATAAAAATAACTTAAGTAAAACAGCTTAATTGATAAAATTACTTTGTAATATGTCGTTGTGGTAAAATAGGTTTTATAAAATCCAAAGGTTTAATATAAGGTTTTTTTTTTCTCTAGTACGTCAAGCGAGGACCTTTGAAACATTCATTCCAAACCACCATCACGCTTTTGTTGCGTTATTCTGATTTAGTGTGTATGTGTGTGTGTGTTTCACTTTTGAATTTAGGGCCTCCACTTCTACTTTCACTCTGACGAATATATTTTTTGGAGAATTAATAACCAATTTGATTAACATAAGTATTTGTACATTCCGTCACAACTCATTCTACATTGATTTCTTAATCTTAATACATGCATTTCTTGGTCTTGTACTATTCTGACAGTTAATCCTAGGGAATGATTGATTTTCCTTCTTGCGCTACTTTTTGTGAAGACATAGTTCCTCTCAATGGCCTTACTCCCTTCTCCACTAGACAATCCCTAACTTCATGTCCTTCCAGTCTGCACCGATGACACCTCCTTTTCGTTGCAGGGTTCTTGATTCCTTTCTTTCTCTTAGGGCATTTATTCATGAAATGTCCAATTCTCTAACACTTGAAACAACGTATATCCCTTCGAATGACTTTCCTTATCTTCTTAGATTTATTCGGGCAGAAAGCTGCAACATGGCCATTTTTAAAGCATCTATAACACTAGATATCTTTATGCTTTCTAAGCTTTTCTATCTTTTCTTCTTCCTTTCGAGCTAGTGTTCTTTTTGCTTGCTTTGGCGTCATCCAAAATTTGATTTTGCTTTAAGTGGCAACCTAACATTTCAAAATGGTTATATCCCTTTTCTCGTTTTCCAAATTTATCAACTGGCTAATTTAGAATAAGTACTTATTACCTACCATATTCAAATTTTACAAATTCTAAAGTAGTTTAAGCTATTTTAATTTCATTTCTTTTTATTTCAAAATTCCAGTTTTTACTAAATTTTTGTTTTAGTTCATTTTCAAATTAAATTTCTATATTAATTTATCAAATCATTTTACTAAGATTTATTTATTAAAATACTTATCTATATGATTTTAAGTACTCTTCGACGTTCCGACCAGAATTATATATTCATCCCACTTTCGAAACTCGAAAATAAATAATGATGATGCTGCAGTCATCAACAGAATCATCCCCAAGCGACAGAGTGTGATTCTATATCTATCTAGTACATATAAGACTTCGTACATATACTGGCCAGACATATATTCGAAATCTTCATATACCGATAGTCCAATCGCAACGTCGAATAAAATACTTGAAAATTCTGATTTCAAGTTGTAATTCAAAATAATTTACTTAGTTTTCAAAGTAATTTAGGTATCAAAATACGCTCTCTCCATCGAAAATATTCCAGAATCTCATTCTAGGGCGTTCCTAACCCTATCTCTAATGAGATATTATAACTCTAATGAGTTCTATATTTTTGTTCAACATATGTCGTACCCTTAGCTTTGTATAACCTGGCTCTGATACCAACTGTAACATACCGTCTTTCTTCCCGGTTTTCGCCGGTAATTAAACCAACTTAAACCGTTTACAAAGGCGGATTGTTAAGGGTACTAACATATATTGAACAAAACAACAGAACTTTTTATATCATGTTAATATTTCATCAGAGTTACATGGAATATCAGAGTTACATACATATAGCAGCGGAAACATAAATATACTCTCAGCGGAAGAAGCGATGTGATATAGCGGAAACTCTAACTTTAGCTCGAATCTCCAATCCAGAAAACGCTCCAACTCTTGCTCCAAGGGGTCTATAACTGTAAAACTAAACCTCTAGCTACCCATGTGGAAAATTTGTGAGCACCCAGAGTTTAGAAAAGAACAATAAACTCCAGGTCAGTCATGGGACTGGTGTGAGAACATAAAACAGTTATTTTAAGGATTTAATTTTTAAAGTTGGGAGATTCACCGGACTACGCCGCTAATGCGGAAAGGGTTTACTCCATGTGAATGCCCGTGCATATAAATTCGTAATGTCCTTTGGAAAATGAAGCTATCATAAACTCGTCCCACATCACACAATGCAAGCGCACACCAAATGGGCGAGTTTTGCCTTATGATAACCAAACATGCTTTCATACGTGAAAATCCTCTTTATACTATTAGTGCATAATGTTGAAAACCGTTTTACAAATAAATATATTAATCTTAGCAAGCATAGTGGCTATGCCCACTTACATAGTTTACAAACAAAACGAAAGGCTCGTATTGGTTGTTGGGTTCCAATATAATGGTTCCTGACACGAAAGATCAATCCGGAACTAGGTGCAACCTCACGGTTCATGGTTTTCATCCAGGCTCGGACACCAAACACCAGGTAAATCACCGGTTAACATCCAGACACGGACACCGAACATACCCCTTTTTTCCCGCAAGTTTCAAAGTAGATCTACCACCGAAGCTTCCAAGTTTCAATAAAATGTATACAACCTAACCGCCAGTTTACGATCAATCCGGGGTGTGAGGTTCGTCGAAGTCACGATATACATAATGCTATCATTACTAGCTCATTTCATAACTTGAGTATGCCTCATTGTCAATTTACAACATGTCACTGATTTCTGTTAATACATAACCTCTAAGACCGTAACTTAGAGACGGGAATAATCAATTGCCACAAATCCGATATATATTCACTGGAATCAGTGCTACGTGGAAAAATTACACTGTCGGACACACAATCCATACAAGTCCATTCTGGGTCTGAACGGAACAAAATCCGAAAATCCTTGAATATATTCAGACCTCATGCCACTTATAACCTCATTTCAGGTGTACGGCCTGATTCGAGACATAAATGTCAATCTATCCGAATAATCCAAAGATTCCCGGTCTTCATTTTTCACTTCCAAGTCTTCAATAACGTCGTATTACCACTTGGAATGGTTTTCAGACTTAAGTCTGATCCCGGTCTTTCCAAGTAATAAGCGTATTTTAAAACAAGCCATGGACTATACCGGTTTCAATCCAAATCTCCTTCCTAATGTTTATCAAGTTGCTTATGATAAAACTGGATTATCTCAAATTCTTTAAATCTCTTTACCATCTTAATTGCCCCTTTGTACATCCCATACCCAGGATTTCTTTACTCATTTTTCCATTTCCAATTCTAAATTTGGATTTATTTAACTCACCAAAATCTTTCAAAATATTTCAAATCCTTTATAGTTTGAATTCTTGGGTTCATAAATTTCAACTAAATTATATTAAGGAAATGCAAAAGTGTTATAGCATAGACATTTATCCCACATAGGTTCAAATTCTTTCCAAAGTTCAGATCATTGAAATATGATTCATAAAAATTCCAAAACTCAATTGGGTTGAATTATATTTCAAATCCGATTTTAAATTGACCATCCCGTTTGTCGGATCAGTTAGGGATAGCCAGGGAGAGCAGGAAACTATATTTTCCAAACCCAAGCCTTAGACACTATCCTCTCTGTCACCCTAGAACGTTCTGGTATAAATATTATTATTGGAAGAAATGTCATTTGTATGGATATATTCGATAATGGTTTAAACATAAATTGTTAAATCTTCTTTAAAATCATATTAAAGTTCACATAGTTTCATTAAACAATTAATCCAATTTCCTTGGAAGCTAAATGTAATGCTACCCAACTTGTTAAATCGTCTAAACTTGCAAATGGTCTTAAAATAATGGAACCAAGGTATTAACTTGTTTTCTTTAAAATTAAAGCAACCAATGTATGAAACTTGTTCTTTACAGTTAATGAAATCCATGTACTAAACTTGTTTACTTTAAAATTATTGAAACCAATGTATTAAATAAAATTTATGGAACCAATGTATTAATAAACATGTTTACTACATGCTTAACTTAAGTTTTCTTTAAATAATTTTTTTTTTGAATAGCTAATCCTTCACATAAACAACTATAACTCAACTTTTTTTTTATAGCTTAAAGATGGTTATGAACTAAGCATTTACATACAACTCAAAATCAAACAATTTAGGATATTGCAAAAATCATTTCATGCTTATGGAAGGTAGTTTAATTCTTCATGATTTTGTTTTTATTAAATTCAAGAGTTAACTTTTGTTTATTTAATAAAATTTCTATGCACATGAGGAGGAGATTGAAATCGAATACCCATATACTCCACACTATGGTGTGTGATACAACAACATCAATTCATATGAGTACTAGTCCATTCATCAAATAATTATAATTATAACTAATTATAACTAAGCACTTGACATGATTAGCTATTTCAAAATAAATTTTTAAATAAATGTTCTCACCAATTTATTGCTTTCCAACCCTTCACCGTCAACACTCCTTACTGCGACAAGCCTTGATTTGGTCTCATACTTCTTCCATGGACGTCGTACATCGGTTCTTGTCAACTAGCGCGTATATATATGTGTTCTTTTTAATTCTTCTATTTGTGTTAATTCTCTCACCACAAGGAAGGTGGCAAACTGAACGAGAAAAGGGTGATGAGGGGATTTTGGTGTGGGATTTGGCTGAAGGCGACTGTTTTGAGGGGGGAAAGGTAGTGTGGCCTTCTGTGGTTAGAGAAAAGGTGGTGGAGATTTGTGGCGTGTTGTCTTCCAAAGGGAAAAAATAGCGAGTTTGCGGAGAGGAGGAGCGAGGCCTATGATGGGTGCCTGCGGTCAGTTGAACTGCATGGAGAGGCAGCGGGTTTGGGTGGCGGTACACAGTTTATTTCAAATTTCCTGTTTCCTGATAACTTCTTTTTCCCAAAATAAATCATTTCTCAAATGGAATTTATTTCAAATTTGACTTGGGTTCAAATGTCAAGTCTTAATTGTTCCAAATGGCTCATTATTTATTAATATCATAAATTTTGACAATGTTTATATTGACTTCTTATTCATAATGCACATTTATTTTTGGTGTGAACACTACATTAAATGACAGTGCAAATTCTAAGTTGAATCTCCAGCCTATATTTTTCCTTACCAAATTACAAGACCAAAATAACTTCTTAACAAAATAAAATTTCAAGTTAATTTTATTTCCATTATTGTGGTTCAAACTTGACAAAACGTTCTAAACTTACAATTACGAACACCAATATATTTTAAAGGTGAATGTTGCGTTCAAGACAAAGTTTCAAATCTAGATTTAAAATATAAGCATGCATATTCTTCTTTATCACATTTCATGATAAACATTAAATTCATTTCTTAAATTGCAAAATGAATTAATAATGGCGCAATTCTTCCCATAATGTTCATTTTCAAACAACAAGGAGTTTTTAACGCACAATATCCAAAATGGTTAGTGATGTAAATCACGTTTGTGGTTTCTTAAATATCATCCAACATAGACAAAATTTCAAATATTAACATTTAATTTTCGTTTAATCTAAATTTAATGTATATTTTAAATGTCAAAATTTATAGGTCGTTACATATCGATTTTCTCAATAACCCATTGAGGAAATCTATGAACAGACATCCAATAAGTAGGAATAGCAGATAACACCGAATTAACAAGAACTAATCTACTTGCTCTAGAAAAAAAATCTATTATTCCAACTTGATAATCTATTATTAATCTTATCAATAATGACTAACCAATCATCCTTCTTTAGCTTCGAAGGCCTGATCTTAAAACCCAAATAATCAAAAGGAAATTTCATGGCAGAACAGTTTAAGGTGCTTGCAACCATAGACTCTACATTACCAAAATCATTAATGACCATAACAGAACTCTTGTCAAAATTAATTCTAAGACCAGATAACATCTCAAAACAACAAAGAATAAACTTAAGAGCAATAATGTGCTTTGGTAAGTGGGAAGAAAATAATAAAGTACCATCTGCAAATTGAAGTATAGATTAATTCATTGTTTAATTCCTTATTACCAACATTACCTAATACACCTAATCTCCCGAATCTCTTAATAATTCTAGAAAAAACATCAGCTGCTAAATTAAATAGAGGAGGTGATAGGGGATTACCCTGTCTAAGACCCCTCTTAGACTGGATCTTCTTTCCCACAACCCCATTAACAACAATATTAGAACTTCCAGACCTAAGTAAGAGCATGATCCAGTTAATCCATCTGACACTAAAACCTCTAGCAAGACATAATTCACAAATGAAATCCCAATTAATAGAATCAAACGCCTTCTCAAAATCTAATTTCAAAATAGCACAAGAAAAATTATTTTTACAAGATACATTAATGTGCTCCTGCATAACTGCCACTCCATCCACTATGTTTCTACCTTTAATAAAAGCAGATTGTGAATTATCAATAAGATCATTCATCTTCATACTAAGCCTATTCGCTAAAACTTTAGAAATAATCTTAACAAAAATATCAATTTCAAATGTAATTTTTTTACAGATATTTTTGTTGGTTAGTTTCCAAACAAAAATATCAATTTCAAATGCTTTGATATATATATATAAATCTCAAACGAACATAATTTTTATATAAGGATGTCACTGTCAAGTTAACGTGAAACTTTATCTATGTTCTGATATCATATATGCGTGCATATGGGTTGGTGAATTTGCAAGTGAATGGGTCTGTATATTCCTTGTTCTCCCAAATTGCTTGTTTTAGTGTATTATTTGCATTGCCGAATTTGCATGTTTTGACCCCATAAGCTTAATCATAGTCTATTTAATTATTGTCTGGTTCTGGTCACCTTTTTACTTAATTATAGTCTATTTAATTTAGCAACTTTGCAAATCTTGTTATTTCGACATTTTGTTTATATAATATAATCTTACGTATGTGCAGGTATTTGGGTAACTGTGAAGAAGGGTTTTATGGGTTGCAGTGTTGCATGAAGTTCTATCGCGTTCTTGTTTGTTAATATGTGGACAAAATTTAGTGATGGTAGTTTGTAGTCATGGTGGTTATCAAACATTTGATTGCTGCGAGTGATGATTCAAAACAATTCTTGTATTGTTATGTATACAATGTGGGAGATCAAGGAAGGAAATTGCAACGGAGACAGAATTAATTAAGTTGGAAGGGAAGAAAATTTTGTATTGTTATGTATGCTAGGTTTTTATTTTTATTTTTAGTGCTATGCAAGTAAGTCAATTATTTTAACAATCCTCCAAATCAGATCCTATAAATTAGTGATTATGTTAAGCATTTGTTTATTGAATTTAAGCTTCTCTCGCTTGATGCATCAATAAAAGTTGTAGCTTATTTTTTTGTATCTTCTCCTACAAGCTTCAATTATCAATTAGTTGTATTTTTGTTGATGCATCTTTAATAGCTTGTATTTTGAATAATTGGAATAGTTTGAAGATGTTCGATTTATGTATTGTTCTGATTATCTTTCGTTCCGATAAATTTGATTTTTAAATGGAGCTTAAACTTTATATATCTTAGGGATAGTCAAGAATAACTTTTTTACCTTAAGTTGGCGAGTTTTTTTTTACATCTATTTTCTAGTTTTGAACCTTTTAAATATAAAGAGTTTTGGTAGATAGATGGTTGAATTTGAAAGCTATATTGCGCTAAGAGTCTATAGACTCTTCTTGACGTAATGCTTACAGATGCCCTAAGGGTAAGAAAAAGGAAGCAGGACTTGAATTTAAGCATTATTCTTATTATTATTTTGCTTATTCGCGTTATTGTCTTAGGAAATAGTGTATTAGTCGGAGTATATCTCTAAAATTTGTTGTGATTCATTAAAGCCTTGGGTTCTAAGTTTCATTTTTTATAGCATGGCGCGACGAGGATTGTATTTTAGTTATGGTTCTGGTTTTGTCATCATACTAAATTCTCGCCAAATCATGTTGTAAGTGGAAGAGTTCCGTGGTTTTCTTCAAAAGAATTTGCAAAATCAGTTAATGAAAATATAGGTGTTAGAAAGAAAAATTAAACTTTAAATTATTCTCATAATTTTTTAAAAAATAAAATATCGAGAAATCGTGTTTTCCATGATCTTAGCAGTCATGAAATCAAGTTACTTATGTACATGATTTAAATTTATATATCACAAGAAAAGAGTCCTTCTACAAGAGATGTTTATCACTATTATATAAGAATACTTTGCATGATTTGAATCTATAATATCTAACTAAGAAGAACATTGTGAACGCAATCCTACGTTGAAGGGATAAGTTTATGATAGGAATAATGCAATGCCTAGCTTTGCAATTGAATAAAACCAAAATTCATAAAGCATATGGCTGTATGAATAATTATAATTCTAAGGGTAATTCATTCCTCTTTGAGCAATTGAATATGTGTGTATATAGAGGGCTGAGGTGATAACAATTAACAAGAGAATAAGGTTGTCAATGGATATTAGAAAAATCTGAAATTCGTCTGCATCCACATTCGAAAAACGGATTAATATTCGATTAGAAAAAATGGATGCAGATATAAGAACATCCGCATCCGAAAATTATCTATTTGTTTTTTTATAGTTATAGTTTAAATTATGAGTATTTTAGCATAATGAAATATGTTAATTTATGATTTTATTAAGTAGAAAATTTATATTATACACACCAAATGCATTTAATTTCTCAAAATTATTTATTATCATCATATTTTTTTATTTTTAGCACTTTATAATCAGTTGGATTGAAAAAAAAACTATGTTAAACTAAAATTTTCCATTTATGTACCATGATTTATCGATCGTTGGCGACTCAGATCATTATTGATATCCATCCATATCCGCGGATGCAGATATTCGATATCCGAAAATGATTTATGAGGCAGATGCAGATATAACACTATTCGCATTCGAAGGCCTCCGTTGACAGCGCTATAAGAGATCATAAGAGCTGCTTGAGTGCTTAAGGAGAATGTAAAACAAATGTTTGTGAGAACACTTTCCCCAAATGTATGTTGCATTTTGTCACATTAATGAGCTCTTTGGCTGGTTATTATTTAGTTCTTGTTTATCTTCCTATGGAATTTGAATGGACTTTGGGAATATAGTTGAATACCTCTTGCTAACGGTAAAAATCGTCAACATCCGAATGCAGGGTTATGGTTGTGGACTTTGGTATAATCTGGTCTTTCCAAACTCGACTTAATTCGCCATTTCTTATATATCGATGTCCTAAGTTTGAAGATTAATTACAGCTCCTTCAAGAGGTGAATATCACGCTTATAATACATTGGGAAACAAAGTATCTTGAGATAAGGGCTTTATAAGTTTGTTGCTAGTTGGGGCTAGACTGTTCATTGTGGCCAATTTGGTAATTATTTGGAATGTTGGATCGGAAAGCGCAAACGCCCGAAAAGTGTAATAATGTGCAGTAAATGTGTAGGAAAGTAAAGAACACGTTAATTTATAGTGGTTTGGTTCGAATTGAACTACGTCCACTTGAAGGCTTTGTTGATGTTATTCACAGTTGAGGGTTACAAGAGAAATTCCCAACTAGATCTCTAAATTATGGTTTAATATCTTGGAATTGAGTGCAAAATTTTGGAATGAGAGATAGTCCAGAACAATCGGAAAAGTCCTATTAAATGTGACTCCTATGGTCTTATTTATAGAGGATTTGGACCTCCTTCTGTAACAACTGTGTGGAAACCCCCCTTTCACTTTAACCACTCGATATCGACCCAGGTCAATGCTCTCTGGTTTCGGTTCCAACTCTAATTCCCTGCCGCATGCACTTTTTGGTATTGCCTCTACACTTTCATTCTTGAACACTAAGTCCATGCTTCCGCTTTCGGGGCTTCACTTTTATGTCTCTATCTTCATGACTTGGGTATCGGCTTGTACATCCGCTACTTTCGTTGTCTCGGTTTCAGCTTCGTTCATTTGCCTTTATTCTTCGGTGTCGACACCAAGCTATAGCTCACTGCATATTAGTGTCGACAACATGCCTTTATTGCCTTCTTTTCTTGTTATCGGCACCAAACTGTTTGTTTTCCTATGTTGGTGCCAATAACATATTTACATAGTTCTTGTTCCGGTGTCGTCTTTGCCGATATCCTCTACATCTTTGGTATCAGCTCCATATCTCCATTCTTGCGATTTCGATATTGGTTTCATTATTATTCCGAGCATTCAGTGTCGGCTTCACTTGTTATGGCTCTACTTTTTGGTGTCAGCTATGCTCTCTTTCTTTTCATTTTGGTGTCGGCTTTGTTCTTCTACAACCTTCTGCTTCAGCATTGATTGAACAGTTCCTAGTCTTCTACTTTGGTGTTGACTCTATTACGATACCCTTTCACCTTGTTTTGATTTCGGCATCGTCAGTATGAATTTTTGTAGTAACATTTATCCCTTAATGAAGGGTAATCCTAACTTTTCAAGTTAGCGGTTCAGACCAGACATCTACTTCTTCCTGTCCATAAATACTTGTTCCTGGTTTCAGTCGCTATTCTTTTCCATATAAATTTTTTCCTTGGTTCTTCATTAATCACCTGACATCATGGGCAAGAAATATATCGCAACTAAGCCCATCAAATGTTCCATCTTACCATCTGAATTTTCGTTCTTAAAGAAGATTAGGGTTGTTGAAAAACACTCCTTGATTAGTTCGCAAGAGGAGGTTGATGCTATTCTTTAGAATTTTGACATTTCCGAAGTGGAAGCTGTTACTGCCAAAATTAACTCTGAAACAAGCTGATAGTGAAGGGGTATCGGATGAACATAAGCACATAGGAATTCTCCAAAAGAAAGAGCCAAACATTAGAAAGAACCAAGAGCATGAAGGAATGATCCGAGAACTGCATAAACCGACACATTCTTTGGAGAAAGGAGCTCAAAATCTATAAAATATCGGTGGACTATATTGGGCCAGATATATCCGATAGGGTATGTCCGGCAGGGGGTTCTATAGCAAAGGTCATCTAAGCAAAAAGCTAAGAAAGAGGGATGCAAGAGCTTTGCTAACCGAAACCCAAAAAGACGGAAGGGCTGTCGATATTGACTTGCTTAATACCGATACATCAAGAGGTGAAGGCATCAAGAATGTCAAACCAAAAATACATAGAGATTATTCGGAACCAGCTTCCGAAACATCTAATGCATAAACACCGAAAGGTCACACTGATAGACAACAAACAAGTCAGTAGGAGCTACCTTCCGGAAGACCAGGCTATACCCGGAGGCTACACTGAAAGGAAAACCGGAACCCTAGAAGAGATACAGGCTATCCATACTAATCTTCTTAGTACAAACACTGACAGTAGTTCCGAACCGGCAACTATCTACATACATCACGAGGGCAAGCTCCTTAAAGTATTCATGAGAAAACCGGAAGCCTGCATCTGAAAGCCTATACCCGGGAGCCACAACTAGGAGCTCAAATGCCTTCTGAAAACCATTGCATCTACTAGCTCATATCAATCCCAAAGAAGCCCCAACTGACCTGAACACTCACTCCGATGGCTTTAATCAGCACCACAAAGGCGGCCGGAAGCTGAACATCCGAGGCCAAGGAGAAAAGCGGTTGACAGAGGCTTTTGCAAGCCCAATGGACCAACGGAAAAGTGCCCTGAATTCTCTATAAATAAGACCTCAGGGGTCACATTTTGGGGACGATTTTCACATTCTCATTCTTGTATTCGTAATCCTCTTGAGAGGAAACCCTAATTCTTAGATCGATTTGGGGATTTCTTCCATTCTATTCATGTATTCTAAATCAAAGATCAATAAAGAGTGAATTAATGCTTATAATATTTCTTTATGAGCTTTCCATGTTATTTCTTAGTTATCGTTGCTGCAACTTATTGTTTGTTTCCTACATGTGTATGGACCTTTACCCAAGCCTTTCCGCAAGCTAGGTGGAACACCCCTTCCTACAAGCCTAGACCCTTCCACAAGCTTAGTGCAGAACCCCTTCCACAAATTGTTAAGTCCTTTACCACGGGTTGTGTTTAGGAATCCATTAGCTCAAGGTAACTGTTGGTTCTTGGATCGCTTAAGTGTGATTCTCACCACATCGAGGGAAGAGTAACTATTCTTTCGGATTCCAGACCTTGATATCTAGGAAACGGTGAACTAACTCAAACTTGCAAAGGCTAAACAACCTATTTTTCTCCTAGGTCCACTTCCATAGACCTATCTCCGGTGTTGACGAACAATATCACTAACATTTTGGTGCTAGAAAGAGGGCATGAGCCTCCAACCTTGTCGTTAACCTTCCCACATATCTAACTGTGCTGTTCCGTCGTGGATTGGACTAAGGCTTTAAAGAAGCAAAGTTATGGGTAAGAGCTCCGAACTATAGTCTTCTGAATCTCAAATAGATGAGTCAGAAATCACTGACTCGAGAGTGACAGAAAAACAAAGGCTGAGAGTGGAAACCTTGCAGATAATGAAGCGAAAAAGGGGAATAGAACAATATGCTTCCGACACTTGGGATAATAGCCTTTCCACATAGGAAAGATCTTAACACCTCCTCCAAGTGGCTCTACATCAAAGAATATTAACATTTTCTCTCACATAAAGGGGACTCTCCACAAGCAAATTAGAGGAACGATGTTTGAACACGAAATAATGAATGATTTTGACCACTTCACCAGCAAATGGTCTGAAAGGATAGCACCTCAACCTCGGTACATTTGGGAAGTAGGAACGAAAATATAGGTAAAAAAACAAAACTGGGTTGCAAAAGTGTTAAGTCCCAGCGGCATGGAGAGAGGCTTATGCCAGGATTACCCAAGGGATACCACTTTAGCGCTTCGATGGAGAATATCTACTTCGTAACCAAACATGAACTCACCTATTGGCCGTTCGCAAAGAAAAAGTCCAAATACGAAAGGAAGTCAGGAGGACCCTACTGTCATTACCACATGATGAATGGACATGAAACTATCCATTGCAGAATCCTTGAAGAAATGGTCATCAAATTCATCAACCAAGGACAGTTACAAGAGTTTATAAAAAGATCAGGTCAAATTCAATAAAATCCCTTAGGGAAAGGATTATCAAACACAACTAAGGGTATGGAAAACCCTCCTTTAAAAGCTTAATGAAACCCAAGATGGGTCAAACCGTGAATGGATCAAATCCTTTGTCGTCACCAAATTGGTTAGGGCAAGGTATCCCTCGAAGGGGGATGGTGTGTTAGTCTTTTTCCATGCCCAAATCAGAGGGGGATAGGTTAAAGCATCAAAAGTGTAAGCCTCCATTTCACACCAGAAATGGTCGTGGTGGTGCATTTAAAATTAGCACGCCCTGCCTCTGCTCGCAGAAGTGCATGTCCTACCTCTGCTTATGTTCCGCCTTAACTGCAGAAGAGAACGCCAACCCCTCTCATCACCTACGATGGTCAGGATAGGGCACCCCTTGGAGGGGAGTGGGGTGTAAGCCTCTATCAGTACCTACGATGGTCAGTACAGAGTATCAAAAGAGTAAACCTTAATTTTAATTCCATGTCTACAATGGCCCAGTTTCAGTTTCTAAGACCTTATCATCAACTACAATGGTCAGGATAAGGCGCCTCCTGGAGGGAGGTCGGTTAAGTCCTTGGGCTCTGCTTGTGGATAAGTTAGCCAAGCGCACCAGATGCACAGGCCCAGAGAGTGGCCAAAATAGCATGTACATCCTCTGGTGTGGCCAGAGAGTGGCTCGGGAAGCACGTACAACCTCTGCTTCACAAATCAAATCCATGGCGGTACCAAAACATTAATACCAGAAGTGGTTTTCTGGTACTCAATCTCTAATTACCTGAACGAGGGTTGGTTCAGGTCTTCCATAGTAATACCCGAATCTGCGTTGATTCGGGTCTCAACAAATACCGGAAGCGGATTTCTGGTCTCCTACTCCAATAACCTAAATCTGGGTTGGATCAGATCTTTGCAAATACCGGAAGCGGATTTTCGATCTCCTATATTAAACACCCAAATCTGGGTTGATTCGGCTCTCGACAAAGACCAGAAGCAGAGTTTCGGTCTCCTATTTTGATAACCTGAATCTGGGTTGGTTCAAATCTTCATAAGTACCGAAAGAAGAATCTCGGTCTCATCTCGATACCGAATCTTGGTTGATTCGACTTTCAACCAAATCCAGGAGAGGGTTTCAAGTTCCCTATCTAGTCAAGCAAGTCTAGATTGACTCAAATGCCGATCACAACTAGAAGTATATGTATGGTCTGATCATAGGTATCCGAATCTGGGTTGGCCCAGAACCCTAAATCTAAACAAGAAGGAGCTGTTCAACCTTCTCATTAATCCGAATTTGGCTTGAAATCACATTTCCACTATTACTAGACGGAAGCTCATGACCCTCTCACTCGCTCAGGGAAGTTCCTTAGAACTTTTAGAAAATTGATTTATTTTTGTTTCTGATTTGAATAAAAGTTACATATCGAGTAGCATACGCCCTACATGTGAGACCTTTTCTTTAAGCAATATTAAAAATTGTTCGAGAGAAAGAGCCACACGATTATTGATATTTAATACACTTTTATAAAAAGCTCTCTATTCATTAGACAAAGATGAAATTACAGAATGATGAATCGCAGTACGCAAAAGTCCATCAATCTTTCGCATCTTTTCTATAACCACGCATGAATCGTCTAAGGGTTTAGGCTACAACTTCAAAGCTTGGTTGAAAGCCTTGCCCGTTTCACGAAGAGTTATGTTTCCCTTATTTAAGTTAAAAGCATCTTTACATAAAGCCTGTTTCTCCTATATTTCCTTAATTTTGGAAGTGTAAAGATCAATACGATGACACTTATCCCCACCACATTTCATGTCGTAAAAGCCTTTCATGTTGACCTTAGTCTTTCTAAGCCACCTAGCAATGAGGGAGGAATCTAGTCCGAGGGGAACATTCCTTATCTCAAGCTCTGGGGACCTGAACTAAGTTGAGCCTTGCAAAGATCTAGGCATGGTTTCAAGAGTACATCCAAAGATTGATTTCCATTCTTTACATTTTGTTAATACATCATCACGTTTTACCTCTAAATCAACAACTTGGCAATGGTGTTCATCCTTTTCTTTACCGAAATCAATAGAAGGATTCTTCTTTATATCCATCTTCACCTCGAGGATGCATTTATCCTTTTGCTTTATCTGTGTCTCCGATATACCTATTTGTTCTTTCAATCGTCACACAAGTAGTTCTTCGGACAAGGCAGATCTGTCAACAGTATCGGTAGGAGAACCCCCCAGAAGGTCTCCCGGAAGCAGAGTAAATCGAACGCCCATATCTACGTAAAAGGAAATGTCTTCAAGAGAATTTTCCTGTTTATATAAACAAATGAGTTACCGCTTACAAAATCAATTTTCAGAGAATAAACTTCAAAATTAAAGCCACAAAACTACCTACAAAAGGGAAGAAAGTGAATACAAATGCAATTTATGTCCACGAAAATTAACATCAACTACATGGGGTGTGACAAATTAATTTTTCTCTTCAATGCTCCCTTCGTTCATATTAAATATTAATTTCGCATGATGAGCCCTAAGTTTCTTTAATATCATCTCCCTATCGTCTCCCGGGAAGTTAAAACATAGCTGAGGATACTTCATATAAATATGCTTAAGCTCTCTTAAAAAGCGTTCTTTACAAGATTTGTAGAAGGGTTTTGTAGGAAATTCCCTCCTCATCCTAGAGAAAAAGTGCAAGTCATCCTTGGAAACAGAATAATTAGTGGAAACAAGATTTTTATCGCTATAAGAATACGTCATTAAGGATCGTTCCCACAAGTAAAGAAGAAACTCAAGAATAAAGGTTCATACCTAAGGGATGGGGGAAACCGTTTGCGATATCTGTTCCTTCTCACCAGGTTCTGGGAGAACGACTTCTTCAGCAAACCAACCATCCCCACATGTAGTAATTGAAACATGAGATAAATTAGCACTAGCGAGGCCCTAGAAGTCACTTACGAACATAGAAAGCATACCTTCCTCTCTGCTATCCTTATCACGCCCACACTTGGGGTCAAAATATTGTTGTGATCACCTATATCATCACCACCAATATGCAAAGTTGGATTTTTGTCGTTACCACACACTGGATAATCAAGCAGCTCTTCAATAAATAGAAGATCAACGACTCTCGCCTTGTTCCCTTTGGAAACTTCTATGTCCTATCTGGCCATTCCAAATCGGCCCAAGATTCTGCTCTGAAGGGATGGATGGATGGAAGTAAAATCCATGTCCGGAAACTTGCCACAGTTATCGCAATAGACCAAAGAGAGAGCGTTTTCATAATATTCTACCACCATGTCTGGAAGATGTACCCTAAAAAACAAGGAAATCTTGTCATGAGTCTCATAAATTATCCGTTTATCATTGGAAAGTATTGCCTCCTTTGATTTCAACCACCTTGCATGCTATGCCAACATATTTGACTGCTCACGCGTAAGGGTTGAAACTTTAGCAACTAAGAAACTATTATCGGCCCTTTCCCCCTCAAGAGACACTCTCAGCTGACCACATGCTTCCTCATTGTTGCTCCTCGCTAAAATTAAGTCACGGATCATAGACTCTAACGCGACTTTCTCTTCTTTGAGCTCTTTCGTCTCACGAGATAATGAAGCCACCATTGCCCCGACAATGTACTGACCTTTGGATATCTGAAGAAGAACAATGTAATGTTAAACCTTATATGAGGTAAACGGATGAAGAATTTAAGAGAACAAGAGTATGAACCAAAAGTTGTCTCTTAACAAGATGGAGACAAAAACCAGACCAATCTGTAAAAGCAAACCCTGGTATATCAGAAACAACAACAGAAGGTAAGACAGATCTAACAATACCATCAAAGTCCGAAGCTGGTAAAGGAAGGTTTATGGGGTCATATTGTCGATAAAAAGGGAAGAGTAGCTCATACTCTCTCAAATCCGAAACTCCCTGAGAGTGAGATCTTAAAAAGCCGACAACAAAGTCACTTCTTGTGGTCTCCACTGAAGAAAGACACGTGTTAGGGGAGTTTCCAAGAAAAGGGACAAGGGGGTTGGATAACAATCGACGACCAAGCAACTCAACGGTTTCATCACCAAATGGACGGGAGATAAAATTTTCCATTTCATATCTTTTGGTAGAACCAATATTGGCAGCTGAAGCTATCCTTTTTTTAAGAAAAGACTTAAGATTGGTGGAGGCAGCTGGAGAAATACGTGAATCATACCCAAGAAAAACTGAACGTTAGAGAGAAGGTTGTCCTAGGAAATTTTGTCCCGAGGGTAAAAGGGCATGTTTGCAAAGAGATTTCAAAGATAATAGAGCAGAATGTTGAATCAATTCATCAGGAACTCCACCTACGATGTCAAAAACTTGAAGCTCCTTTGCTCCAAGCTTCACCTGCTTCGAACAAAGCTTAGCAGACTTGCTCAACCTGGAGTCATCAATTTGTGGAATCCCGGACATAGTCCCACCAGGTGATATCGTAAAATCAACATGTATTTAAACTCATTTCCATTCGATAAGTACATACACGCTACACATAGGCGGAAAAATGATATAAAGTTTTGTTAACCCACTAAACAATAATATTGACTACGAAGATCGATGTAACAACCCGTATTTTTGAATAACATGTTATAACATAATCAAGGCAGAATTAAACTGTAAAATCAGAATCAAGGGAAAAAGGCTGTGCCATTGCGTTCATCTCGGAAAAATACGCGAAATAGAGTCCGAGTTTTCGAAAATCGGAGTCCGTATGACCAAGTTATGGCCTGTCAAAGTTTTCAGGAAATTACAAGTTCAAAAACAGTTCAAATTTGAATTTAGAATTCAAATTCAGCCAAAACAGACTGGGCGGGAAAACTCCCGCCCAGACAGGTCGACAAGGGGGTTGACACTAGGGTCGACCTCCCCCCAACCAGGTCGACACTAGAGTCGACCTAGGGGTCGACCTCCCTGGTCGGCCAGGTCGGCCTGGTGCATCTATTTTGGCTGTTTGGACCTATTTTGGAGGCTTGTGACGTGATTTGATGGCTCGGATTGGATCTAGGGTTAATCCTATGGCTAATACTATCCTAATCTTCTATAAAAGGACCCCTAAGCCTAGCCTAAATCATCATTATTCAACTCTACAACTAAACTATGCCAAATTTGTTCCTCTCACGGCCTCCACTCTCATGCTAAAATTTCTAAGTTTATTTATATGAGAGATTTTGAGTTCATACAAGTGTTTTCAAGCTTGTATGAGTGTTCTTAGTTTGCATTCAAGTCAAGTTGCAACATTTCTATTACAAAGCAAGGGTTTTTCATTTGGAGCTTACATATTTGGGTGATTGCATAAGGGCTTCATCTCAATCTTTATAATAAATATTCATTTGTGTCTTCATAGCATAGTAAGCCCTTTTCTACTTTCTTTTTGAACTATAAAGTTAAATGAATGATGCAAGTTTGGGTTGATCATTATGATATGCAAGTTTGGTTGATCATTATGTTATGCAAGTTGGTTCAATCATTATGTATGACACATGTTGCTATGCTATGCAAGTTTGGGTTGATCATTATACACATGTTATCATGTTATGCAAGTTAAACTTGAGTTTGTGAGCTTAAAGCTTCAAGCTTTATATTAAAGGTTGCATTTTGGCAACATGGAAGTTATCATATCCCTTATGATAACTTGCATGTGAGGCTAAATGCGAACTTCTAGCAACTTCTACATGTCATTTATCACCATGTATCACTTATATGCTAAGTTTGGTTTTATGCATACTTTTGAAGCCTAATAATGCAATATGCAAGTATATGAACATATGTAATGCCACCATGTTAACTTGTGGCTTCAACACCTTTTCGTCATGATTATGCCAAGTTCCCTATTTTATCCTTTATGTGTTGTTACGATTATGTAAACGATGGGATTACGTTGGGGGTTGGGTAACATTATGACATGAACATGATTTTTATAACATGACGTGATATGTTAGCTTGTAATTATGATTTGGAAACATAATGGACATGACACTTAGAAAATATAAGTGTGGCCAACTCGAGGTTGGGTTGAGTTTGTAGCATAAATCTACCTGGACCCGCCCGGCTTAACTAGTGGCTACAAACAATAGGACCCAATGTGAGAAGTTGGTCATGTTGTGCTCGAACCCGAGGTTAGACCAAGTTGTGGTGTAAAGCTACCCGGACCCGCCCGGCTTAACTAGTAACCACAACAAGGTCTAATGTGAGAGGTTAAAGCACATTAAGTTAATTAATGCCTCCTGATTAGGGTTAAGTCATGGTCCACTTAATACTTAACCAATTTGGGCTTGATGGGTTAATCGAGGTTAAGTCATGAACCTTGGGTACACTTAACCAATTTAATCCACGTTTGGATCGGGTTAACCACATTTAACCCGTTAAGAAACCCTAGTTGCGTGGTCCTTTTCAGCAGTAACCCTCTTGATAGTATCATGATACCCTAGGGACTAGGCTAGGGTGGGGCACGATTACTGGGCTGACATGTAAGCGACCAAAACGACGACTGAGTAGGTACGCCGGTGTGGGTCCAGGCGGACTATGGTCGTGCACATAGTCCGGAGTTGGAAAATCAGGCACGGGTACCAGTAGATCTAGACTGTGCATGCTTGATTTGTGTCCGAGGTTGACACCCTAGGACTTGATACACCCTAGGGTGGACCTAGCGCAGTTTAACTACATTTCATGTTTGGGCCGTATGACACCGACACTTGACGAGTTAGGCTTATAGGGAGCCGATCAACTAGACCGTGTAGTTGGACCTTGATTTAGGTCACCTCAAGATATTGGGCCAAGCTTGGGCCAAGGGATCAATTCTTGTTTTTACTTGACATGTTAGAATGCTAGTACACCTGTGGTGCAAAACTTAACCTTGATTATGCGATGACACCTTTATCTATCTTGTTAGTTAATCATCATGCCAGTATGTTGTTATCCTTATGTTCATCTCAGCTTCTCATGCCAGTTAACTTTACTAGTTCATGGACCGATAGTAGTTAGGGCTTACTAGTCTTTTTGACTGACCTGTTTTCTTTCGCCTCTTTTCTTCCGTTTCCCCCCCTCAGGTCCTCAGGGTGGGAACATTGGAGCTTAGATTGGATCTTTACAGCTTGCTTACTGGATTTGCTCATGTATGGTTTTGGACATTGAGCTAGCTATGGTTTATCACTTCACTTTGGGGATAGTACTTTATGTATTTCAGTTTTTCAGTTTATGCTTTTCTCTAGACTTTGTTTGTTGGAAAATAATGACCAAGTACTTTGTTGTAACTCGACTATGGTTTTGAAATGCTAGTTTGATCTGCTGCTTTATTTACTCTATTTTACTTACTTGTTCTGTCTTGTGATATCTGCATGCATGTTTACCTCGTTTAACGCCCCTCCAAAGCCAGTGTCCTTGCTAGAGTGGCACTAGCGGTGGTGGGGTGTAACATTTGGTATCGGAGCATAAGGTTTACAAGATTTGAGCAAAAGTGTTTTTAAAAACTTACCTTTTGAAAAACTATTTTCAAACCAATTAAGTATTTTCCAAGAAATGTCTAGTTATTTTAAAAGGCTATTCCCCAAAAGCCATTAGCACTATTCTTCGTTTCTTCGTTCTGAATCTATCTTTTTCTTTTTCAGTATGGCCGATCTTAACCTTCCCGAGGGAGTGACCATTCCCGGATGGTTCCGGAGGTACTTGGAAGCTAGGGCCAACGATGTGGGCCCAGCAAATACCCCCAATATAACTGAGGTTCCTCCTCCCCCTCCTCCTCCTCAGAATCCGCAAGCAGATTTCGCTAAGATTTGCAAAGACTTTAAGGCGATGGGTGGAAAGAACTTTATTGGGATGGAGACTTTTGTGGAGGCAAGAAATTGGTTGAAAGAAACTGAAGATCTCTTCGCCATCTTTGATGTGCAAGACCATAGAAGGGTTTTATTGGCAGCATGGCTATTAAAAGAAGAGGCTGCTTATTGGTGGGAGGTAACCAATGCTACTAGACCTATAGAGACTTGGGCCGACTTTAGGACAAGATTTGGGCTTAAGTTTCTATCATCAGCTGAGGCGAATCTGCAATTGGAGAAGTTTATATCTTTGAAGCAAGGGGACATGACAGTGAGGGAGTATGTGAATGAGTTTAACAAGCTTGCCCGATTCAGTTTGGACATGGTTAATACCCCCCAGAAGAAGGCTTTACGCTTTGCACGAGGGTTGAATGAGCCATTACAAGGTTTAGCCCTATCTCATATACCTATGGGAGCCACTTTCGAAGGTCTAGTAGACATGGCATTGCTTCAAGGAGACGATAAGAATGGCAAGAAGGAAGTCAAGGCTAATGAGACTCAAGCCAAGAAGATAGACTCCAAGTGGGGAGGAAATCAGAGCAATCAGAACAACAAGAACAACAAGGGCAACAAGGCCAAGGAAAAGGACCCAAGAAAATGCAACTTCTGTGGGATTGTTGGGCACATAGCCAAGGATTGCAGAAAGAAGAAGAGGAAGCGGGGCGAATGCTTTCATTGTGGAGAGACCGGACATTTTAGCAAGGATTGCCCCAAGAAGCAAGGGCAGAATCAGCATGCAGGACCTTCTGGAGGGCAAGTGCATGCTCTCAACACTGCTCCAGCTCAGGACCGAGGTAGTATTTCTGTAGAAAGTCTTGTTTATATTTCTGATTATCCTGTTCGCACCTTATTTGATTCTGGCGCATCGCATAGTTTTATTTCTTCTGATCTTGTTGAAAGTTTGCACCTAAGTACTAGTCTAGTTGAGGATCCCGTTTGTGTTTCAAATCCGATTGGGGGTTCCGCCCATCTATCTATGATTTGTGTGGATTTGAAGATTTCTATCTTGACCGTAGAATTCACATGTGATGCTTATGTTCTCGGATTCACGGGATACGGGTTGATCTTGGGCATGGATTGGTTGTCCAGTTATGGAGCCATTCTCGATTGTGAACATAGGGTGGTGAGGCTCATGACTCGCCTCGGTAATACCCTAGAAATTTCTTGTAACTGTAGAGGTCCCGTCATGTTATGTTATCTTGAATCTCTTGACTCGTCCATCGATGATCTGCAATCTGTAAGGGTGGTCCGAGACTATCCCGATGTCTTTGAAGAAGTTAAGGGGTTACCCCCTAAACAAGAGATAGATTTCCGCATTTATCTAGTCGACAATGCCAAGACAGTTTCATTGCCCGTTAGGCACATGGCCCCACGTGAAAGAAGGGAGCTCAATAAGCAAATCAAGGAGTTGCTTGAGAAGAATTTTATTAGGCGAAGCATTTCTGAATGGGGTGCTCCTGTGGTATTCGCTACTAAGGCGGGTGGTTCGCTTCGTCTATGTGTTGATTATCAAGAATTGAACAAGCTGACAAAGAAGAATAGGCACCCGTTACCGAGGATTGATGATCTCTTTGACCAGCTTGTTGGTGCTTCTGTTTTCTCTCAGCTCGATCTAGCCACCGGATTCCATCAGCTTAGAGTGGATGAGGATAGTATTGATAAAACGGCGTTTAGGACTCCAGATGGATTCTTTGAATGGCTTGTTATGCCATTCGGATTGACTAATGCACCCGCCTACTTCGTAGACTTGATGAGTAGGGTGTTCAGGGAGTTCCTTAACAAGTTTGTTGTTGTCTTCGTGGATAATATTCTGATCTTCTCAAAGGATGAGGAAGAGCATGCTAGGCATCTGAAGGAAGTGATGGATACGCTTAGAGCGCATCAGTTGAAAGCCAAGTTCTCCAAATGTCATTTTTGGAGAAGGGAAGTTCGGTTTCTTGGACATATAGTTTCTAAGCAAGGCATAGCGGTGGATCCCGCGAAAGTGGTTGTGGTTCAAGATTGGAAGACTCCTAGGAATGCAACCGAAGTAAGAAGCTTTCTCGGTCTGGCGGGCTACTATAGGAAGTTCATCAGGGACTTCGCTAAGATTTCGGCCCCTCTTACTAAGTTGACGAAGAAGAACTTAGTCTTTGCATGGGACTTGGAGTGTGAGCTTGCTTTTCAAAAGCTCAAAAGAGCCCTTACCTCAGCTCCAGTTTTGGCATTACCCGATAGTGGTAAGATGTTTACCGTGTACACAGATGCATGTGGCACGGGGTTAGGTGTTGTTCTGAAGCAAGAGGGAAGAGTGATATGTTATGGGGGTAGGCAACTTAAAGTTCATGAGAAGAACTATCCCACTCATGATTTGGAGTTAGCGGCGATCGTCTTTGCACTCAAATCCTGGCGCCACTATCTTCTAGGCGAAAGGTTTGAGTTGTATACTGATCACAAGTCACTCAAGTACCTCTTCTCGCAAAAAGATCTGAATCTAAGGCAGCAAAGGTGGATGGAGTTCTTGGCATCTTATGACTTCGAGATAGCTTATACCCCTGGCAAGGGTAATGTTGTGGCAGATGCACTAAGCAGAAGGAGGTTGACTTTGAGCCCCTTGTTCATTGAGATGAAGAACTTAGAATTCTTGGCAACCTTTGATTTCACGACGGCTGTTGAGTCGATGACGGGTTCATTAGCATCCCTTGAGCTTAGACCCACACTTCTTGATCAAGTTGGGGCTTCGCAGAAGGAAGATCCACAGATAGTCGAGGTCATGGACAAGTTGATTCGTGGTGAGACGTCTAGTCACCATGCTAGATATACTATTGATGATAAGGGTTGGCTAAGGCGTGATGGAAGGCTATGCGTTCCACAAGTAGGAGACTTGGTGCATAAAGTTCTTGAAGAAGCACATCACTCGAAGATGACTATACATCCGGGAGGAGATAAGATGTATAGAGATATGAAGCGCATTTTCTTTTGGGCCGGAATGAAGAGGGATGTGGCAGAGTATGTTTCAAAGTGCATGGTGTGCCAACAAGTGAAAGCCGAGTCGAAGAAACCAGGTGGGCTATTACATCCATTGGAGGTCCCGCAATGGAAGTGGGAGAGTATTTCTATGGATTTTGTGGATGGATTGCCTAGGTCAAGGAGAGGGAACACAAGCATATGGGTCATAGTTGACAGACTTACGAAGAGTGCTCACTTCATCCCAGTAAAGAGCAAGAGGACCGCATCATGGCTAGCATCTATTTATCTTCGAGAGATAGTGCGGTTGCATGGAGTTCCTTCTAGCATAGTTAGCGATCGTGACCCAATTTTCACTAGCCAGTTCTGGAACAGTATGCAAGAAGCGATGGGTACGCGATTGAATCTGAGTACAGCCTATCACCCCCAGACGGATGGCCAAACCGAAAGGGTGAATAGAGTGCTAGAAGATCTCTTAAGGCTTTGTGTTCTCGACTTCGGTGGTACTTGGGAAGACCACCTTTCTCTTATAGAGTTTGCTTATAATAATAGCTATCAAGCCAGCATAGGGATGGCACCATTTGAAGCTTTGTATGGGAGGCCGTGTAGGTCACCATCTTGTTGGTGGGAGACAACAGATAGGCTTATACTTGGACCCGATATGATACGGGATACATCCGAGAAAGTTGAATTGGTGAGAAGAAGGATGAAAGAGGCCCAAGATAGACAGAAATCCTATGCTGACAAGCGAAGGGCAGAGTTGGAATTCGAAGTGGGAGACATGGTTTTCGTGAAGGTTTCTCCTTTGCGTAATGTGGTACGTTTCGGAGCTGTAGGGAAGCTGACACCAAGGTTTGTAGGACCCTTCCCTATCATAGAGAGAATTGGAAAGATGGCCTATAAGGTGGAATTGCCCGAGAAGCTAGCCGGAGTGCATAATGTCTTTCATGTCTCGCATCTCCGAAAGTGCCTACATGAGTCCGCTAAGGTGGTTGAACCAAGCATTCTTGAAGACGTGGAGGTAGAGAAAGAGGCAACCTTGAGGAGAGCTCCGATTCGTATCTTGGGAACAGAGATCAAGAAGTTAAGGAATCGAGAAGTCAAATTGGTGAAAGTTCAATGGAGTGAAGCCGATGAAGACGCAACTTGGGAAACCGAGGAGAAGATGCGTGGGCTTTATCCGTTTCTTTTTGAGGGTACATTCTCGACCTCTTTCCTAATTAGCATATCTTTCTTTTTGCTATCCATGTTTATCCATGTTTATCTAGTTTATCTTGTTTCGTAAATCTTTCATGAGAACCTTAGGTAGAAACCCTTGGTTGAAACATGTATTTGAAACATGTATTTGAAACATGTTATGCTTGATGTTTGCCAGTGGTTGCAAGTGTTTGCAAGTGGATACTCGTGGATGCATGATACACGTTAGGCACTAAGATCGGCTCACACACTTTCATACCGCATATGCATGAGTGTTTATGTTTATTCATGGATGAAAACTTGTACGCTATCACATGGATGTTTCATATGGATGGATGTTATGTGCACTCATGTAGAGACTATAAGTTATGTTAGGAATTTACATACATATGGACTCATTTCACTAACATGTTTTGCATTAAGGGGGTTTACTGAATTAGTAACCTCCTGATTTTCGCATTAGATAAGTACATATACACACACCTTTGCATATGATCATACATCATTTAGAATCCTTTAAGGACAATGACTGCACGTGGATGATGTTTTGAGTAGATGGATGATGGATGGTAGGATACGTTCTGTAACACCCCGAATTTTAGTAATACTAGAATTCACTAATTATAGGATAAATAATCTCAGATGTGGGAATTGGGGGTAACGGGCTGCGTCATTGCGTTCGTCTCGGAAAAATACGCGAAATAGAGTCCGAGTTTTCGAAAATCGGAGTCCGTATGGCCCAGTTAAGGCCCAATGAAGTTTGCAGAAAATTTATAGATAAAAACAGATTTAATAATTTAAAACCAGATTTTAAAATTGAGTAAGCGGGGCCAGGCGGGAAGATTCCCGCCCTACCCATGTCGACAGGGCTGTCGACAGGCCTGTCGACAGGGGGGTCGACTTGCCTGTCGACGCCCAGTAAAACTGGGTGCACCAGTTTAGGTTCTTGGGCTGGCTTGGAGGGCTGGTTCTGGAAGCTTCTTGGATCTGACGGGTCTAAACCAATCTAGGGTTAATCTAAGGGTCTAAAATGCAACCTAATCCTATAAATAAGACCCTAACCCTATCCTAATTCATTCATAATTAGATCTTGTAACTAAACTATGGCAAAATGAAACTTGATCATGGCCACCACAAATCAATGAAGAGGAAAGCAAGCTAATTAACCTCTCTAATCAACCTCTAATCCATTCTAAGCATCTTAATCTTCTTCATTTGGAGTGCAAATTGCTATTAGTGAGTTTCTATCACTTTAACATCAATTGTTAAAGCAAGTAGATTAGGTGTAATGAGACTTATGGTCTTGAATGCGGATTAGTGAGTTTGAATCATTTGTAATGATATGTTACTCTATGTTTTTCTATGTTTATGCATATTGAATAAGTTGGTTTATGCATATTTAATAAGTTGGCTTATGCATATTTAATAAGTTTGTTTATGCATAGTTAATAAGTTGGTTTATGCATACTTGATAAGTGGATTTATGCATGATTAATAAGTTGGTTTATGCATGTTTAACAAGTGGGTTTATGCATGTGGAGTATGTAAGTTTATGCAAGTTTAGTATGATGTATGTTATGTTTACATGATGCTAAATATGCAAGTTGTGGACTATGTGATCATATACATGTTATGCAAGTTCATGAAGGTATGCTATGAAAGTTACATGTATGTTAATATGCAAGATATGCTATGCAAGTTACATGTATGTTAATATGCAAGATATGCTATGAAAGTTACATGCATGTTAATATGCAAGATATGCTATGAAAGTTACATGTATGTTAATATGCAAGATATGCTATGCAAGTTACATGTTTGTTAATATGCAAGTTCATGATGACACATTATGCAAGTTCAAGAGTTAATATGCAAGTATGTGAATGCTTATGCAAGAATGTGAATGCTTATGCAAGAATGTGAATGCTTATGCAAGAATATGAATGCTTATGCAAGTTATGTATATGCTTAAATGCATGTTTAACATATTATGCAAGTTGTGAGGATGCTTATATGCAATATGTTATGCAAGTCATGTGAATGCTTATATGCAAGATCAACATGTTATGCAAGATATGTGTATGATAATATGCAAGTTTGGGTTATATGTAGTTGGGTTAATATATGCTCATATATGCAAGTTGACATCCTCTTAACCCATGACAAAGTTGTATGCTAAACCCATGATATTTGTGATGATCTTCCCCTTATTTATGTCATGAAATGAGAACGATTTACGTGGGGAACGATGGGGTTGGTAAATATGTTAATAAAAATATGATTGGGTATGATTAAGCATACCATAAAAATAAATTACCATAAGTGGGAATTTACCTATTGAGTTAGGTCTACCCCATGGGAATTTACCTATTGAGTTAGGTCTACCCATGCTATGGAAAATTTGATATTAATTAGGGATAATTAATATGGGGGTGATTAATTAGGTGTAATTAATCAACTAAGACACGAGGTTGGACCCTTTTGTAGCGGAAGTCTGCCCGGAACCGACCGGCCATCCAGCGGCTACAAATGATTGGCCCAATGTGAGAGGTCTTAGTCGTAAATTAAATACATGATTAAAGTAAAGACACGAGGTTAGACCCTTTTGATGACAGAAGTCTGCCCGGAACCAACCGGCATATCCAGCAGTCATAAAAGACGGTCTAATGTGAGAGGTCTTTATGAGGTCATGATCTTAATTAATGAATTAAGAAACACTTAACCATATTAGCATGTAGTGGGACATGAGGGGTTAAGTGGGTGCCTTGGGGTGGCATGATGAGACTAGTGGGTTGCCTTGGGTGGCAATAGAAAAATACGATTAGAATACTTAACCAAAGTGAAACATGTAATTAAACATGATTAAAGGGTTAAGTAAGTGCCATGGGTGGCATGTGAAAATACGATTAGAATACTTAACCAATGTGAAACATGTAATTAAACATGATTAAAGGGTTAAGTAAGTGCCATGGGTGGCATGTGATAATACGATTAGAATACTTAACCAAAGTGGGACATGTAAGTAAACATGATTAAAGGGTTAAGTAAGTGCCTTAGGTGGCATGTAGGAATCTAGTGGGTGCCTTAAGGGGCAATTGAAATATGATTAGATGACTTAACCAAAACTTAACATGTAAGTGGGCATGATTATAAAGAGGGGTTAAGTGGGATGCACTAGATAAAATTGCAAGCTTAGGTGGTAGCTTGTGGGGGCCCATTTCAACCAATATCCCAAACGTATCTTTGTGGGCTCGACTCAAGTCGAGTGACGGGACACGCATATTGGGCTTGACTATAAGAGGCCAAACCGGGTTAGCGGTGGCAACGCGGGACCAACGGGTTTCATATGCGTGTGTGGACCCGGGCTGGTTGGTAAGTCGTTGTTGCATCGTGTAGATATAAAGCCGTGCACCGTTGATATTATCTGGTAGCCACTTTAGGGGAATGATACACCCCAATCGAGGGACCAGCACGGGTATCTACGGTAGGGAGCCGATCGCTGGGGAGTAGTGGGAACACCTAATAAAGATAGGGGCAGACGACACCTATGTAGGGGTACACGAAACTACTGGGTGAAATTACTAAGTACACCTAGTGGAGATAGGGGCAGACGGCACCTATGTAGTGGGCTAGGGGTACACAAGACTACTGGGGAAATTTTTCCAAGTCCTTGGAAGGGATCAACCTTTAAGTAGGAATGACTGGTGTGGTGCAGTTAGTAATTATCCTTGGGTGGGTAGATGTGTCCTTACGGTTATCCTAGTTTATCCTAAGTTTACCAAGCTGCTTAGTGTAGCCATTCATCCCCAGATATTACCATAGGTCAAGTTTATGTCTTCTCTGGTTACTTTAATGATTGTATTGTTAAAGTTATAGGGCTCACTCAGACTTATGTCTGACCCCGTTGTTTTTATCTTTTTCCCAACCCTCAGGTCCTACGGTGGATCCTAGCGGTAGTAGAGCTTGATCGGATTGCTGTTCCAGTCTTTAGGAGCTTGAGTAGATGTAAAGCTCCAGTTATCCAGCTATCTTTTCTTTTGTTATGGCTATTGTATGAGAGAGTGGTATTATGTACTTCTTTATTTTGATGGATATTGTACTTGACTTTTATCGTGGTTTTATGATGTAACCAGACATGTTTATTTCCGCTGTTGTGAGATGATATTTTTAAATTTCAAGTACTAATTATATCTGTCCTGTTGTAATTTTTCTGTTCTATATTCACTAAAATACTCCACCGATGCTATGGCATTCCCTTAGTGAGTGACCATAGCGGGCATGGGGTGTTACACGTGGTATTAGAGCAAAGGTTACCAGAACAGATAAAATTTTTAGAAAAAATATTTTTCTAAAAACATTTTTGGAAGAAATATTTTCAAAAACATGTCTTTAAAGAGAAAAGTTTTTGAAAGAAAAGCATAATCCCCGATAGCCATATCTTTATCTTCCGAATTCTCCGTTTTGAATCTTTCCCTTTTTCGTCTCAGCATGGCTGAAGATCTTTTTCTTCCGGATAGTGTAGCGGTACCAGTATGGTATAGGAGGTTGTTAGAGGCTAGGGCCACCGCTGCAGGTCCAGCAAATGTTCCTCCTCCACCCGTTGCACTCGTTCCTCCTCGCACGGATACTTTTGCTATGACTTGTAGGAAGTTTAAGGCTATGGGAGGAAAACCTTTTGTGGGAGCTAGGGATTGGCTTATTGAGACGGAAGAATTGATGGAAATCTTGGAAGTAGAAGAGGGAAAGAAAGTCAGGTTGGCCGCTTGGTTAATGGAAGGAGAGGCCTCGTTCTGGTGGGAGGTCACTAATGGAGAACGCCCGATTGACTCTTGGGTGGATTTCAGGCATAGGTTTGAGGCAAAGTTTCTCTCAAAAGCGGAAGAAAATATGCATGAGGAAGAGAAGGGTCCCAATGCTAATAAAGCACACGAGAAGAAAGGAGATCAGAAGAGACCTCAACAGCAAAACAAGGGTGGGAAAGGCAATGGTGGCAAGGGAAAGAAGAGATGCTTCAATTGTGGGACACTAGGCCACCTAAACAAAGACTGTCGCAAGAAGACTAAGACTGGCTGCTTCCACTGTGGCGAAGCAGGGCATCTGATGAAAGACTGTCCAAAGAAGGAGCAAAGGACGGGGTCTACCTCAGGAGGACAGGTGCAAGCTCTTGTGGCACCAGGTCAGGCTAGTGGGCAAGTACAAGCTCTCGCGATTCGGGAAAGAGGTAGAACTATTTCTATTGAAAGTCTAGTTTTTCTGATCAATTATCCTGTCCGTACTTTATTTGATTCTGACGCATTGAGTTCTTTTATCTCATCGTTAGTTGAGTCACTGCACTGAGACACCAGTTGGTAGGTGATCCCTTAGTTTGTTTCAAACCCAATTGGGGCTCCACGATGTGTTTGGGTTTGAAAGTTGCTATGCTTAGCATTGAGTTTAGATGTGATGCTTGTTGGGCTTCACGGGCTATGGGTTAGTTTTGGGCACGGACTGGTTATCCAGTATGGGTACCGTTCTTAATTTTGAAGGGAGAGTTGTAGGCTTATGACCCGCCTGGGTAACACTCTCGAGATCTCTTGTAATCCCATAGAATCTGTTATGCTAAGTTATCTAGAGTCGCTTGACACGTCGGTCGAGAGTTTGCAATTTATAGAGTGGTCCGGGAATACTCGGATGTGTTTGGAGGAGGTGAAGGACTTACCTCCGGAGCGGGAGATTGACTTCCAAATATATCTGGTAGACAATGCCAAACCAGTATGCCACGTGGCTCCTCGTGAGAGGAGGGAACTCCATAAGCAAGTAGGCAATTTGCTTGAGAAGGGGTTTAGAAGACGAAGTATATCGGAGTAGGGTGCTCCGGTAGTTTTTGCCACAAAGGCGGATGGGTCCCTCAGACTTTGTGTAGGCTAAAGAGAGCTAAATAAACTCACAAAGAAGAATAGACACCCATTGTCGAGAATTGATGATCTCTTTGATCAGTTAGTGGGCGCCTCAGTATTTTCGCAATTGGACTTAACCACGAGGTTTCGTCAGTGGGGAATGACTAAGGATAGTATAGAGAAGACTGCCTCTAGGACTCCGAATGATTTTTTTTATGAGTGGATGGAGATGCCATTTGGTTTGACGAACGCCCCCGCATGTGATGAGAAGGGTGTTCAGGGAGTACCTAAATAAGTTCGTGTTGGTCTTTGTGGATGACATCTTGGTCTTTTCTAGGAGCGAAATAAGTTTTCGTATGTGCTCAATAGGCTGAGCAAAGCCAGTATGGGATAAACGATGGTTTTGGAGCGAGACTGGCGAAGACATCCAGAGCTGGACAAGGGCTTAATTATTTAGCCGTTTTTACTAGTATCATCTCACGTAGGACGTCTAGGTTCGAAGGAGGCATCTCTTGGGTGTTTGTCTGATATTGGTTTAGGCCTTTGGGGCTTGCATTTGGGGGATGTCGAGTTCGACCAGGGTGGTCTGCGTGAGGGATGGATAGTTGTGACGATTTTGCATGGGAGAATATCCTGATTTTCTCTAGGAGTGGAGAAAAACCTGCCCTATATCTTAGGGAAGTATTAGAGACTCCCCAGGCGCATAGTCTTAAGACAGCAAAAGTGAATAGGATTCTTAGCGTCCTATGAGTTTGAGATAGCATACACCCACGGTAAGGGTAGCATGGTAGCGGACGCCTTAAGTAGAAAAAGGTTGTCCTCGAGTTTGTGGTTCATTGAACGACGGAGCTTAGAGTTTATTTCTATGTTTGACTTTAGACCTTCCGTTGACTTTGTACCCGGTTTGCTAGCCTCATTGGAGGTTAGGCCTACTCTTTTGGGGCTTTGGAGAAGCACAGAGGGACGACCCACAGTTGGTTGAATTGGTAGAGAAGCTCATAAGGGGAGAGTCGTCCAGCCATTTGAGTAGGTACACCCTAGACGATAGGGGGTGCTTGCGTAGAGACGGTAGACCTTGTGTACCGCAAGACGAGGGTTTGAGGAAGGTTATTCCTGATAGTGCACACCGTTCTAGGATGACCATTCATCCCGGTGGGGACAAGATGTACCAAGACATGAAGCGAGTTTTCTTTTTGGCCGGTATGAAGAAAGACATGGCCAAGTATGTCGCTAGAGGCTTGGTGAAAGCGGAGCAAAAGAAACCAAGTGGGTTGCTGCACCCATTGGAAGTTCCGCTAAGGAAATGGGATAGTGTCTCAAAGGATTACCGAAATCAAGGAAGGGTAATACGGGGATTTGGGTTTGGTAGATAGACTTACTAAGTGTACCCATTTCATACCCGTGAAGAGCAGGAGGACTATTCCATGTCTAGCTTCAGTTTACATTCGAGAGATTATTAGATTACAGGATGTACCTTCCAGTATGGTGGGCGATCGAGATCCTATCTTTACTAGAGAGTTTTGGAAGAGTTTGCAAGAGGCGGTAGGGACTCAGTTGTGTTTGAGTACCGCATATCATCCTTAGACGGACGGCCAGACCGAGAGGGTGAATCATGCGTTAGAAGACCTTTTTGAGACTATGTATCTTGGATTTTGGAGGTACATGGGAGGAGCATATTCCATTGGTGGAGTTGCCCGACAGACTTAGTGGTGTACATGATGTATTCCATGGGAGGAAGTGCCTACATGAGACCGCAGAGGTGGTAGAGCCAAGTTTGCTTAGAGAAGTGGAAGCAGAGCGTGATGCGATGATTCGACGAGCTCCTACTTGCATCCTTGGGTCAGAGATTTGGAAGATGAGAAACAGAGAGGTTCAACTAGTCAAAGTACAAAGGGGAGATGAAGAGAGTGACGCTACCTGGGAGACGGAAGCGAAGATGCGTTCGAGGTACCCTTTTTCTTTCGGAGGGTATGTCCTTTTGCTTCTCCTTCATCGCATATTTTGTGCTTATCTTATCCTTAGTATGTCCTCTCGTTAGTACTTTTGCCCTTTAGATAGGGTAAACCTATGGTTGAAGCATGTGTTTGAGACATGTTATGATTGATGGATGCATGTGGATGCAAGTGTTTGCTAGTGGTTGCTCGTGGATGCATATATACACACTCTAGGCACTAGATCGACTCAATCACTTCATATTGCATATTGCATAAAATTGTGTGTAGGAAGCTATATTTATGGATGTTTAATGATTGTGTTATCATATGGATGATGCATTTTGGTGAATGATTGTGCACTCATATAGATATTGTATGGGTCTATAGGGTTCTCTCGCATACATAATGGATGCATGGCACTATCATGGTTTGCATATGTTCATACCTTAGATAGGGAACATATACACACACTTTTTGCATATACGCATACATCATTAGAAATTGTTTTAAGGACAATGGATGCCCGTGTTTGATGGATTGAGTAGATGGTTGTTTGGATGGTAGGATATGCATTCTCCTTAGCTTAGAGATTTCGGGGACGAAATCCTTTAAGGAGGGGAGAATGTAACACCCCGAATTTTAGTAATACTAGAATTCACTAATTATAGGATAAATAATCTCAGATGTGGGAATTGGGGGTAACGGGCTGCGTCATTGCGTTCGTCTCGGAAAAATACGCGAAATAGAGTCCGAGTTTTCGAAAATCGGAGTCCGTATGGCCCAGTTAAGGCCCAATGAAGTTTGCAGAAAATTTAAAGATAAAAACAGATTTAATAATTTAAAACCAGATTTTAAAATTGAGTAAGCGGGGCCAGGCGGGAAGATTCCCGCCCTACCCATGTCGATAGGGCTGTCGAAAGGCCTGTCGACAGGGGGGTCGACTTGCCTGTCGACTTGCCTGTCGACAGGGGGGCGACGCCCAGTAAAACTGGGTGCACCAGTTTAGGTTCTTGGGCTGGCTTGGAGGGCTGGTTCTGGAAGCTTCTTGGATCTGACGGGTCTAAACCAATCTAGGGTTAATCTAAGGGTCTAAAATGCAACCTAATCCTATAAATAAGACCCTAACCCTATCCTAATTCATTCATAATTAGATCTTGTAACTAAACTATGGCAAAATGAAACTTGATCATGGCCACCACAAATCAATGAAGAGGAAAGCAAGCTAATCAACCTCTCTAATCAACCTCTAATCCATTCTAAGCATCTTAATCTTCTTCATTTGGAGTGCAAATTGGTAGTAGTGAGTTTCTATCACTTTAACATCAATTGTTAAAGCAAGTAGATTAGGTGTAATGAGACTTATGGTCTTGAATGCGGATTAGTGAGTTTGAATCATTTGTAATGATATGTTACTCTATGTTTTTCTATGTTTATGCATATTGAATAAGTTGGTTTATGCATATTTAATAAGTTGGCTTATGCATATTTAATAAGTTGGTTTATGCATATTTAATAAGTTGGTTTATGCATACTTGATAAGTGGATTTATGCATGATTAATAAGTTGGTTTATGCATGTTTAACAAGTGGGTTTATGCATGTGGAGTATGTAAGTTTATGCAAGTTTAGTATGATGTATGTTATGTTTACATGATGCTAAATATGCAAGTTGTGGACTATGTGATCATATACATGTTATGCAAGTTCATGAAGGTATGCTATGAAAGTTACATGTATGTTAATATGCAAGATATGCTATGCAAGTTACATGTATGTTAATATGCAAGATATGCTATGAAAGTTACATGCATGTTAATATGCAAGATATGCTATGAAAGTTACATGTATGTTAATATGCAAGATATGCTATGCAAGTTACATGTTTGTTAATATGCAAGTTCATGATGACACATTATGCAAGTTCAAGAGTTAATATACAAGTATGTGAATGCTTATGCAAGAATGTGAATGCTTATGCAAGAATGTGAATGCTTATGCAAGAATATGAATGCTTATGCAAGTTATGTGTATGCTTAAATGCATGTTTAACATATTATGCAAGTTGTGAGGATGCTTATATGCAATATGTTATGCAAGTCATGTGAATGCTTATATGCAAGATCAACATGTTATGCAAGATATGTGTATGATAATATGCAAGTTTGGGTTATATGTAGTTGGGTTAATATATGCTCATATATGCAAGTTGACATCCTCTTAACCCATGACAAAGTTGTATGCTAAACCCATGATATTTGTGATGATCTTCCCCTTATTTATGTCATGAAATGAGAACGATTTACGTGGGGAACGATGGGGTTGGTAAATATGTTAATAAAAATATGACTGGGTATGATTAAGCATACCATAAAAATAAATTACCATAAGTGGGAATTTACCTATTGAGTTAGGTCTACCCCATGGGAATTTACCTATTGAGTTAGGTCTACCCATGCTATGGAAAATTTGATATTAATTAGGGATAATTAATATGGGGTTGATTAATTAGGTGTAATTAATCAACTAAGACACGAGGTTGGACCCTTTTGTAGCGGAATTCTGCCCGAAACCGACCGGCCATCCAGCGGCTACAAATGATTGGCCCCATGTGAGAGGTCTTAGTCGTAAATTAAATACATGATTAAAGTAAAGACACGAGGTTAGACCCTTTTGATGACAGAAGTCTGCCCGGAACCAACCGGCATATCCAGCAGTCATAAAAGACGGTTTAATGTGAGAGGTCTTTATGAGGTCATGATCTTAATTAATGAATTAAGAAACACTTAACCATATTAGCATGTAGTGGGACATGAGGGGTTAAGTGGGTGCCTTGGGGTGGCATGATGAGACTAGTGGGTTGCCTTGGGTGGCAATAGAAAAATACGATTAGAATACTTAACCAAAGTGAAACATGTAATTAAACATGATTAAAGGGTTAAGTAAGTGCCATGGGTGGCATGTGAAAATACGATTAGAATACTTAACCAAAGTGAAACATATAATTAAACATGATTAAAGGGTTAAGTAAGTGCCATGGGTGGCATGTGATAATACGATTAGAATACTTAACCAAAGTGGGACATGTAAGTAAACATGATTAAAGGGTTAAGTAAGTGCCTTAGGTGGCATGTAGGAATCTAGTGGGTGCCTTAAGGGGCAATTGAAATATGATTAGATGACTTAACCAAAACTTAACATGTAAGTGGGCATGATTATAAAGAGGGGTTAAGTGGGATGCACTAGATAAAATTGCAAGCTTAGGTGGTAGCTTGTGGGGGCCCATTTCAACCAATATCCCAAACGTATCTTTGTGGGCTCGACTCAAGTCGAGTGACGGGACACGCATATTGGGCTTGACTATAAGAGGCCAAACCGGGTTAGCGGTGGCAACGCGGGACCAACGGGTTTCATATGCGTGTGTGGACCCGGGCTGGTTGGTAAGTCGTTGTTGCATCGTGTAGATATAAAGCCGTGCACTGTTGATATTATCTGGTAGCCACTTTAGGGGAATGATACACCCCAATCGTGGGACCAGCACGGGTATCTACGGTAGGGAGCCGATCGCTGGGGAGTAGTGGGAACACCTAATAAAGATAGGGGCAGACGGCACCTATGTAGGGGTACACGAAACTACTGGGTGAAATTACTAAGTACACCTAGTGGAGATAGGGGCAGACGGCACCTATGTAGTGGGCTAGGGGTACACAAGACTACTGGGGAAATTTTTCCAAGTCCTTGGAAGGGATCAACCTTTAAGTAGGAATGACTGGTGTGGTGCAGTTAGTAATTATCCTTGGGTGGGTAGATGCGTCCTTACGGTTATCCTAGTTTATCCTAAGTTTACCAAGCTGCTTAGTGTAGCCATTCATCCCCAGATATTACCGTAGGTCAAGTTTATGTCTTCTCTGGTTACTTTAATGATTGTATTGTTAAAGTTATAGGGCTCACTCAGACTTATGTCTGACCCCGTTGTTTTTATCTTTTTCCCAACCCTCAGGTCCTACGGTGGATCCTAGCGGTAGTAGAGCTTGATCGGATTGCTGTTCCAGTCTTTAGGAGCTTGAGTAGATGTAAAGCTCCAGTTATCCAGCTATCTTTTCTTTTGTTATGGCTATTGTATGAGAGAGTGGGATTATGTACTTCTTTATTTTGATGGATATTGTACTTGACTTTTATCGTGGTTTTATGATGTAACCAGACATGTTTATTTCCGCTGTTGTGAGATGATATTTTTAAATTTCAAGTACTAATTATATCTGTCCTGTTGTAATTTTGCTGTTCTATATTCACTAAAATACTCCACCGATGCTATGGCATTCCCTTAGTGAGTGACCATAGAGGGCATGGGGTGTTACACGTTCTTCCTAAACTTGGAGATTTCGGGGACGAAATCCTTTAAGGAGGGGAGAATGTAACAACCCGTATTTTTGAATAACGTGTTATAACATAAATCAAGGCAGAATTAAACTGTAAAATCTGAATCAAGGGAAACGGGCTGTACCATTGCGTTCGTCTCGGAAAAATACGCAGAATAGAGTCCGAGTTTTCGAAAATCGGAATCCGTATGACCAAGTTATGGCCCGTCAAAGTTTTTAGGAAATTACGAGTTCAAAAATAGTTCAAATTTGAATTTAGAATTCAAATTCAGCCGAAACAGACTGGGCGGGAAAACTCCCGCCCAGACAGGTCGACAGGGGGTCGATACTACGGTCGACCTCACCCCCAACCAGGTCGACACTAGAGTCGACCTGGGGGTCGACCTGGGGGTCAACCTCCCTGGTCGGCAAGGTCGGCCTGGTGCATCTATTTTGGCTGTTTGGACCTGTTTTGGAGGCTTGTGACGTGATTTGATGGCTCGGATTGGATCTAGGGTTAATCCTATGGCTAATACTATCCTAATCTTCTATAAAAGGACCCCTAAGCCTAGCCTAAATCATCATTATTCAACTCTACAGCTAAACTATGCCAAATTTGTTCCTCTCATGGCCTCCACTCTCATGCTAAAATTTCTAAGTTTATTTATATGAGAGATTTTGAGTTCATACAAGTGTTTTCAAGCTTGTATGAGTGTTCTTAGTTTGCATTCAAGTCAAGTTGCAACATTTTTATTACAAAGCAAGGGTTTTTCATTTGGAGCTTACATATTTGGGTGATTGCATAAGGGCTTCGTCTCAATCTTTATAATAAATATTCATTTGTGTCTTCATAGCATAGTAAGCCCTTTTCTACTTTCTTTTTGAACTATAAAATTAAATGAATGATGCAAGTTTGGGTTGATCATTATGATATGCAAGTTTGGTTGATCATTATGTTATGCAAGTTGGTTCAATCATTATGTATGACACATGTTGCTATGCTATGCAAGTTTGGGTTGATCATTATACACATGTTATCATGTTATGCAAGTTAAACTTGAGTTTGTGAGCTTAAAGCTTCAAGCTTTATATTAAAGGTTGCATTTTGGCAACATGGAAGTTATCATATCCCTTATGATAACTTGCATGTGAGGCTAAATGCGAACTTCTAGCAACTTCTACATGTCATTTATCACCATGTATCACTTATATGCTAAGTTTGGTTTTATGCATACTTTTGAAGCCTAATAATGCAATATGCAAGTATATGAACATATGTAATGCCACCATGTTAACTTGTGGCTTCAACACCTTTTCGTCATGATTATGCCAAGTTCCCTATTTTATCCTTTATGTGTTGTTACGATTATGTAAACGATGGGATTACGTTGGGGGTTGGGTAACATTATGACATGAACATGATTTTTATAACATGACGTGATATGTTAGCTTGTAATTATGATTTGGAAACATAATGGACATGACACTTAGAAAATATAAGTGTGGCCAACTCGAGGTTGGGTTGAGTTTGTAGCATAAATCTACCCGGACCCGCCCGACTTAACTAGTGGCTACAAACAATAGGAACCAATGTGAGAAGTTGGTCATGTTGTGCTCGAACCCGAGGTTAGACCAAGTTGTGGTGTAAAGCTACCCGGACCCGCCCGGCTTAACTAGTAACCACAACAAGGTCTAATGTGAGAGGTTAAAGCACATTAAGTTAATTAATGCCTCCTGATTAGGGTTAAGTCATGGTCCACTTAATACTTAACCAATTTGGGCTTGATGGGTTAATCGGGGTTAAGTCATGAACCTTGGGTACACTTAACCAATTTAATCCACGTTTGGATCGGGTTAACCACATTTAACCCGTTAAGAAACCCTAGTTGCGTGGTCCTTTTCAGCAGTAACCCTCTTGATAGTATCATGATACCCTAGGGACTAGGCTAGGGTGGGGCACGATTACTGGGCTGACATGTAAGCGACCAAAACGACGGCTGAGTAGGTACGCCGGTGTGGGTCCAGGCGGACTATGGTCGTGCACATAGTCCGGAGTTGGAAAATCAGGCACGGGTTCCAGTAGATCTAGACTGTGCATGCTTGATTTGTGTCCGAGGTTGACACCCTAGGACTTGATACACCCTAGGGTGGACCTAGCGCAGTTTAACTACATTTCATGTTTGGGCCGTATGACACCGACACTTGACGAGTTAGGCTTATAGGGAGCCGATGAACTAGACCGTGTAGTTGGACCTTGATTTAGGTCACCTCAAGATATTGGGCCAAGCTTGGGCCAAGGGATCAATTCTTGTTTTTACTTGACATGTTAGAATGCTAGTACACCTGTGGTGCAAAACTTAACCTTGATTATGCGATGACACCTTTATCTATCTTGTTAGTTAATCATCATGCCAGTATGTTGTTATCCTTATGTTCATCTCAGCTTCTCATGCCAGTTAACTTTACTAGTTCGTGGACCGATAGTAGTTAGGGCTTACCAGTCTTTTTGACTGACCTGTTTTCTTTCGCCTCTTTTCTTCCGTTTCCCCCCCCCCCCCTCAGGTCCTCAGGGTGGGAACATTGGAGCTTAGCTTGGATCTTTACAGCTTGCTTACTGGATTTGCTCATGTACGGTTTTGGACATTGAGCTAGCTATGGTTTATCACTTCACTTTGGGGATAGTACTTTATGTATTTCAGTTTATGCTTTTCTCTAGACTTTGTTTGTTGGAAAATAATGACCAAGTACTTTGTTGTAACTCGACTATGGTTTTGAAATGCTAGTTTGATCCGCTGCTTTATTTACTCTGTTTTACTTACTTGTTCTGTCTTGTGATATCTGCATGCATGTTTACCTCGTTTAACGCCCCTCCAAAGCCAGTGTCCTTGCTAGAGTGGCACTAGCGGAGGTAGGGTGTTACAATCGATGTCAACATATTAGATTGCTTTTTATCTCAAACAAGTTATCTATACAAATCCTTGCTTTCCAGATCTCGATAATGATTGGGGACAGACACAGTTTATTGAAATCCCCATTAGACATCATCTCATACAATTATCGTGAGTTTAATCCATACTAGGGCCGTCGAACCCCAACAGGGCATAATCCAAATCAGCGATTAAGATTAAAACAATAAAACCTACGATTATTTAAGCATGAAACCTTGAAGAGTAGTGTGGTAAATTTTGATGAACAGTAACCTCGTTTGAGTAAAATTTTATGAAGGAAAAAAGGAAGAAAAGACAAGAAGATTCCTTTTGGCAAGATCTCGCTTTTTCGTCTTTGCCACACATCTAAAACCAAATCAACAGGCATGATTCATACTGGAAGACCAAAAAGTCAGGAACCCTGCGTGACCGAAACCTTACAGCCTCTCAAGTGAGAAAATCTTGACTTGAAAAGTCGAAAGTACCCCTTCACTAGGAGGACAAACGTTCCTACCAAAATTAACTCCGAAGAAAGCTGACGGTGAAGGGGTATCGGATGAACACAAGCACATAGGAATTCTCCAAAAGAAAGAGCCAAACACTAGAAAGAACCAAGAGCATGAAGGAATGATCCGAGAACTACATAAAACGACACCTTCTTAGGAGAAAGGAGCTCAAAATCTATAAATTTCCGGTGGAGTATATCCGACCTGATATATCCGACAAGGTATGTCCAGTAGGGGTTTATAGCAAAAGGTCATCTAAACCAGAAGCTAAGAAAGAGGGAGGCAATAGCTCTGCTAACCGAAACCAACAAAGATGGAAGGGCTATCGATATTGACCTGCTTAATACCGATATATCAGGAGGTGAAGGCATCAAGAATGTCAAGCCAAAAATACATAGAGATTATCCGGAACCAGCTTCCGAAACATATACTGCATAAACACCGAAAGGTCACATTGATAGACAATAGACAAATCACTAGGAGCTACCTTCCGGAAGACCAGGCTATACCCGGAGGCTCCACCAAAAGGCAACCGGACCCCTAGAAGGGATACTGGCTATCCATACTAATTTTCTTAGTACAGACACTGACAGTGGTTCCAAACCGGTAGCTATGTACATACATCACGAGGGCAAGCTCCTCAAAGTATTCATGAGAAAACCAGAAGCCTACATCCGAAAGCCTACACCCGGGAGCCCAAATGCCCTACGAAAGCCATTGCATCGACAAGCTAATATCAATCCCAAAGATGCCCCAACTGACCGACTCACTCCGAAGGCTATAATCAACACCACGAAGGCGGCCGAAAGCTGAACATCCGAGACCAAGGAGAAAAGCAGTCGACAGGGGCTTCTATAAGCCCAATGGCCCAACAGAAGAAGGTCCCCTGAATTCTCTATAAATAAGACCCCAAGGGTCACATTTTAGGGACGATTTTCTCATTCTCGTTCTTGTATTCTTCTTCCTCTTGAGAGGAAACCTTAATTCTTAGATCGATTTGGGGATTTCTTCCATTCTATTCATGTATTCTAAATCAAATATCAATAAAGAGTGAATTAACGCTTATAATATTTCTTTATGAGTTTGCCATTCTATTTCTTAGTTATCGTGCAATTTACTGTTTGTTTCCTACATGTGTATGAACCTTACCCAAGCCTTTCCGCAAGCTAGGTGGAACACCCCTTCCTACAAGCCTAGACCCTTCCGCAAGCTTAGTGCAGAACCCGTTCCACAATCTGTTAAGTCCTTTAACAAGGGTTGTGTTTAGGAATCCATCAACCCAAGGTAACTGTTGGTTCTTGAATCGCTTAAGCGTGATGCTCATCTCATCAAGGGAAGAGTAATTAGTCTTTCGGATTCTTGACCTTGATACCTTGGAAATGGTGAACTAACTCAAACTTGCAAAGGCTAAACAACCTATTTTTTCCCTTGGTCCACTTCCATAGACCTATCTCCGGTGTTGACGAAAAATACCATTAACAGAAGTCATTCCTCCATGTATAACTGACATGATCATGTTTCCTCCTAAAGGGTATTTTTCTTATACTGCCATCCATATATGGCACAGAGGCTTTGTTATAATTTAATGCCCTCGACCTTGATTTGATTTTCTAGGTGAAGAGAAGGATAAGCTCTTAAAGAGGATTTAGACATATCACTAAAAATTAATCTGTGGTTATGACAGTCCTCCAACTGGAAAATGGGATTATTACAAATGTCCTTCCACTTATACTGCTGAAGGATTTGAAGTACCCTTTGATTCCATACTTACTCTATTGGCTAATTCTTTGAGCATGGTTAAGAAAGTTATTTCCTACTTCGGGGCTTATTCAAATAACTTGTAATAATGTTTTCGAGGATTTGATTATGGAAGGATTAGAATTCTTGTACAAATATTACATTGTTGTCCACCTTCTGGATGTAGCCATTTTGTAACATATTCCTGTGAATAAACCTATGGTTGGCGTATACATTGTGTTGTACATGGCTTTTTTCTTTATTTCAAATTTTTGCATTTGGAATTTCTTCTGCTTTTTTCTACATAAAATAAAACAACTAACACTTCTTGAGTTAGACTTTTGCATAGTGTTTAATATATTTTTCTCATATTATGCCAAGCATGGTTTTGATCAAAACCACGTAGTAAATGAATTTTGTGATAAGATTAATATAATCATGTGACGACCCCAAACTTCCACGGAATGAAAGTAGGAGTAATCATTTTTGGAATGTAACATAAATACAATAAAACAGAACACAGATACAATATAGCAAAGGAAATTCATAGAGTAATAACATTATAGCAGCGGAAAAATATAATGTCATCAATCACAGAAAATCCACAGTCACAGAATCTAAGCTATTACAACAAGTTTGCAGAAAATAAATAAGTTTGATGTCTAAAAAGGAAAGAAAAGATGCCATAGAAACAAAAGATAAATGTCTTCAAGCTCCAAGTCATCACCTCTCTACTTCAGCAAATCCAAGAGACAGAAAATAAGCAGCTCCAAAGAAAAGACTACAAGCAAAGAATGAACCTGTCTACTTGGCTGCCCGTGTGGAAAAGAGGGCACCCAAGTTTGCAAAAAGGTGAAACAAACTATGGGTCAGTCGTGGGACTGGTGTGAGAATTCTTAACTAAAAATAACTATCAGAAATAAGGCAAATCCAAAAGACCATGCCGCTAACGCGGAACGGGTTTACTCTAATGGATTGCCGTGCATAATTTAAAGTGTCATAACAAATAAATAAGTACATCGTAAACAACGCAATACTTTTTGGAAAAAAATGGAATCACCATAAGACCCAAGTCCCATCACACAATGCAACGCACACCAGAGGATAGGGTTTTACCTTATGGTGATTAAACATGCTAAATACGGCAAATATGCATCTAATATTATTATTAGTGTATATGAAAGCATTTCAAAGTAAATGTATTAATCTTAGGAAGCATAGGTACCATATACTATGCCTCCATACTAGTAATACAATCAAATTCGTCGGTTCGTATTTGGATTTTGGTTTCCATCATGAGTCAAGGCTAGAGCGGAGCTCCTTACCGATTCGAGACACTCTAGCTAGTGCCTCAGGATTCCCCGCGGAGAACCCTTGGAAATGGCAGGGCCGGTCCGCAAATACAGCTTAGCAGATTGGCAATTCCTAAGCACACGTTTCCCGGTCCTATAGGACCTATCCGAGGCGCGCCACATTTCATCATCCACATAAGTAAAGTATCAGCGCTGGGAGGTCCCTGACACTACTTCTAGCTAGAAAGAAACGTGCTGCATTCCCTGCGTTCCCTTCGCCCGTTTTAGACTCTACCGGTTTGTGAGGCTCGTGAGGTTACGTAATACACAAAGCTCTGCTTATTCAAACAGTGCTTTGATCGTCACCACAAGGTTCTGCTTTTCAACAAGAAACCTTGATCATTGCATCTTAGTATGCCACACTGTCACTCCATAGTATACCATTGCTTCTCCATCAATACATAAATGGGTGTTAAGTAGAGAATAAATTCTCCACCACCAATATTTATATATTAACAGAAAATCAACAATATGATATATAACGAAGTACGATGTCAGACACATCATCCATTTAAACTTATGCTCTGGGTCTGAACGAAAGTCAAATCCGTGAAACCAACACGTACGTCTGGGCAATGACCTTGACCCATGAATTGGTAGCAAGTCAATTCAGGGTCTCGATCGCTGTCCATTCGAGGGAAGATTTAAGGTCTTCATACGTCGTCTTCTTACTTCGATATTTAACGCCGCTGGATTAATTTGGGACGAGAATATCTCGGACTTCCCAAACAATCCTCGTATATATATACATATATATATCTTGAAAATCCTTCTTATTTGTTAATAATTATTTTTATTAACAATTCATTCTATTTTAATTATTTAAAATAGTCAACTTCTTATTTAAAGACGCATTCTCAACATCATATTTTTATTTACATTAATTAAAATGTAAACTTGCATTTACATGCCGCATTCTTACCTATTTACATTGAATAAAATGTAAACTTTCATTACACATCGCATTCTTATTTTCTTTACATTTAATAAAATGCAAACTTGAAATTACATGTCACATTCTTACTTATTTACATTGAATAAAATGTAAACTTGCATTTACATGTCGCATTCTTACCTATTTACATTGAATAAAATGAAAACTCATCCTACGGTGGAATTCCTTTATTTTAACATTAAAATAATGTAAATTTTTCCCTATGGTATATACACTTTTTATATTAACATTTAGGATAATGTTAACTCATCCTACGATGCATATTTCCTTAATTTTAACATTAAAGATAATGTTGACTTATCCTTTGGTTAAATTACCCTTTATTAACATTAAAAATAATGTTAACTCACCCTATGGTGTTATTCCTTCTTAATTTCATAAAAAAATGTAACATTCCTACGGTCAATTCTCTTTTATGTTAACATTATATAATAATGTAAATTTTATCCCACGAAGTAATTCTCTTAATATTAACATTAAAAATAAATGTATATTAACCCTATGATTAAATTATCCTTTATTAACATTAAAAATAATGTAATCTCATCCTATGTTAAATTACTTTACATTAAAAATAACGTAGCTCAATCCTACGGTTAAGTTACTCTTTAATTTAACATTAAAATTATGTTAATTCAACCTACGGTTGAATTTCCTTTATTTTAACATAAACAAAATATAATGTTCATTCATACTACGGTGGAATTCACTATATATTAACATTAAAAACAATGTTAATTCATCTTACGGTCAAATTCCTTATATACTAACATTATAAATAATGTTAGTTACCCTATGGTGAAATCCTTTTGTTTAAACATTAAAAATAATGTTAAATCCTTCTACGGTGAAATTCTTTTACTTTAACATTAAAAATAATGTTAATCATCCTACGATGTAAATTCTTTTTATTGACATTAAAAATAATGTTAACCTTATCATACGTTTAAATTACGCATCATTAACTTTAAAAATAAAGTTAATTTTATCATACGGTTAAAATTTCTTTATATTAACATTATAAATAATGTTAACTAAATCCTACGGTTGAAATTTCTAGTTAATTTACATTAAAAATGTCCATTTCATCCTACGGTAAAATTACTATTTAATTGACATTAAAAATGTCCATTTTTCATGCATTGTAAATTACTTATTTTTTTAACATCAAAAATAATATTAATTCCTCATACAACGTAAATTCTTATTTGTATCATTAACAAAATTGTTAATTTTCATTCGATGTGAATACTTATTTTTAACATTGACACAAAAATGTTAATTTATCAAATGTTGTAAATACTTTTATATTAACATTAAAAATATTAATGACATCCTACGGCTAAAATTTTATTATATTAACATTAAAAATGTTAATTACATCATACGGTGTTATCTTTAACATTAAAAATGTTAATTTACACATGCGGTGAAATTACTATTTAATTAACATTAAAAATAATGTTAATTGCTCATGCGGTGTAGTTTCTTATTATTAACATTTAAAAAATAATGTTACTTTCTCATACCATGTAAATTCCTTATATTTAACATTAAACAAAATGTTAATTTCTCATCACTTTAATTTTACATAATTCAATGTAAATTTCATGTTAACACAAATTCCTACTTTGGTTTTACATAATTAAATGTAAATTTATGTCATTCCAAATTTCATACCTTAATTTTACATAATTAAATGTAAATTTAATGTTAACACCAATTCCTACTTTAATTACAATGATAAAAATGTAATCTTTTTCCTACGGTGAAGTCCTTGAATATATTACATTAATAAAAATGTAAACTTTATTTACCTATCACATTCTTAATAAAATAAAACGTAAACTTTAGTTACATTTCACATTCTCAATTTGTTTACATAAAATAAAAGGTAAACTTTAGTTACATTTCTAAAAATTTAAATTTCACCTGCGGAGTAAATTCTTATATATATTACATTAATAAGAATGTATATTGTGCATACAGTTAAAATTACCATTTTATTCACATTACAATTTATTCACATTAATAAAAATGTGTTACATGTCTAATAATTTATTTTATTCACATAAGTAAAAATGTGAAATTTTACATGTCCAATATTTAATTTATAATATTAACATTAAAAATGTTAATGTCATCATACGGTTGAATTTTTATAATATTAACATTAAAAATGTTAATGTACATACGGTTGAATTTTTATAATATTAACATTAAAAATGTTAATGTACATACGGTTGAATTTTTATAATATTAACATTAAAAATGTTAATTTCATCCTACGTTTTATTTCTTTTTATATTAACATAAAAAATGTTAATGTACACTTGCGGTAAAATTACTATTTAATTAACATTAAATATGTTAATTTTTCATGTATTGAAAATTACTTATTATTAACACCAAAATAAATGTTAATTTTTCCCTATTTCAATTTTACAAAAAAAAAAAAAAGAATATGTAAATTTCATCACAAGTCGCGTTCTTATTTACATCAAGTAAACTGTAAATTCTCATCACATCGCATAACAACATCCAAATACAACAATAGGATCAGATTCGATACTAACATCGAGGTAAATTGCAAGATGGGGTTTCACACAACATATGTAAAATCAAAATGGCATGGTTAAATAAATAACACATAATTAATTTTAATTAATTATGAATTCATATTTTAGCCTAAAATTTCAGATCTAATCACATAGCACTATAGGCAATTTAGATTCCACATCATATGTTATGAACGGTTTAGAACTATGTTTAAACATCGTGTCATATTAATTCTACTGTTAATAATCATGCAAATAATAATTAAATAAATTAAATTAAATTTAAAAAAATAAAATTCTCACCCTAATCAGCCTCAGCAAAGCCTACTCGTCGCCACGGTCCTGTCGGATCTGAAATTTTCAGATTCGGGGTTCATACGCATTAGTTATCAATGTTTGAATAATTCTGACTTTTAACAACTGCTGCAGCAACGCTTAAAAGCGTCGCAAAATCTGAAGCATACCTTATTTTCAGAATTTGTTCAAAACTTCAACTTCGATTTTCTGGAGTTGTAGTTGACGAAACGACGAGCCGTTTGTTGGAGAAGGACCGGCTAAGAGAGAGCTACGCACGGCCAGAAGGTGGCGAGGTGCGGCGGCGGCGTGGGGCCCAGGGGAGGCTGCGACCGGCGGAACTTTGGAGGCACGGGGCGGGCGGATCGAGGCACGAGAATGGCTGAGGTTGGTACCAAATCGAAGAGCTCGGCGAGAGCTTCGAAACGAGTACTCACACTCCAAATTCCGTTAAGAAATGAGAGAGAAAACTGAGTTTGAATTTTTGAAGGGAGGTGGGTTCACTTGCGGCTGAAATGACGAAGAGGAAGACGAATGAACAGTGTTTTTCGGATTTTATAATATTATATTAGGGTTAACTAATCATTATTTAGCCCGTTTAAGCTCGTTTTGGTCCGAACCCCGATTTAAGCCTGCTTACTGTCGTTCTTAAGGTTTTGAGGCCTTCTGAACGCAATGGAACATGTTACAGGACTCAATTCCGAAATTTATTTTGAGTTCTGGAATAATTATATTATTTTATTAATATTTTAATGTATACCGTACATGAAAATTCACCGAGGTCACAAATTAACTTCAAAAATTCTCAAAAAATATATTTAGCTATGTTTTGATGCTGTGGACCTATGAAAATTAATTTCGTTCAATTCTGAGCTCGTATGAATTTTTAAAGTCAAAAATTTGCCCGTTTACACTGAAAAATCAATTATAATTATATATTAATTCTAAAAATTATCGAAAAATCATTTTTAGTTTTGTTTTGATGATACAAATCCAACAAAATTTATTTTGTTGAATTCTGAGACTTTTTGAAAAATGGTTATTTTCAAGGCGAATATATTTAATATTAAAAATACATTTTTAAACAAATATTTTCTGAAACTCGAAACATATAAGTGTTTACTGTTTTTCAATGCAGAAACATCATTCTGAAACCAATGGAAGTGGTTTCGAGTTCAAATTCCTTCGTATGCAAAAAGTAGCATTTTTGACCTATGCAAATTACCCAACGACCTTTCTAAAAATTGAATTGGCCATAACTTTTGATTTCCGCTATGAAATTTCGATTTTTCGGATTCGTTGGAAAGATATTTTTAAATAAATTCTAATATTTTTGGTTTTACTAAAATCCGTTAAATTTTGCATCCTGTATGGTCAGTCAAAGTTCAAGTTTGACTTTTCAAACTACCGCGCTATTTCTAGCTCTTTTTATAATTAAAATTAATTTATTCATTCTAACTTCGATTTGAACCAAATTTGTGATCCTTATTATTTAAAATAGATTATTTTAAATATCAAAACTCATTTAAAATTACTTAAAATAAATTTTAAATTGGCCCCAAAATTCAGGGTCGTTACAAATCATTTTGATTAACATAACTTTAGGGAACTTCCCCGGTTTGAGGTGTGAAAATCATAATCTTCGTTAGAAGGTTTCAAATAGAAAACCCAAGATACCAACCGGAGTATTAATTTGAAAATCCTCTTCCAGAAATAAGATAGTAGGCCCGAATACCATACTTGGACACTCTAGTTGAAGTCCAGAAACCCACTCCTGAAAGTGAGAATGGAAAATCCATAACCCAAATTAGGTACTTGAATAATACAAATATAAGAATCCATTCCTGAAAGTATTATAAGTTTCGAATCTTCATATGAAAATATGAGGAAAAGGTCCAAAGCTTTGACCAGAGTTTTAGTAATAGAATTCCAGAAATCCATTTTCCGAGAAATAAGAATTATAGTCTTGAGACCCAGATTTGGGTATTAAAATAGAAATCCAGAAATCCTCTTCTGGAAGCATAGATAAAGATTTGAAACTCATATTCAAGCGTTCATAATAGAAGACCAGAAATCCACTTCTAACAATATAGATAGAAGACCTGAAACCCATATTTGGGTATTTATAATAAAAGACCAGAAATCCACTTCAGACAATATAGATAGAAGACCTGAATCTCAGATTCGGGTATTTATAATAAAGACTAGAAATCCACTTCTGGCAATGTAGATAGAGACCCGGAACCCATATTCACACATTTATAATAGAAGGCTAGAAATCCACTTATGGCAATGTAGATAGAAGTTCCCTCCTTCAAACTATTCTTAAAAATTAGATTCAAATTTATGATTTAAAACAACAGTATTGATATGCGGTTGAACTTTTCTTATAGCCAAGTGCATGCTGCAATTTATCCTGCCATTTTGAATTATAGATGACACCAATTCATTCTGTTTACCTAGAGATTAAAATCTAGAAATACCAATCAAATCTACAAGGAATTTGCAATTAATCTAAGGCTCAAACCACAATAAAGTCGATGTACCTGATGAGATAACCTTGTTGAATAATTGGTTGCAAGTTGTTCACAACCTCAATGTAGCTTTCCAAGTACTCGATGAATTGTTATCAATTCTCGTATTCCAAAATTGCTTCCCCTTACAAAGATTCATATCCACCTATTTACTCCAAATGATGAATTTGATATAAACTTCCACATCAATTTCATAGAGGCAGCCTTTTTAAGATCAAATAACTTTAGTCCTATACCCCCTTCGGTTTAAAGAGTGCAAAGTTTTTTCCGTCGAACTTTATGAGTAGCACCACCCAAAAAAAATCAGAACACGTCATATCCAATTTATCTATTGTAGGTTTAGGAAGTTTAGACACAAATAACCAATATAAGAATGTAGGAGTTATAACAGATTGTATAAATTTAGCTCTTCCAGGAAAACTTAAAAATTTAGCATCCGACGATTGAAACTTCAACTATACTATGTGCAATAAGGATAGACAATCGTTGTAATGGATATAATTGGATGATAGGGAACACCCAAATACTTAACAGGCAGCTGACTAATTTGAAATCCTAAGATTAAAGAAATCTCACTGGCATTCTTTGCAAAAGAACTGAAATATATATTTATTTTAAGATCACTTATAGTTAAACCACTATACTACCTTAATTTGTCAAAAACATCTTTCAGGGTAGTTGTACATGTAGTTGAACACTTGCCAAAAACCATTAAATCACCAACGTATAATAAATGTGTAACAATTGGATCAAGTTTATGCACAGGGAAAATTTTATCCTGGATCAATACTTCGTTCATACAATAAGAATTCCATCACAATAGAAAAGAGGTAAGGGGATAACATATCACCTTGGTGAAACCCCACTACACCCTATCTGCTGATTAGGCTATGTTTTTAGCCGTATTTAAAGCTGTTGGGCACGGTAAAAAGCCGTATCAAAAAGTGGTGTGTCTAATTATTAGATACGGCTATAGGTCGTGTCTAACTTAAATTTTGACACGCCCACGTAGCCGTATCAAAAGGTAAAATAGAAACGGCTCGTTGCCGTATCTAAAGGGAAGATAGATACGAATGTAAACCGTAGCTAACTTACGATGGACACTGCTTTAATATATTTTAGAAACGGTTTTAGACCGTATCTATGATGTCAGGTAGACAAGGTCTTAAACCGTATCTTATTATATATACGTATATATATACATATACATATTATATATATATAAACAGAAACTACAACACATATTTTCCATAACACAGACCATATCACAATTTATACAAAGCATATATAGCACAAATTATACACAAAGCATAACAAGAATTTTCATAACACAATTTATAGAGTGTCGTACAATTATTAAACGGAAACTGTCATAGATGTTTCACCTAATTACAAAGTCTGATATAACTGAGCTGGTTATTGAAAGTAGCAAATTTAATCAAAGAAAAAAAATGTGATAATACCGCAGGATCGGACTGGGAAGATTGAGTGTGTTGATCGTGTTGTGGTCCACGTTGCTGTAAATTAAAGCAATGATGAGCAGATGCTGATATTGAATGTACAAAATTTATATGTTTCAAAGCTTGCGTTGATAAGCATAAGCTAGATGTACACACATGAATTATTAGCGGATCAATCAATTTGTAAAACATTAACAAATAAAATTCGTGTGTGCATATCGTGTCTCATGTGTATGCCACCAAAGAGAGTTCGTGAAACTAATGCAAACACAAGTGTCATGGAATTCTTATTTCATAAGTAAACCAAGAGTCAAGTGTAAAATTATATATACCTTGTCCAACGTCTAAAGATAGTGAATCAGGGACTTCACATGCCACACATACCCACCCACTCCTACTTCACCAAAGGTCTCTGCAAATTGACGATTCAGTTTGGAGGTTTTCTCATCTGGTAGCAGTATACTGTCCAAAACCATTTTTTCATGTAGGTGGTACAACAATCCCATGGCATATGGATGACGAAGGATCTCGATAGACAGTACCTGTTGCAATAAAGTTGAGAATTTCAAAGGATGGTATTAATAAAATATGCTTAATTTTATTAAAACACGAAAACTGGAGTACGTATCCATTAGACTTTAAGCACTTGTTTTAGATCAGAGTGCAATAAAATATGTAACATCCTTTGATTTTATTAATAAAATACTTGTTGCTATTATTTCTAGATCAGAGTTGAGAATTTCACATCGTTGATTGTTCACCGCATTGGTCGTATCCTGGATCGGAGAAGCAACACCCTTTGATGCACTAATGTGTGTACTGCTGCGTCCTCCATCCGACGTAGTTAACGGTGCCTGATTTCCTTGATCAGTCAAAGTTCTTACCATGTTGATCAGAACCTCCATTTTTCTAGACAAATTTCCCACTGTACCCTTCATATCAGTCATCATACCCTCCAAGCTTCCCACCCTCATTTTCAACTCATCATTGTCTTCACGAACATGTTTGAATCGTTTCTATGCAATGGCACAAGCCTTAACATGCATTTTGGTATGATGCTCCCAACAATGTGACTCCTATCCCTTGTATCCTTACCCAACACTTGTGATAAGATATCTTCATCAACAGGCAATTTTTCTTCATCACTATTGGTTATCTTTTCCTTTAATTTGGCAATTTGATCCTGGGATAAAAATTAAATGCGTTTACACCAACATTTACTTGTAACAGCTTGTAACTATAGTATGTTACTCCTAACTGAATAAATTCAATCCAGACATAGCACCATAAAAATAAAAACACGTAATGAAGAAAATGTCATGAGAAACTAATTAATCACAATTATGGAAAGCGTGAAATGAAAGTCCAAACAATAGACTGCTTGATGTTAACTGTAATAACCATAATACAAGTAAAAACTTACGAAGTACGCAGATGTGGCATCTGATATGCTACCATCTTTTTTCTTGTGTGTCTTCTCCCATACTTGACGACGGTTGATATTTGCAGATGGACTTGCAATGATCTGCAATATATTCTATTTCATGTATATTCTCTCCCTTAATTGTGTTTTTTACTACTGTTGAAAGAAAATGATCAAATAATTTACCAATTCGTGTTCTACTCTAGCGTGACTTTTACATCCTGCATGGTGGGCATAACTTAGACTGGATCTATTTTTTTTGCCTGCCGTCCTTCTTCCGCTTGCTTCAGGCGTTGCTTCATCCTTTATGAACTCGTTCCAATCATATTGAGCAATTGAAGGTGGACAATGTTTCATCCGTTCTTCGTCATTGTCAAAAATATCATAATAAGTTGCTCTCAAGTTTTTATTGTGTCTCCTAAAAGCCTCGGCCATTCTTTTTGAAAGCATTTCCTTTGAAAGCGGCTCAAGCGTATACATTTTCTACAAAAAATTAAGAGCCAGAGACTGTAAAAATAAACTATAACATTTACATGCTATTTTTCACAAATTTACCACCAACTGGTTCCAAACGTACGTCATCCTTATATGTTTTGGGTACTTTATCCCAACCTGTGTAAGAGATCGGCACATAAGATCGTACTAGTTTACCAAGCGTAGTAGCGATTTTTGGAGCATTTTTTGAGATTGGAATACCAAGTAGGTTTTGTTCAACTTGTTGATCTTTCGAACACGATGCATGTGATGATGTTGGATCTTGTGACGTAATTTCCTACGAAATAGAAGCAACATTAAGAATCATGACAAACACCATGAATAAGAATATTATTTACATTTGTTACTGATCGTGTTCTCTATTACAATTTCACTCAACAATTCATAAGTCTTACTCACTATGAAATAGTTAAAAGAAATAATAAAAGCATAATGGATTGCAATCAGAAGTGCAAGTCATGACATTCCAAATGCATATGATTCCCTGGTAAAAAAAAGCATTCAACATTTCATAGGTTAACACATGAGTTTGGTTAGATCTTCTAGTTTTTCATTATCTTCAAAAGCTGATTGATAGACGGTAGGAGACTCAATGTCATCCACATTTGTAGTCAACCGTTTTGGTGTATGCAAAACCACAAACCAGCCGTCATTTTCTAAATCTTTTGAGTAGAACCCTTGGCTCGCTTCTGATGCAAGAATAAATGGCTCATCATTCACGTTGTCCCTGTTCTTTAATTTTCCTAAATTAACCATGATCAGGTTTGAAGCGAGATCTATTTTGCAACCATTGATCTTATCCTCGACTTTTACCCAATCGTAATAAAAAGCTGTGTAACGACCCGGATTTTTCGAACAGTATTTTAAATATTTAGTATCGTTTAAATATTGGATTTAACCATATAAAAGAATTTTTATAGTGAATTATCGATCAAATAATCGAAATACGAGAACAAAATATAACTGAACACGAAGTTAAAAGAATCAAAACAATTCAAATGATCAGTGTCAGTTCTGTCTGAACATGTACGATAAAAATAATCTATTATCGATGAATTTAAATTATTTGAAATCAATTTAAATTTGAAACTATTTAATATAACATATAAAAATGCTTGGAAATAATTGGATTTAATTTCATTTAGTTGTCAGTTAAATTTGTTATCTTTTCCATACGATCAAATAAAATCTCAGAACCTTTTCCATTGAGTCTAGAATTGTATTATAATCTAGTAACGTCGTTCGTTCGTTATGTTTCATAGCGGTCCGGGGACCGTGAGATATTTTAAGTTATTTAAATAAAATCAAAAATTAATTTATATTTATCATGTTGGTACTTAAGCCAACAAGCCGACCTACCTTCTTTGAAAAACTCAAACACTACTTCCCTCGAGCAAAAAAATCTGTCGGTGATCTTCAATAGCAAGGAAACACAATATTAATGCCTTCGTACTCATGTCCCCTTCGTTGGCTTTTAAATAGATCGCAACTCCTTCACTTAGTTCATTTTCATTTCCTTGACAAAGAAAAACAAAACCCGAGCTTCAGAAATGGCAGCCGTTACATTCCTTTATAAATCGAAATCTTCAAAAATAAAATAAAAATAAATACCTGTTCCCTAAATAAGTCGAAGCCGATACCCTTCCATCCTCAATCAAGCGAATCGAATTCGAACCCTGAGGCGAGATTTGTGAGCAAACATGGCAGCGCGACATCGAGTGAGGGCTGGCGTCATCGTGGTTTGTTTGAAGACCGCGCTCAACATGGAGGGTCGTCGCGAGCGATTCTGGTGATGACGAGATTTGAGGATGCGAGTTGCGTATTGGGTATTTTACTGATGTTATTTTGAAGTTCGAAGTCCAAAATTTGGGTGTTCGCGATGAAAAGGGGGACTGCGATTTGAATCGCCCAACCTGTGAAGTTTGGCTTCAATGGTGAAAGGTCTGGGTTGCTCGAAATTGGAGGAGTTGGGGAAAAGTAAACGTGAAGACGAGGAGGTGTTTGAGGGTGCGATTTCTGATGGCAGTTCAGCAATGGACGTGAAATACCAAAGAAAGGACACGTCCTTTTTCTTTGCGGTGAAGAAGGAGATTCAGATTTCTGATTGAGTGATTAAGGTATGAATTAAAATTTAAAATGGGTAGTTAACTTAAGTGTTATATTAGTGTAAAGTAATTTAAATTTAAATGCAAGGAAAACTGCTTATATAATTAGAATTTGATTTAAAGTAAATTAGTTTATTTAATTGGAAATAGATTAAATATATAGAATAAGTTAGTTTTTGTTTCTTTTATTTAAACTATATTAGTTGATTTAGATTTCAAACTCAAAATAAAAGAAGTTGGATATTTAATTAAAACAATTTGATGTTTTATTTAAATGAGAAAAGGGATACATATATATAAGACATTTATTTATTCGTTAATTGAAATGTTAATCGTTAAATTAATATTCGTAGGTGAAAGGTGAAATTAACTCGAATAGATTCAGTTGATGATGACTTGAGTAAATTCGTAAACAACGATACAACATTTGAATGGATGTTCGGCAAATGAAATCATGGTGAGTAAATCTCACTCACCTTTTTTATCTATAATTATTTTTATTTCGTTAAAAATAATTGATTGTTGCTTGTGTGAATGCTTTCTGGTTATTTTATGTATATTAGTTATTTAGGCTATATATATATATATTGGGTTGATTGATTGGTTGGATTCCCGCAGTCTCATTAGCGGATGCCCGCAGTTTCATAGCGGATGATTACCCTATACGCCCCACGCTATGATTAGTGGATGACCTTCTATACCGCGATATTCTGCCACGAAGCAGAATGGGTATTATTTATGTGCTAACATCTGTGGATGCAGGAAAACAGGTTGGAGGAATCCAACTGGATTCCTCAAAAATATATTATCTGTTTGTTTATTTGGTTGCATATATATTGTTATATATGATGTGTTAGGAAAATAAATAATTGGTTGCTTTATGTGTTTATCACTGGGCTTAAGTAATGATATTTAAAAATATCGTGAAAGGATATTGGAGATTTTAAAAAGGGAAATTCTATTTTTAAATAGAATTTGAATTTTAAATGGAAATAAAATCTAAAACTTGTTTTTGAAAAATAAAACGAGTAGTTTCTTTATAAACGAAGTTATAAATAGTTCTTTATAACGAAGTTATAAACGAAGAAAAAAGAATTATCATTTGATAATTCAGAAATAGAAGTACAAGCGTGGAATTGGAATTTGAAATGAAATTTCAAATTAGGATGTGAAATGAAATTTTTAAATATATATAACTCAAATAAAATTTGAGTATAACATTTGAATTAGAAAAGAAGTTTAATTATTTGAATTTTAAAAGGAGATTGAATATTAGAAATTCAATTAGAGATTTCAATGTAAAATTTCAAAAATAGAATTTGAAATATAGTATTTCAAAGAAGAATTCAAATGTGAAATGTGAATAGAGATTTGAATGGAATTTAAATATGAAATTTGAAATAGAAATTCAAGTGTTGAATTTGAACATGGAATTGAATACAGAAATTCAAGTAGAAATTTGAATATGAGATTTCAAAATAGAAGTGAAATAAACTTTGAAATAGATTCTCAAAGTAGAATTGGAAATAGAATTTTCAAATAGGAAATCCAAATGATTTTGAAATGGGATTTGAATTCAAGGGAATTCAAATGGCTTTGAGTGAAGAAATTCAAATGGCGTTGAAAATAAGTTTGAATATTAGAATTCAAATGGGATTGGAATAAAGGAAAATCAAAAATGGAATTTCAAATAAAAGAAGAATGTAATTTGAAATTTTGGGAATTTCAAATAAGAGAAATGGAATCTGAAACATTTAGAATTTCAAATAGAAATTTAAATGGTGTTTGGATATTTGAATTTCAAGTATGAATTTCAAGTATGAATTTGAAATGGAATTTCAAGTATGAATTTCAAATATAGAAATTCAAAAGGAATTGAATTAAAGTGAAAATTTAATAAAGGATTTGAAATAGAATTCGAATAAATGATTTGAAATGGAATTCGAATAAAGGATTTCAAATGGGATTTGAATATAGGATTTAAAACTATGGAATTTGAAATGTGAAGATTCAAATGGAATTTGAAATATATATGAATATATATATTAAATGGAATTGAATTCATTATAAGAAGTTTAAAAGTTTATATTTATAAATATAATTAAAACGAACTCGCCGCAGCGCTGCAGTTCGTAAAATAGCGATTCGAACTTCAATCGAGTATACAGGACTCAGTTGAAGTCGGAATTCTTCGAAACAAGAAACGTCAGGACCAGTTTGATAATAGTTTTCTAATGAAGGATAAAAATCTGAATTTCGTCGTATAGATTTTGAGTTATGTCAAAATCAAATTTTCAGAAAAGCAGCGCCAGAATCGTTTTAAAACCATAATGGTTTATTTAATTTTATAAAAGGATTTTTAAGCAAATAAAATCCGAAGTTTCTATTTAGAAAATTTCAGAGTTAAGTTGTAAAATATATGCGAATTCAAGTTGTGTAAATGAATATGATTTTTGAAATAGAAATCAGATTTTTGATTTATTGAATAGAGTTAACTAATTCGAATAGAAATTAGTTAATGAGATTTCGAATGAATATTGAGCTTTAAATAAGTGAATTCGATTTGAGAATTTATATTCGAAATCGAAAAGGAAAACTAGAATTGAAATTGAAATTCAATTTGGTTATGAACGAGTTAAATATTTTGTTTGAACATGTTATGTTCGACAAAGAAGTGAAATAGGCAAAAAGGGCTAATTAAAGAATAAATGGGCGAAACTGAATTCTAACGATTAGATAGTGTTGAATTGAATTGAAAACAGGTGAACATGTGTTAGACAGGTATGGGATAAAGTATATGAAGATTTTTATGTATGTGCTCGACAAAAAGGTACATGTTTAAATTCATATATGGGTTTTATGCGCCGTATCGGCAAGCCGCTTGGCTTTTCCTTTTTCTTTTTGATTGAGGAAGATACCGGGAAGCTATTTGAAATTTCCCGATGCTCCCGATGCAGGGGAGGTTTTGGCGAATTTTTCCAGGAATTTAAGGAGATAGAATATTTTTAAGAAATTTGACAATTAGAAACCTATATATCGATATATATAGAATTCGATAAGGAAACGAAATCAAAAAAATGGCATAAAAGGGCCAATATGGTTATTGAAATATTTGGTTAACAAATATTGATAGAGGAAATGGAGAAGAGATTTAATTAATGAATATTAATTAAAGAGCCCAGTGATTTGTTTGATATGTTGATTGAACACTTGTTTTATTCGATAGTTAAATCACAGACTATCGAAGTTTTGACCATCGTTGTCAATATGGAGAGACCGGTTGGATTATTATCCGAAGAACCACTCCGTATCGGCATAAGCGTTGCGAACCAAGTATGCTGAATATATTGAAGACGGAGTGAAGTGCAAGGGCTTTTCTATTTATAGAAATAGTGCCTTCGGTTTCGTTCAGTCCCAGAACGAACGTAAATGGACGAATGTCTGACAGAGTATTTCCAATGATCAAATAGGTTGGTCTGTATGAATGTATATGGTTGCAACGGATTTATCCCTTAGCATAATATCCAGAATATTTGTGCAAATCAATTAGTGATTAACGGATCTGATAATGTGGCATTCAAAGTAATTGTGTTATCAAGGACTGGTAAGTATGCGTAGCCTCAGGCCTCAACAACCGGGAAAGGACAAAAATCGGGCAGGCAGCATGGCTATGTGGGTCGCACCCATTAGGGTGTATAATCACCTATCTAGAGAAATTCCTTTTGTTTCTAAATCTATCGATTCTGCCCATTCGGGAAGCGGTGGTTTGAGTCCAACCGTTGGTGATATACATTCGATACACTCAAGCGAAATGAGTGGTCGGTCATGTGTGGGCCGGGTTGCAAGATGTTCTTGTTGAACCCAGTGTATTCCTCTCTAGAGATACACAGTCGGAAGGTGGTCCCATACCTTGTCATGTTGGAAATCCAATCTCCAATAAGCGCCATGCGGTTTTTGATTTTATACTACATATGTGGAGCGTGAGATGCAAGCGTTCTGCTATTTGGTTATTTACTTGATGTAGACATTATTATAATATCACTGGATTTTCGTATCAAAGTGTTTTGGGTTATAGTAAGGTAAAAACCGTCCGTGTTTATGTGTGGGTTGGTCTTACTATTATCTTTTCTTTCGAAAAGAGTTTTTGAAAGTTAAACAAGTGATTGGAGTTTACTCACACCAGTCCCATGACTGACCCAGAGTTTATTTTGTTTTGTTTTTCCTAAACTCTTGGGTGCCCAAATTTGTACGGGCAGTCAAGTGTTTCAGGCTTTTACAGATACACTTGGAGGAGCTTGAAGCAGGAGGCTTCAACGTTAGTTATTTAGAGTTACTTCCGCTGGATCAAATGTTATGTGTACTCTGATGATGGTATGTATATATGTACAAACAGATTTGTATTTCAGAGCTTATGTTATATAATATATTTTATTCGTTCCGCTGTGAGTTTTGTGATCTTCGTTTCTTCTATTCTAAGTTTTCTATCTTATCTATTCTCACCCTCTATCTTCTTTCTATTGATGGTTCGTATTTCTGTGTTATTTGGATTGGACGTGTGGTGTATTTAGTCAACTCAGATAGCACGGATTTGCGGGTCGTTACAGGTGGTATCAGAGCTTAGGTTGAGCGAACACCTAGGCTTGTGTGGCATGTGCTCATTAGGGATAGGGTCAGTAGTGCCCTAGAATGAGTTGAGCGTATATATACGAGAGAGCGTATTTGTAAATTGATATAAAAATTGTTTTATATTGTGTTGACTAGTCTGTGAGTGGTTTATGAATTCTGGTCGAATCGTGGGACGCCACGAAGTCGATAGGGATTTCTAAACACTTGGACAGAAGAATCGACATAATATTGTTTTAAAGTGGTTAAATGAAATAATTTTACCCGAAATTTCTATTTTGATATAAGAAAAAATAATTTTCTAGAATTATTATTATATGGATGTGTTGGATGTTGACTTTATATCAAATGAGATTATAAATTTAGAATAGTTATTTATAACCAAAATAGAATTTGTATAGAAATTATATATACAAATGAGATGAATTAGAATTAAGTTCAAACCAGAATTAAGAATTCAAAATCCTGGGAAGTTGACAAATATTTTTCAAAGCAATATAGATTTGTTTTAGAAAGATTTGAATCGAAATCATTTTAGATAGATTTTGAAATAATAAAGCACTGAACTCACTTCAGTGGCTGGGAAATAATTCTGATGATGATTGCAACATCATCAGTGTTCATTTCCGAGTTTCTAAGTGATGAATTGCTACCTTGGAAAAGTTTTTGATGGAAATTTGTTTGGAAGAAAACAAATAGTTTGGAAATATTCAAATATTTTGAATTTGAATTAGTTATAAATATATGTGATTTCAAAAGGATTTGAAATGAAAACCCTGGGATCTGGATTCTGGAATTAAAATTTGACTGAAGTAAGTTAAATGGTTCGAGGTGAATAAATTGACTTGAATCAATTTGAAATAAAATTGAAAGGAATATGAATTAGAATGCATATGAATGGAAACCAAAAGGTTGGTTGAAATTAAAGTCATAAAAATATGAGGAGTTGAGTTTCAACATAAGTGAGATGTTGAAAATAAATGGGTTTGTACCCTTTTTCCTACTTTAGCAATTTCGAGGACGAAATTATTTTAAGGGGGGAAGAATGTAACGACCCGGATTTTTCGAACAGTATTTTAAATATTTAGTATCGTTTAAATATTGGATTTAACCATATAAAAGAATTTTTATAGTGAATTATCGATCAAATAATCGAAATACGAGAACAAAATATAACTGAACACGAAGTTAAAAGAATCAAAACAATTCAAATGATCAGTGTCAGTTCTGTCTGAACATGTACGATAAAAATAATCTATTATCGATGAATTTAAATTATTTGAAATCAATTTAAATTTGAAACTATTTAATATAACATATAAAAATGCTTGGAAATAATTGGATTTAATTTCATTTAGTTGTCAGTTAAATTTGTTATCTTTTCCATACGATCAAATAAAATCTCAGAACCTTTTCCATTGAGTCTAGAATTGTATTATAATCTAGTAACGTCGTTCGTTCGTTATGTTTCATAGCGGTCCGGGGACCGTGAGATATTTTAAGTTATTTAAATAAAATCAAAAATTAATTTATATTTATCATGTTGGTACTTAAGCCAACAAGCCGACCTACCTTCTTTGAAAAACTCAAACACTACTTCCCTCGAGCAAAAAAATCTGTCAGTGATCTTCAATAGCAAGGAAACACAATATTAATGCCTTCGTACTCATGTCCCCTTCGTTGGCTTTTAAATAGATCGCAACTCCTTCACTTAGTTCATTTTCATTTCCTTGACAAAGAAAAACAAAACCCGAGCTTCAGAAATGGCAGCCGTTACACTCCTTTATAAATCGAAATCTTCAAAAATAAAATAAAAATAAATACCTGTTCCCTAAATAAGTCGAAGCCGATACCCTTCCATCCTCAATCAAGCGAATCGAATTCGAACCCTGAGGCGAGATTTGTGAGCAAACATGGCAGCGCGACATCGAGTGAGGGCTGGCGTCATCGTGGTTTGTTTGAAGACCGCGCTCAACATGGAGGGTCGTCGCGAGCGATTCTGGTGATGACGAGATTTGAGGATGCGAGTTGCGTATTGGGTATTTTACTGATGTTATTTTGAAGTTCGAAGTCCAAAATTTGGGTGTTCGCGATGAAAAGGGGGACTGCGATTTGAATCGCCCAACCTGTGAAGTTTGGCTTCAATGGTGAAAGGTCTGGGTTGCTCGAAATTGGAGGAGTTGGGGAAAAGTAAACGTGAAGACGAGGAGGTGTTTGAGGGTGCGATTTCTGATGGCAGTTCAGCAATGGACGTGAAATACCAAAGAAAGGACACGTCCTTTTTCTTTGCGGTGAAGAAGGAGATTCAGATTTCTGATTGAGTGATTAAGGTATGAATTAAAATTTAAAATGGGTAGTTAACTTAAGTGTTATATTAGTGTAAAGTAATTTAAATTTAAATGCAAGGAAAACTGCTTATATAATTAGAATTTGATTTAAAGTAAATTAGTTTATTTAATTGGAAATAGATTAAATATATAGAATAAGTTAGTTTTTGTTTCTTTTATTTAAACTATATTAGTTGATTTAGATTTCAAACTCAAAATAAAAGAAGTTGGATATTTAATTAAAACAATTTGATGTTTTATTTAAATGAGAAAAGGGATACATATATATAAGACATTTATTTATTCGTTAATTGAAATGTTAATCGTTAAATTAATATTCGTAGGTGAAAGGTGAAATTAACTCGAATAGATTCAGTTGATGATGACTTGAGTAAATTCGTAAACAACGATACAACATTTGAATGGATGTTCGGCAAATGAAATCATGGTGAGTAAATCTCACTCACCTTTTTTATCTATAATTATTTTTATTTCGTTAAAAATAATTGATTGTTGCTTGTGTGAATGCTTTCTGGTTATTTTATGTATATTAGTTATTTAGGCTATATATATATATTGGGTTGATTGATTGGTTGGATTCCCGCAGTCTCATTAGCGGATGCCCGCAGTTTCATAGCGGATGATTACCCTATACGCCCCACGCTATGATTAGTGGATGACCTTCTATACCGCGATATTCTGCCACGAAGCAGAATGGGTATTATTTATGTGCTAACATCTGTGGATGCAGGAAAACAGGTTGGAGGAATCCAACTGGATTCCTCAAAAATATATTATCTGTTTGTTTATTTGGTTGCATATATATTGTTATATATGATGTGTTAGGAAAATAAATAATTGGTTGCTTTATGTGTTTATCACTGGGCTTAAGTAATGATATTTAAAAATATCGTGAAAGGATATTGGAGATTTTAAAAAGGGAAATTCTATTTTTAAATAGAATTTGAATTTTAAATGGAAATAAAATCTAAAACTTGTTTTTGAAAAATAAAACGAGTAGTTTCTTTATAAACGAAGTTATAAATAGTTCTTTATAACGAAGTTATAAACGAAGAAAAAAGAATTATCATTTGATAATTCAGAAATAGAAGTACAAGCGTGGAATTGGAATTTGAAATGAAATTTCAAATTAGGATGTGAAATGAAATTTTTAAATATATATAACTCAAATAAAATTTGAGTATAACATTTGAATTAGAAAAGAAGTTTAATTATTTGAATTTTAAAAGGAGATTGAATATTAGAAATTCAATTAGAGATTTCAATGTAAAATTTCAAAAATAGAATTTGAAATATAGTATTTCAAAGAAGAATTCAAATGTGAAATGTGAATAGAGATTTGAATGGAATTTAAATATGAAATTTGAAATAGAAATTCAAGTGTTGAATTTGAACATGGAATTGAATACAGAAATTCAAGTAGAAATTTGAATATGAGATTTCAAAATAGAAGTGAAATAAACTTTGAAATAGATTCTCAAAGTAGAATTGGAAATAGAATTTTCAAATAGGAAATCCAAATGATTTTGAAATGGGATTTGAATTCAAGGGAATTCAAATGGCTTTGAGTGAAGAAATTCAAATGGCGTTGAAAATAAGTTTGAATATTAGAATTCAAATGGGATTGGAATAAAGGAAAATCAAAAATGGAATTTCAAATAAAAGAAGAATGTAATTTGAAATTTTGGGAATTTCAAATAAGAGAAATGGAATCTGAAACATTTAGAATTTCAAATAGAAATTTAAATGGTGTTTGGATATTTGAATTTCAAGTATGAATTTCAAGTATGAATTTGAAATGGAATTTCAAGTATGAATTTCAAATATAGAAATTCAAAAGGAATTGAATTAAAGTGAAAATTTAATAAAGGATTTGAAATAGAATTCGAATAAATGATTTGAAATGGAATTCGAATAAAGGATTTCAAATGGGATTTGAATACAGGATTTAAAACTATGGAATTTGAAATGTGAAGATTCAAATGGAATTTGAAATATATATGAATATATATATTAAATGGAATTGAATTCATTTTAAGAAGTTTAAAAGTTTATATTTATAAATATAATTAAAACGAACTCGCCGCAGCGCTGCAGTTCGTAAAATAGCGATTCGAACTTCAATCGAGTATACAGGACTCAGTTGAAGTCGGAATTCTTCGAAACAAGAAACGTCAGGACCAGTTTGATAATAGTTTTCTAATGAAGGAGAAAAATCTGAATTTCGTCGTATAGATTTTGAGTTATGTCAAAATCAAATTTTCAGAAAAGCAGCGCCAGAATCGTTTTAAAACCATAATGGTTTATTTAATTTTATAAAAGGATTTTTAAGCAAATAAAATCCGAAGTTTCTATTTAGAAAATTTCAGAGTTAAGTTGTAAAATATATGCGAATTCAAGTTGTGTAAATGAATATGATTTTTGAAATAGAAATCAGATTTTTGATTTATTGAATAGAGTTAACTAATTCGAATAGAAATTAGTTAATGAGATTTCGAATGAATATTGAGCTTTAAATAAGTGAATTCGATTTGAGAATTTATATTCGAAATCGAAAAGGAAAACTAGAATTGAAATTGAAATTCAATTTGGTTATGAACGAGTTAAATATTTTGTTTGAACATGTTATGTTCGACAAAGAAGTGAAATAGGCAAAAAGGGCTAATTAAAGAATAAATGGGCGAAACTGAATTCTAACGATTAGATAGTGTTGAATTGAATTGAAAACAGGTGAACATGTGTTAGACAGGTATGGGATAAAGTATATGAAGATTTTTATGTATGTGCTCGACAAAAAGGTACATGTTTAAATTCATATATGGGTTTTATGCGCCGTATCGGCAAGCCGCTTGGCTTTTCCTTTTTCTTTTTGATTGAGGAAGATACCGGGAAGCTATTTGAAATTTCCCGATGCTCCCGATGCAGGGGAGGTTATGGCGAATTTTTCCGGGAATTTAAGGAGATAGAATATTTTTAAGAAATTTGACAATTAGAAACCTATATATCGATATATATAGAATTCGATAAGGAAACGAAATCAAAAAAATGGCATAAAAGGGCCAATATGGTTATTGAAATATTTGGTTAACAAATATTGATAGAGGAAATGGAGAAGAGATTTAATTAATGAATATTAATTAAAGAGCCCAGTGATTTGTTTGATATGTTGATTGAACACTTGTTTTATTCGATAGTTAAATCACAGACTATCGAAGTTTTGACCATCGTTGTCAATATGGAGAGACCGGTTGGATTATTATCCGAAGAACCACTCCGTATCGGCATAAGCGTTGCGAACCAAGTATGCTGAATATATTGAAGACGGAGTGAAGTGCAAGGGCTTTTCTATTTATAGAAATAGTGCCTTCGGTTTCGTTCAGTCCCAGAACGAACGTAAATGGACGAATGTCTGACAGAGTATTTCCAATGATCAAATAGGTTGGTCTGTATGAATGTATATGGTTGCAACGGATTTATCCCTTAGCATAATATCCAGAATATTTGTGCAAATCAATTAGTGATTAACGGATCTGATAATGTGGCATTCAAAGTAATTGTGTTATCAAGGACTGGTAAGTATGCGTAGCCTCAGGCCTCAACAACCGGGAAAGGACAAAAATCGGGCAGGCAGCATGGCTATGTGGGTCGCACCCATTAGGGTGTATAATCACCTATCTAGAGAAATTCCTTTTGTTTCTAAATCTATCGATTCTGCCCATTCGGGAAGCGGTGGTTTGAGTCCAACCGTTGGTGATATACATTCGATACACTCAAGCGAAATGAGTGGTCGGTCATGTGTGGGCCGGGTTGCAAGATGTTCTTGTTGAACCCAGTGTATTCCTCTCTAGAGATACACAGTCGGAAGGTGGTCCCATACCTTGTCATGTTGGAAATCCAATCTCCAATAAGCGCCATGCGGTTTTTGATTTTATACTACATATGTGGAGCGTGAGATGCAAGCGTTCTGCTATTTGGTTATTTACTTGATGTAGACATTATTATAATATCACTGGATTTTCGTATCAAAGTGTTTTGGGTTATAGTAAGGTAAAAACCGTCCGTGTTTATGTGTGGGTTGGTCTTACTATTATCTTTTCTTTCGAAAAGAGTTTTTGAAAGTTAAACAAGTGATTGGAGTTTACTCACACTAGTCCCATGACTGACCCAGAGTTTATTTTGTTTTGTTTTTCCTAAACTCTTGGGTGCCCAAATTTGTACGGGCAGTCAAGTGTTTCAGGCTTTTACAGATACACTTGGAGGAGCTTGAAGCAGGAGGCTTCAACGTTAGTTATTTAGAGTTACTTCCGCTGGATCAAATGTTATGTGTACTCTGATGATGGTATGTATATATGTACAAACAGATTTGTATTTCAGAGCTTATGTTATATAATATATTTTATTCGTTCCGCTGTGAGTTTTGTGATCTTCGTTTCTTCTATTCTAAGTTTTCTATCTTATCTATTCTCACCCTCTATCTTCTTTCTATTGATGGTTCGTATTTCTGTGTTATTTGGATTGGACGTGTGGTGTATTTAGTCAACTCAGATAGCACGGATTTGCGGGTCGTTACAAGCTGTTTGTTTGAAATCAATGTAATCCAACTCAAGTATCTGCTGAATGACTCCGTAATACGTTGTTTTTGCTTCCTTATAATTTTTATCTTTGCCACTCAATCTAAATTTTGTAATTGCTCTCATGCATACACCACTATCCTGTGTTACTATATGATCTTCATACATTTTCATGGAAAATAAAAACCCATTCACTTGGTACTTCGTATAACTAAGTGCCATGAAATTCAGCTCGTGTATTAGCCGGCAAAGAGTTGGGTCTACATCGCTGCAATTCAAAAACTACATAAAACACAAGAAGAAAAATCAAGCATGTTCACGATGGTGTATTGCAAACTTATAAAAACGTGAAATACTGTAGATGATGTAATACCTCATTACGTAACCATATAGTAAAAGGTTTAACGACTTCGGCAGTCGTACCTCTGCCTCGTGGTTGAAATTTAGTGCTTTTCACATAGGAGTTGTACCTTATATACGTAGATAACACATATTGAAATCAATATATAAATTGAATTAAAAAATGGAAATTCGAAATCTACATCATGAACTTACTTCTTCCATGGATCCAATCCAACATACTTACTTAGGACACATCTACGCACTTGTTCGAATTGCACTTGGGTTAAACTTATATCTTTACCATTATCCAAAGGTATCTCACCAGCAAACTCATCATCCTCGTCTAAAAATGCTTCGCGGGTATGTTTATGGTTGCCATAGCCTCCGTTTGGGATATATTCCATGTAATAAAGGCTAGCTTCTTGTATATATATATCCTTCTGCAATACACCCTTCAATGTATCTTTTGTTGCACATATACCCTTTATATGTTTTCATCAACCTATAATTGTGATCAATTATAACCTGCACACGATAGCCATTTATACCGAATAATAATGTACATAACTGAAATTAGTAAATTACCATTCAAAAGGATACATCCATCTATATTTGACAGGGCCACCAACCAATGCTTGATCGGCTAAATGAACCATAACATGGATACTGATATCAAAAAATGCAGGTGGAAAATGTTTTTCAAAAACACACATTGCTTCCACTAACATAGCTTTACTTTTATAAGGTGTTCCCTATTGATCACCTTCGAGCACAAAATGTTAAAGAATAGACTAATATGATGAACAGCATTTCGTTGATCCTTATGTTGTGTATAAGTATGTTGAAGTAATACCGGAAGCAGATGTTGCATTATGATGTGGTAATCATGTGACTTCATATTTCTTAGTTTGAGAGGATGGATGCTCACGTTGTTGCGAAAGTTGGAGGAAAATTTGTTAGGTACTTTCAAATTTTTCAATACGGTGCAAAATCTTATCTTTTCTTCTTTGCTCAAGGTGAAATTTGCCTTTGGTATGATTGTTTTTTTGGTTTCGGGATCTACCATCACCCACAACTTTTGTTTTATACCCATGGTTTTCATATCCTTGCGTGAATTGATGCCATCTTTTGACTTCCCTTTATGGCCCATAATGGTGTTGATGAGATGCTCTGCAACATTCTTCTCCGTATGCATAACATCAATATTATGTCGAATCATATTTGCTTTCCAATATGGTAAATCAAAAAAGATAGACCTCCTATACCAAGCAGAAACATTGCCACCTTCTTCAATGGCCGACTTTTTCCTTTTTCGACCAACTTCTTCTTTGTGTTTACCGATTTTCATTTTGACATTTGCTACTCTCTTTTCAACTTCAAAACCATTCAATGGCCTTTTAGGACGACTAGGTTCTTGTTCATTGTTGAAATTTGTCTTGTCGTATCGAAAACTATGTCGGTTAGGAAGATACATTAGATGTCCTATAAAACACATCTTCTTACTTTCAGGAAGATGATAAGAACAAGTGTTTCCCCATAAACGGGACATGCAAAGTAACCGTGAGTTGTACATCCAGATAAAGTCCCAAGAGCAGGGTGATCATGGATCGCCCACAATACCCTAGCTCTCATTGTAAACTCGGATTTACTTGATGAATCATATGTAACAACTCCTTCCCATAACTTCTTTAACTCGTCTAATAACGGCTCTAAATAAACATCAATATCCTTCCCCAGTTGTTTTGGCCCAGAAATCAATAGTGTTAACATTGAAAACTCCCATTTCATGCACATAGACGGAGGAAGATTATACGGTACTACAATTACCGGCCAACAACTGTAAGGGTTAGTAAGAGAAGCATTCGGACAGAAACCATCTGTTTCTATTCCAAGTGTGACATTTTGTGGCTCGCCTGCGAATGTTTTGTCAAAAGAATCCATGGCTTTCCATTGAGAAGTGTCACATGGATGACGCATTGCGTTTGGATCAGACTTGGCACGACCATGCCAGGTCATTGCATCTGCTATCCATGGTACAATATACAATCTCTTCAATCTAGAAATTAATGGAAAATGTCTTAATGTCTTTCGTGCTACTTTGGTTCCTTTTCTCTTGTCGTTAAAAGATGTCCTATATCTTGGTTATTTGCAATTTGTACAAGAAATTCTATTCACATCATCTTTCCAGTATGACATGCAATCATTGATGCATGCATCATAAGTTGTGTAGTTCATCCCAACTTTCTTAATGAACTTCTTCACGTCGGGGTATTTTGTCGGCAGTGTGTTACCTTCGGGGAGTAACTCCTTCATTAGTTCGAGTAGTGCAGTCACACCATTATCTGGGAAGCTGTATTGGGTCTTCAAGCTATTCAGTTTCACAATGGCATACAGCTTCGTTATCCCTTTTGGACATGAAGGATACAGTGGCTCTTTTGCGCTTACATAAAGTGGTGTATACTCCTTACTTTCATTGGCCTGCCAATTTCCATCATCCGTACGCTTCTCTCCAACATTAGCAAGATCAAACAACGTATTTTCAGGTTGAAAATCATGAAATCTATTTTCATCATTGACTAGATCTTCCATCACAATATGTTCAGCCTCGTCAGTACTTGTGGAATTACTAATTGGTTGCTGTTTTCCCATATCCACCCTTTTTTCCCCAAGAAAATACCACATGCTATATGATTGGATAAAATCCCATCTAAGAAAATGAAAATGAATTTCATCTAATTTGAACGTCCTCATATTTTGGCACCGATTGCAAGGGCATAAATACACCCCTTTCTTACCATCGTTTTCTTCAACAGAACAAATAAACATTTTCACCCCATCAATATAGTATGGAGATCTTTGATTAGATTCATTTATCCACTTTATTTCTATACCGAATGGCATGTTGCCAGCCTATAAATTCAAAATTTGTTACAACTTACAAATTGCATCAATCACTGGATGTTTTCATTGGCAAGTTGGTTTTTTTACTGGTTAACCTAAAACTAGTTTCATTTACTGGAATAGGTATGGCAGTTGTTGGGAAACAAAACATTTCCAACAACAGTTTAACAAACAAAATTCAAGGTTCATATTTTACATATTCAGTATCATGACTAGCTAATTTAATACAAGGAAATAGATCAAATAACGTGTGCACTAACCATGGTGTAATATGACCAACTTGAAAAAACCTAACTTTCTTCAATGTTCAACCATGCTTTGTAACCGCTCTTGGGTAAAAACCAATAAATAGCTCTCTGGCCCACAACATGTTGAGCATGAATTGAAACAATAGTGCAAAAAATATTTATTACAAGAAACTGAATCAAACCAAAATTTTACCAGCAATAGAGACGCACGATTTGCAGGCAATGACAAAGAAGCCGATTTGAGCAGACAACTATCGGATTTCTATAATTTTTTGGGGGCAATTTTCAAAAATGGAAACAAGGCATGGGATACAATATTAGACGAGGGAAATAAAAAAAGGGAGGGAGATAACCTGAAAGGATTAAAAAATTGGAGGGATGGGTGTGCTTTTTCGGGCAAAAGTTTTACACAAAAAAGCACGAATTTGAAACGACCAACAATCGAATCATATTAACCGATCCGGAGCATTCGCGATGGAAGGTCAGATTTGGGGTACTTGTGGTGGTGCGGATCGGAAATTGTTGTTTGATACGGATCTGAGCATTACAAATTTGATACGGCTATTAGCCGAATTGTATACCCGCATCCGTGTGTGCCAAATTCGCTGATATGGTGTAGTGCCCCTTATTTGATGAAAAAAGCCTTTAGGAACTCCTTGAATCAAGATAGAGAAGGTAGGAGTTGAGATACACTCATATACAACATTAAGAAAGTGTGTAGGAAACCTCATATTCATCATTATATGGCAAATGTATTCTCTATTTATCATATCATAGGCTTTATGTAAATCCACTTTAACACAGAATTTATTAACACCAGGCTTCTTAAAACCTCTCAACAACTCATGCTCGAGTAGTGTATTATCTACAATATAAGGAGTAGGAACGAAAGCACATTGGTTTGGAGAGATAAGTTGTGGCAAGAAACACTTAATTCTATTACACAGGATTTTACTAAAGATTTTATAAAACATGTTACAACAAGAAATTGGACAATAATGAGATATCTTAGTTGGCCTATCATTTTTTGGTATCAAAGTTATAAAAGTGTGATTGCTACCCTTTGGTAATTTAGTGGAAAGAAAAGTATCCTGAAATGCAGACAGTAAATCAACTTTAATTTCATCCTAATGTAATTTTAAAAACTTAGAGTTAAGACCATCTAGTCCAGTGCTAGAATCATCATGTACTGAATTAACTACAAGTTTAACTTCATCTAAAGAAATAGGTCGAAGCAATACCTGCTATCCATAACAATTGATAATAGAAGTTGATTGAAATGAAGGGAGCTCGTTGCTAATTGATCCATTAGATAAAGAATTGAAGTAATCAATGGCCTTTGTTGCAAATTCATCATGCTTATACAGAAGATCACCATCGTAATTTATTAAAGCTTTAAGATTGTTGTAATATTTATGAGAAGACAATTTGGAATGGAAAACTTTATAATTCGTATCACCCTCTTGAAGCCAAAAAACCTTATCTTTATGTTTATGACTCCAATATTTGATCTGCTTTTGACCCAATAAAGAATGATTAGCTTCTAGCATACTTTCAAACATGATTAGTTTTTCTTGATTTAAATAAGAAGCAATCTCCCTTTCATTAAATATTTCTTCAGCTTCCATCGTTAAAGCATCATCCTTCGGCCTATTTTTATTCCAGTACTTCAACTCTAGTTTGCATGCATGTAACTTTTGCTGAAATGTATAATTAGGAAAACCTTACACATTAGCCTGTAAACCTCTAGATATACAATCCCCATAACCTGTTTTAAAATTCCAGTCATTAGGATATCTAAATTGGAAACCCTTAGATGAAGTGATAGAAATGAGATCAAAAAGCAACATAGTATGATCACTTGAAAGTTGAGATAAGCATAATGTCTTCAAGTCGTTAAATTTATGCAGACTGGAATGGTTTACAAATATTTTATCAATATTATTTGCAATGCCTCTACAACTCCAAGTGTAACTAAAACCAATTGCTTCAACCTCTATCAGGCCTGAATGAGTGAGGCAATTGTTAAAAGCTTTAAGCTGTTGAAAAGGTATCAACAAACCTCCCTTTTTGTCTAAAGGGGAAGTTGAATTATTAAAATCCCCCATGAGAACCCATTCAACATTCATTTGAGCTGCCTCTTGAATAGTATGCTTCCGTAGGATCTGTCTATCATAGAAACTATTGCTGGTGCAAACAGCTATGAAAAAATAGAGAGGCCACCAATATTATTATATTGAACTAACAAATGTTGATTAGATGCAGAAATAATATCAGTAGACCAAACATCAGAATTCCAAATAAATAGCATCCTATCTAAAAATAAAGTGGGATCATGAGGAATATAATCCCAAATACTTGGGATTAATCTACTATAAAATCGTAAATTAGCATCATTAAGTTTATTCTCCACCAAACCAACAATCATTGGTATGAATTTAGTCAGCAGAGATAACACATCACGTATACGATGTGAATTGTTCATCCCTCTAAAATTCCAAGTCATTATTGTCATTTAATCGAAGTATTTCTCCTTAATTGCCTTTTAGGAGGAGCAGAAGTCGAAGCCTTGCTTTTGGCTTTGAGACGTGTTAAATATTCAGTATGTTTAGTAGCACCTTCAGAAATATCGTAGAGATCATCAACGGGGGGATCCTCAGTCCTATTTTCAGCAACATGATGCAGATCTTCAGGAAGAATATTGTGAGGTAACTCAGAATTTAAAAACTCCTAATCAGCATCCCTATTATTCTTGCCTGAAGCTAAAGAAACAGGTGTGCTGGGTTGAGAACTAGGATCAGCTATCTTATTAGTAGAAATAGAAAAAGCAGGCTTATCCATTGGTTGATTTGAAATGCATTTAGGGTCTTTGGGATAGCTCATGCACAGTAGTTTTGAGTCCAAAATTTTTACATTGATCACATCGAGGAGGTACATACTAATATTCAGCTAATATTTCCCTTTCTAGACCACTATGTAGCAAAAAAAATTTTTACTAACTTAATATCCATATTAATAGCAATAAGAACTCTAGCATATTTTGTAATTTCTTAATAGCACTATTAAAATCAATACGAATACATTCACCAATAAAGCCAACATTCATCAAAAGAGCTTGACTCGACTACATTTCCATATCTAGATTTTGCATACTAATCTAGTTTTGAACCATTTTAGCATTGGATTTCTCAAACTCATAACCAGGATACCATTTATCAACCATCAATAACTTGCAAAAATATGAATATGTTGATGATTTTAACACTGAAACACATTTTGTAGCTTCCTCAAATTGCACAGTATAATGAAAACCAAGAACTATATGAACCATAAAATTACCTCTAGGTTTCCAAACCATTCCAATATACTCCTTCAATTTCATTAATGATAGTTTGAAATTATTAGGATAAATCACTATTGTGTCATGCCAAGATTTAGCAGAAGAATTAAATTTTTTTTCCAAGGATGTAAACATGATTTACTGATTGTTTCACAAACTGGAGAGATGTTGGATATACCTCAGTGGATGAAGTTATATTTCTAACAACAACCTAAGTATAGGAAAGCATGGATGACTTTGGTGGTGGAGGAGTACTAGGCGATTTTGGTGGAGGTATAGGCAGGAGACATGAAGAAGAAGTATGAGATGTACTTCGCAAGTCTGCAATTTTTTATATACTCTCTCTTTCTATATGTGTGTGTGTATATATATAACACCTGCCAACACAGTGTGGCATAGTGGAAAGACGTGCTCCTATATGGTAACAGGTCAGAGTTCGAGGCCTATTCTAGCTACCATGTTGGCATATATGTGTATGTGTGTATAACGCCTCAATTTTCAAATATATATATATATATATATATATATATATATTTATATATATAACACCTCTTTTTTCTAATATGGCATGACACCCCTTTTCTAATAGCAAAATATTTGAATACAACATGTCTTACTACATCTTGCATCAGAGTATATAATAAGCAAAAACAGCGAAAATCATCCAAATAGCCATATAATACGAATACAAATATGGCTGCCTCATGCTCATCATCGCACGACATCATCGTCGCCAACCTGTTACCTACTACTCAGTCTACTCACCAGCATGTCCATGAGCATCCAAAGGTAATAAGAGGAGGCATAAAATCTAGAGTCAGACAATAGTCTGGTATAAGCGACAAATATCTAACAACAGTTACACAAGATAACATGATAATAGACAGTTCAGGCCCTCCTAACCTATCCCTGCAACCAAAGATTTAGCATAATAATCATATTAAATATGCTACCCAAAAACATAGAAATGGATACGAATCAGAATAGGATTCTCAATCCCTGGTTCTCTTTATTATCCTGTGGTGATAGCCTACCCAGAGAAATAGAAGAGAACACACAAGTAATCATAGCATCCATAACAAGCAATGAATATCGCTGACTAAAGCCTTGAATACATTGATATCGAATGACTGGCCGTTTTCTTCCATCAAGGACTAATGGAAAACCCCGGTTCTAGTAGGACCACTGAACGTTGCACGTACATTTGCCTTCACTTCCCAAGCAATCTAAGGTACTCAATCTCTTAGATCCTAATAGGAATCCCCACGATATACCTGTTTTGAGTTTGCTAGAATCCTTCAACTATCAATAATTTATTGGCGCTTCCGATCACATAAGCTATCCATGACTCCATCTTTTAGCCTGAGTCCCACTCGAGTCAATCCATTATCTTGCAGCTTCATTCCACTTTGAGTTTCCTATCACTTTCAGCTTCGACCACTCCCACGCGAGTTCATGATCGAAGAATCAACACTACTTTGATGGTAATACCACCCCGTGGAAGCTATCTACTAAGAGAGGCTACCATTATGCTCTTGAAGACACATGCTTCTCGCCCTAGGACACTCAACCCCTAACTCTCCACCATGATGATCAATATCGATCCATCTCCTATGGGTCAGTACTGATCCCCCAGTTAGCCAAATTTTGGCTAAGTGTTAGATTGCTTGATTCCCTCCATCAAGTACTTCCATTCGATCCATTTGCGTCTCGAATCTACTTCCCGAAGCTTCATATGTTGGCCCATGCTTATACACTTGAGTGATTGCACTTTGAACGATATAATTCACTTCAAACTTTACACATGACTTGCACTTAACCAAAATAAGCCACGCACAAAACGTCACCTCCTCACGACCAACACATATGGATCGGTACCAACTCATGGTCAATGGATCGATATTGATTCTCTTCCTTAGTGAAATTTCTCCCAAAAAATTCAGTGCATCCTTTTTGAAGCCCTAGACCACATGCTTAAAATACGAACTCATCAGAGTTATTACGAAGGATCGGTACCGATCCCCAAGCCATGAATATGTACTGACCTCGTACTTAATGAATTTTAGCACAAAAAATTCTGAGTAGCTTCCTGTCGACCTCAGAGCTCCTTCGCCAAGTTTCATTTGAATCCATTCATCTGAATCTACGATTTTCTCTATTTTTTGATTCTAAATCATACGGCACACAATTATAAATAAACAAATCATGCAACCATACAATTCAATCAATCAAATAGTAATTCATCCAATTTCGAATATAATAATCATATGAACATAAACAATCATGAATTATTTTGCAAAACTATGGATCCAATGCAAAATATGTATATAAAACTTGACGGATCTAACAATTTACATGATATGTATCAAATTAGGTTATCCTAGGGCGTTTAGATCTGAGATGTACATATGTCATCCAATTTTAGATGAAATTAATATACATGGAGTAAAAAAGATCCTAATTAACACATAAAATCCATATTAATCATGTTACAAATATTTATCACTCATCAAAACCTAGATCTAATGCAATATAGATGAAACCAAATCTGTACAATGAAGAAATTTCTTGAATTTGATGCAAATAATGAGATCCAGTCCTCTTTGATGTAGATCTTTCCTCTAGACGCGACTTAGAATGATTTGATTAAAAAAATTAGGTTTTTAGGGATTAGGTTGACCCGAAAATTCTCAGATGCTTAACCTAATGTGTAGAATGAGGAGAAGAACCCTAATTCTCCTCAAATAACCTTAGGTCGTTAGCCTAATGGGCCTACTAATCGGCTCATTAGTTACTAACTAACCTACCCAGCGAAAAATAAAAACTAAACAACGATTTCTATAAAACCACTAAGCCGAATCTTTAATGTGATCACTCCATGAGATAGCCAACCATCATCCCGTTCCTATGAGACCAATTACAGTACCCAATTGGGTCCTTAGTAAAGTTATAGCTAAAATATCAAGTTACAAGAGCAAAACAGTTACAAAAGAATTTGGTAAAAATCATGGACATGTGTCACATCCCCATGAGCAACATATTAAAATTTAAGAATGTTACGACCACTAAGAAATTAAATAAAATTATTTTATGATCCTCCTATACATAATATACGGGTCGTTACATTCTCCCCCTTACCTTCCCCAATAGGAATTTCGCCCCCAAAAATCCCAAGCAAACCTAAGCAAACAAAGTATCTCACATGCCTACCATCCACGAGTAGTCAATCTAGCATCCATCAATCCATGCAACCAAAATTCTACCCTAGCACGAGCAACTCTAATAGTACAAGACACAATGAAGCAAGTAAGATACGATATATGAGACATACCATTCAAAGAGTTTTGGATGGGTCGTCCTCATTCTCTCTTCTGTTTCTGATGTGCAATCGTCATCGTCCTCGCACTATTTTACCTTGACCAGCTTAACGACCATCCTTCTAAGTTATTTCGTGTCATGAAATTTACGAGGTCTTCAAACTTATGGCTCTACTCCTAAGCCTTACATCTGATCTGGAGATACTATCAAACTCGGGTCATGCTCAAACTTCTATGGATATGATGCATGAAAAACATTGTGCATTCCTGACATCTTCTCAGGTAATTCCACTCTTTAAGTGAGCTTCCTAATATGTTCTACAATCGGGAACGTCCCAACAAATCTTGGAGTTAACTTTCCTTTCCTTCCAAATCAAACGACAATCCTTAGAGATGAAACCTTAACAAATGCCAAATCCCCTAACAAGAATTCCAAATCCTTTCTTCTCTTATCAGCATAACTCTTCTGATGATCTTGGGTGGTTTTCATACGTTTTCGAACGACCTCAATCTTATCAGTCGTTTCTCTTATAATTTATGGCCTAAATACCAACTTTTCTCCAATCTCTAACCAACGAGAAGGTAAATTACATGTTCTACCGTACAATGCCTCATGAAATATCATACTAGTACTTGATTGATAGCTGTTATTGTAGGAAAAAACTCAACCAAATAAAGATGGACTTCCTATGATCCTCCAAAATACAATACACAAGCTCATAGAAGATCTTTCTGTACTCGGTTGACTCTCTCAGCCTGACAATCTGTTTAGGGATGATAAGCCGTACTCATTGTAGATCGGTTCCTAACGTCTCTTGCAAACTCTTTCAGAATCCATTGATAAACAAAGGATCTCGGTCACTAACTATACTCTTATGTATTCCATGGAATTGAACTATCTATTTGATATATAACTTAGTCAACTTGGATGTTGTCCTGGTAGATTTGAAAAAAAATTAACCTTGAGCTTTTGATCAAACGAACTACAATAACCTATATACCATCATATCATGCCTTAGCCCAATAGCTACAATAATCCACTTGACTGCTTCTGCTCAGCTATAACCAACTGACAGTTCATACACTTCGAGATGAATCTTCTGACATCCCCTTTCATACCTTGCCACTAGTAAATCCTCTTCGTATCTCGATACATTTTGTTACACTAGGATGAATAGTCAGTCTAGAGCGATGACAACCTCATCTCTCAATCCACCTATGTCAGGAACAAAATATCTTCCATCCTTGTGAAGCTAACCATATCGATCGATTTTGTAACTCTTCATTTCCTCAGACTCGACTCTCATTTCCAACCTCTGAATGATCCCACCAAGCTCCACATCTCGCTTTTGGCTTTTGCCAATCCTTTTGATGAGAGTAGGTATGATAGATAAGCTCGCTGACATCTCAGGCTCTAGCTCGTGGTGAGGCATGAAGTCAAAACATCCAAATAATCTAGGTGTTTCCATTCGTAAACATGGGTCCTAAATTCGCATGTCTTCTACTTAACACATCGGCTACAGTGTTTTCTTTACCTAGAGTATAGGCAATACCAAAACGTTATGAAGCTACAAACTCTTATCATCGTTGCCACCAAAGATTCAAATCCTTTTGAAAGAAAAGATACTTTAACGACTTATGATCTATGAATAACTCAAATCTAACTCTTTAGAGAAAACACACACAATCTAGTGCCATATGCATCGGAATACACATCCATCTCATCATACCCACTCGGAATAACCAATACAGAAGCACTCGTTAATCTTTCTTTCAAGACCACAAAAGCATGCTTGCACTTTGCATCCCATGCATAGACCTAATTCTTCTTCGTTAATCCAGTTAATAGTGAAGCTATCTTTGAAAAGTCCTTGATAAAACATCGATAATATCCTGCTAAACCAATGAAATTTATAACATCTATAGCATTCTTAGGTCGATCCATATCATGTATTGCTGCCACTATAGTGGGATCCACACTTCCTTATTCCATAAGTGACACTTCGAAAACTTTGCCCTCGGCTGATGCTTTCACAATATTTCCAAAACTATTCTTAAATTTGTCTCGTGTTCTTCCTTAGTCCTGGGGTAAACCAATATATCATCCAAGAACACAAGCTCAAACTTATTAAAATGATCTCTGAAACTCTATTCATAAGATCCACAAAATATGCTGGCGCTTAGTCAATCCTAGTGGCATCACTAACCATTCATAAAATTCGGATGGTGTCCTAAAAGCAGTCTACAGCACGCCATCCTTAGCCACTCTCAGTTGGTGAAATGTTGTTGCCAAATTATTTTTCTTCATGAAGCTGATCAAATAAGTCATTGATTCTTGATAATGGATACTTATTCTTCTTGGTCACCTTATTCAACTTATGATAATCCACACACAATCATAACAATCCATCGGCCTTGGTCGCAAACACAACTGGCGTTTCCACTCGGATACGCTTCTCTAAATGAATCCTTTAATTAAAAGATCGTTCGTTGGTATCTCTTCCTTCCGCTATTCGTTAGGCGCCATCCGCCTAAAAGGCATAACTGTAGATCAGGCTCCATCCACTAAATCAATACGAAACTCAATTTCCTTTGCGGCAACTATAATTTGACCTCGTTAAAGACACCAGAAATCTCTCCATCAATCGACATTAATGACAGTCCATCTCGTGGAATCGCATGCGAACATAGAAAGCCAACGAGAACCTCATCCTCTAGCAGACAGCATATCACAACCATTCGCCATTCTACATTCCTGATTGTTACCTTGAGCTTCTAGCAATCCACTATATCTGCATATCAATTGAGCCAGTCCATACCCAAAATAATCCTAAACCCAACAAAGTTCAAAACAAAGTAATTATACATAAAAGAGAAACCATGACTCGATAAGGCTAGACCACGAAAAGCATACAAATACTAGATGAATCCCCTACTGGGTTAATCACAACCAATGATCTATCAACAATCTCATATTTTAAACCTAACTTGCAAACAAGCTCACAACAAATAAAAAAAGTGATACTCTAGTATGAAACAAAAATCGAACTGAAACACCTTTAACATAAAGCATACCTTGCATAACAACATGCTTCCCTTTCTCTACTGCACTCGGAGTTCTTGAAGAAGATGGCACAACATTAATGCATATTTATTTACAACGTGCTTATCCTTTGGCGGCTCAAGGCAATTCTTCCTAAAGTGCCCATTCTTATCACATTTAAAGCACTTCCTTTCCATCTTAGGAGCCTTGCAGTCCTTAGAATAATGATTACTCTCGTGACAGTTAAAGCAGGTAATCTCAACCTTATTTTTCTTTTGGCTACTCATCCCTTACTGCTATTACTTCCTCTTCTCTTCCACCTTTTCTTATTCCCACTACTTGCTGTAGCTTTGACTCCTCCATATTTTCAACAATAACTCGTTCTTTCTTCGGAAGCAAACTCTCGTGCCCCAAATTTTACTTGGCTAGCTTCTTATATGGATCCTCGATATGATCCACTAATTGCTCTAAAATATACTCATCCAATCTCATGATAAACTTCTCATTCTTTCGATATGGGGTGTCAATATAAGAACTAGCATACTTCGACAAAGCCTCAAACTCTTCTACGTACTCAGCCATAGGTCTTCCACCTTTCGTCAGCTTAACAAATCTCTTGAAGAGAATCGATTTCTGTACCATAGAAATAAATTTCTCCTCAAACTTAGTCATAAACTGATTCCAAGTAATCTGGTCCTCTTGAGTCTCAAGAGTAATGGAGTTCCACTAATCCATAGTTTGCTCTTGAAGCTGCTCGACTCGAGCTTCCTGTTCATTGCATCGTCAATCCCCAAGTCTTCGAAGATGCGAACACAAATATCTAACCAATTTTGGACTTCAATTGTAGATTCCATCCTGCTAAACGGCTTGCCACTCAGAGAAGTATAGTTCTTGCATAGCTTGGCGAAATTAACAACCCTAGGTGCCTACACATGAGCACCACCTTCTACTACCGCCTCTGGAGTGGGTGCCCTTCTCACGACTACTACCACCATGATCTCGAACTTAGAAGGAAAACCGATGTAGTGCAGCTCTCGATGGACTACCCTTGCCTATCCCTCAGTAGCAGGTTCATCCATGGCAGCATTCCTCATAATTCGCTGACTTGTTCTTTATCTGAAACAAGAATTATCAGTCGGCATTAGTGAAAGGCTGCAATGGTGCTCAAGTGCTTACTAATCCACTATACTATATATCATATAACATAGATAAAATCCGATGAAATCAATAGTATGTCTCTCATACACTTTCTAACTTCGGGTAAAATCGGTTAACCAAAGCTCTCATACCAAGTGTGTGACGACTCGCCCCGCACCAGCCGACATTTCCAATGGAAGTGCGTTGTGCCAATGTCCAACTAGCACGGGATAGTCGCCAAAGAAAGGAAAAGAAAGAAATTTTGAACTAACCAGGAACCTGTAGAATGTCTCACAGCGCATGGGATAAAATATAATAATAACATAACTTTGACATAAAACAGATGAGATAGTGCATAAGCTGAAAACTAAACCATCATAGCAGCGGAAAATCCAAAATATAGCTTATGTTCCACATCATCATTATTACAACTTTTAAAACTGTCTCTAAAGCAAAATAAGAAAGGTACACTATTAATGCCCAAAGTAGTGACCAGCAGCGACACAAGGAGAATATATGTATATATCATACGTGGAGGCCTCCTGCTCTTCTCCTGTACAGCTACTCGTGCTTACCACTTAACCTGTCTCCAGTCTGCCCATTTAAGAGCACCCAGAGTAATAAGAAGAGACATAAAACTCTGGGTCAGACAAAAGTCTAGTATGAGCGATAAGCAGCAAAACAGAACAATAACAGGTATACATAACCATACCTGAACCTGGACCTGCAACCAAAGAGTTAGCACAACAGGATGTACAATATTCTAAGGTGACACTACCACATGGTGTGGAAATAATGGGGAGGGGTGTGCATGTCATGGTGATAGAAAACATCAAACATTGCAATCATCCTCACATCTCTCACTCAGTACGTAAAGCATACGATATCTACCACTTTGATCACCTAATTCTTTGCTACGATCACTCTGCCCCATGGAGTCATGACGGCTCCACTACACTGATCCGTAACCACTAATACTTTGCTATGTCCACTCTGCCCCATGGAGTCATGACAACTCCATTGCACTGGCTCATAGCCCAGCTACGATCACTTTGCCCCAAGGAGTCATGATAACTCCACTGCACTGATCCATAGCCAATATCCGTCTCAGTGGTGAGTAGACATCGATAATCCCTTCGCACATGTCACGCAGCAAAGTTTAACTCATGAAGTTAACTCGTTGGTTCCCATTTGGATCTTGAGTGGTCACTTCCTATTTGGACTACCTTTGCATCCCGGGTTTTGGTCTTCTCCGGATCGGTTCGGAAAACAGCTCCATTCGGTTCAGTTCTGTCCTCCTGAAGTAGTACGGTTCGTGATCATCACTATCGGGTCGGGTCGGCTCCCCCATCCAGGTCGGTTCGTGAGCTCCAGTCCAAGTCATGGAGTTGGGTTCGGTTCGTGCACTCCTTCTTCTGGCGGTTCGGTTCGGGATATAGGCTCCGGGTCGGGTCGTGATCTCCAGCTCGTGGCATCAGCTCGTGGATGTTGTGCGTTTCTGGTTCGAAGCAGCAGATTGGCTCATGATGGGGTGTGCCTCATAGGCGGTTCGGGTCGAGCTTCCATCACCGGTTCGTGATACGTGCTTCGTGAGTGGGGGAGGGCGATCCGATCCAATCCAAATTCCTGCAATTTTTCCAACGAGCTATTTACGCCATACGATGGCGTTTTCGACCAAATCTAACTTTTCTAAGCAATCATAAAACATACCAAACAGTCATAGCAGTATACAACATCAACCATTAACACCAAAATGACAAATAACTATGTCAAAATGGATCAAACATACCCATAACCAATATTTTCTCCTTAACCATGCTTAACCCTAACTAATTATAGGATTAGCAAAAAATGTCCAAATTAACTCAAATTTCTAATAGAAGCTTAAAATAAGATTTAAGAATTTTATGAATTTTTCCAGATTTTTCTGAGCCATGATTTCGCTAATTATCACTAATCACCCCTAATTAGCCGTAATTAGTGAAGAACAATGCAAATCACTCACCTTAGCCACAAATTAATCTTAGATCTGGAAATATCTCTGATTTGGGTCGAATCTCTATGCAACACAGCAGCTCCAACTCTGATTTGGTGCAATTTTAAGTTGATTTGATGTTGATTAGCTTAATCCTTGATTAGAGAGCGATTTGGGATGAAATTAGAAGGTGGAGGCCATTGTTAAGGTTTCTAAGAGGTAAATGGCGGCTAAAAAACTGAAATAGAATGAAAACCAAACTTATTTCAGCCTCTCCATAACCCTAATCCCGAAATGGGTTATGGGCCCATTTGCAAATTACCCTAATCAGCCCACTTAAGCAGCTTTTCACCTTCTAAACCTTAATTCAGCCATATCTCCCAAACGGTAAGTCCGTTTGACAAGTGTGACCACTCTACGGAAAGGTAGACCATCATCCGGATCTAATGAAAGTGATTTCAGGTCAAAACTCCTTACCAATCAATAGTTATAGGCAAAACAAGGTTCACCAGTGGCAAAATGTTCATTTAAAAATTAGCAAAAATCATGAACATGAGAAATGACACCAATAGTCGTTCCCCAAAGTTACACGACCATAGGATCTCATATGAAAAAGAAATAAATATTCTTTGATCCTTCGATATGTAGAATGCGGGTCGTTACATTCTCCCCCCCCCCCCCTCTTAAGAAATTTCGTCCCCGAAATTCCTTAACCAAAACATACAAAGGGTCCCGCATGCCTACCACTCACTTACAAATAATCAAACGTACATAACAACACAACAAGCTTATCCTAGCATGCAGTTTACTAACGAGGAAGTATTATATCGATATGAAAACCTTACCAGGCAAAGAGTTCTAGATGCGTCTTCCTCATGTTCTCCTCTGTTTCCTAAGTACAGTCTTTCTCATCATCACCCCCATTGAACTTTGATTAGTTTCACCAACTTCCTTCGAAGATGCTTTGTATCGTGCTCGACAATGCACATCGGTCGGCGTTTCCCAACCACTTTGGGTTCTACTTCGATATCGTCTAACTGATTTGGTGAAATAGTCACATTAGGGTCGTGCACAAACTTCCTTAACTGGGAAACATGAAATACGTTGTGAACTCCTACCATCTTGTCAGGTAACTCAACTTTATATGCCGAATTCCCAACTTGTTCGAGAACTGGGAATGGACCAACAAATCTTGGTGCTAACTTACCTTTCCTACCAAATCGAATCACACTCTTCAACGAAGATATCTTGACGAATACCAGGTCACCAACGGAGAATTTCAAGTCTCTTCGTCTTTTATCAGCATAACTCTTCTGCCTATCTTGGGAGGCCTTCATTCGCAGTTGAACAATTTGATCTTGTCTGATGTTTCATTTATTACTTCCGGTCCACTCACATATTTCTCACCAGTCTCTAACCATCATGACGGTGAGTTACAAGGTCTTCCGTACAAAGCATCAAATGGAGCCATACCAATACTGGATTGATAACTATTATTATATGCAAACTCTACTAGATGCAAATGGTCATCCCATGATCCACCAAAATCCAATACACAAGCTCTTAAGAGTTCTTTTAATACACGGTTCACCCTCTCTGTCTGACCGTCGGTTTGAGGATGATATGCGGTACTGAGATGTAGTTCTGATCCTAAAGCCTCTTGTAATCTCTTCCAAAATCCACTAGTAAATAACGGATCTCTGTCACTCACAATGCCTTTGGGTACTCCATGAAATCTTACTACCCACTTCATATACAGTTCAGCTAACTTAGCTGCCGTTCTATTTGATTTGACTGGTATAAACTTTGCACTCTTAGTCAATCGATCTACGATTACCCAAATACTATCGTGGCCCGATCTAGTCCTTGGTAAACCGTCGATGAAATCCATTGAGACTTGTTCCCATTTCCATTCTGGGATTTCCAATGGTTGTAACAAACCACTAGGTTTCTTTTGCTCAGCTTTAACTAGCTGGAAATTCATGCATTTTGATATAAACTTCCCAACGTCTCTTTTCATCCTTTCCCAATAATAGGTCTGCTTCATATCTCGATACATCTTGTTACCACCGGGATGTATAGTCAGTTTCGAGTGATGACATTCTCTAAGCACTTCATCTCTCAATCCATTGGGTACAGCTAGTCTCCCATTCTTTCTAAGCCATCCATCTCGATCAAGCCCATACTTGTTCACCTCCTCGTCGATTCCCATTTCTAACTTGGAGATGATTTCTAATAGACTAGGATCGTCCCTCTGGCTGGAACCAATCCGCTCAATCAAAGTAGTTCTGACCGTCATACTTGCTAACATTTCTGGACCCAATTCGCACTTTGGTCTGAAATCATACCCAGCGATATGCTTCAGTTGCTTCCATTTAAGAAACATAGACCCTAAACTGGCATGTCTTCTACTCAATGCATCAGCTACCGGATTTCCCTTTCCTGGTGTATATGCGATATCAAAATCATAGGAAGCCAAGAATTCTAACCATCTTTGCTGTCGGAGATTTAGATCCTTCTGAGAGAAGAGATACTTTAACGATTTATGATCAGTAAACAAGTCAAATCTTTCTCCCAAGAAATAATGTCTCCACATCTTCAACGCGAACACGATCGCTGCCAATTCCAAATCATGGGTAGGATATCTTTTCTTATGCGGTTTCAGCTACCGACTAGCGTAAGCTACTACTCTACCTCCTTGCATCAATACAGCACCTAGTCAGGTACCACATGCATCCGTGTATACTATCGACTCTTCATTCCCTTTAGGAATGACTAACACTGGTGCACACGTCAAATTTTCCTTTAGACTCTTAAATGTAAACTTGCATTTTTCGTCCCAAACAAAAGCTTGATTCTTCTTGGTTAACTGAGTCAACGGTGCCGCTATCTTGGAGAAGTCCTGAATAAACTTACCGTAATATCCAGCTATGCCCAAGAAACTTCTTACGTCTGTTGCATTCTTGGGTGTAGACCAATCCTGTACCGTAGCCACCTTTGCAGGGTCCATGGCAATACCATTCTCTGAAACAACATGGCCCAAGTACCTCACTTCTCTCCTCTAGAAGTGTCACTTAGAGAACTTCGCTTTCAATTGGTGTTTTCTCAACACCTCCATCACTATCCTCAAATGTTCCTTGTGTTCTTCCTCTGTCCTCGAGTAAACCAAGATATCGTCCACGAACACAAGAACAAACTTATTCAACTAATCTATGAATACCCTATTCATAAGATCCACAAAATATGCTAGGGCAGCGGTCAACCCGAATGGCATGACCAACCACTCATAGAATCCAGACGGCGTCTGAAATGCCATTTTAGCTATACTCTCAACTTCCACCCTAAGCTGATGAAAACCTGTCGCGAGATCCAACTGGGAGAACACTCTCGCACCACTCAACTGATCAAACAAATCATCTATCCATGGTAGAGGATACTTATTCTTCCTCGTCACCTTATTCAACTCGTGGTAGTCCACATACAATCGAAGGGAACAATCTGCCTTGGTAGCAAACACAACTGGTGCTCCCCACTCAGAAACACTTCTTCTAATAAATCCCTTCTTCAAAAGATCGCTTACTTGCACCCCGAGCTCTCGCTGCTCCCTTGGTGCCATACGACGAAGTGGCATCACTATAGGTCTGGCATCTTTCACTAAATCAATATGGAAATCAATCTCTTAGTGTGGTGGAAGTCCGGTCACTTCCTCGAAGATATATGGATACTGGCCATCAATGGGAATTCCTGCTGACTCGTCCTACGGGATGTCGAGGGAATTTAGAAAACTAGCCATCACCTCATCACTAGGTAGGCTACCAAACACAACCCTCCACCCATTATCCGCCCTAATAGTCACCAAAATACCTCACAGTCTACCATCGCCCCATATCTTTGGAGCCACTCGACTCCCAAAATAATGCCAAACCCAGTAAAGCCCAAAACAAAGCAATCACAAGCAAACATACATCCATGACTCGATAAGACCAAATTTCTACTAAGGCTAGTCGAACCACCAATCGGGTTCGTCACCTCTAAAGTTCTATCGACTATCTCAGGTTCCAATCCCAACCTATCTACCAGGTCACTAGATATGAAGGAATGGGAAGCCCCAGTATCAAACAGTACTCGAACAGGAACATTATAAATAGAAAGCATACCTTGAATGACGACATTCTTTCCTTTCTCCGCCGTAGCTGGGGCATCCGAAGAAGAAGGAACACCATTAATAGCATATGCTTTCACAATCTGCTTCTCTTTAGGGGGTTGCGGACATTTATCCTTGTGATGTCCCACTTGGCCACAATTGAAGCACTTTATGTCTGTTGGCTTTGCTTGATATTCCTTGGCATAATTGCCCTTCTTGCCATAGGTAAAGCACTCAACATCTTTCTTATCATTCTTTCTCTGACCATCCTTGGTCTAAATCTGCTTCCTTTTATTTTGAGAATTATTCTTACCTCCACCGCTTGCCTGCGGCTTTGGCCCCTCTGTAGATGCAACAACGACTTCAGTCTTGGGCTTAAGATAAAGGCTCTTTGATCTCAACACTTTTCCAATAATCGATTTCAAAAGTCTCATCAATATGGTTTATAAGCCTTTCCCCCAAGTACTGATCTAAACCAGTTATGAACTTCTCATTCTTCTTCTCAGGAGTGTCAATAAGGGATAATCCATACTTCGATAAAGTATCGAACTCGGCAATGTACTCTGAGACTGCCCTACCATTATGCTTAAGCTCTAGAAATTTCCTAAACAACTCTGATTTCTGAGCATCTGGGATAAACTTATCACTGAAACGGGCCTTAAAATGATCCCAAGTAACTTGATCCTCGGGGGTAGCTGCCTTAATAGCAATCCACCAATTCATTGCCCGTCTTTGCAGCTGACGGGATGCTAGCCTTCTCTTCATCGCATCCTCGATACCCAAGTCTTTGAAGATACGCTCACAGCTACCCAACCAATCCTGAACTTCTGTAGCCGATTCCGTTTCGTGGAATCGCTTCCCACCAAGACAAGTGTAGTCCTCACAGAGCTTGGCAAAATCGGCCCTAGGCGCTTGCACCGCTGCACCACCACCATTTGCAGCATTAGGAGCTACCCTATGAACATCCCTAAGCATCTCCTTCATGAAGTAAGTGAACATCGTCCTCAGATTAGGAGCATTCCCATTATTAGCTCCTCTACCAATACCCCTCATATGTCGTCTCATCGTTCAATCTGTAAGGAGAAAACGATTAACCATCTCTTCAGTGGTGCCAGTGTTGTGCGGCTCCATCCATAAATATACTAATAGTATATATATAGCTTTTGAAAACCAAAATATCACAAATACGCGCTCTCATATATGTATACTATCTCTCCTTGGTGTCTTTCCCTAGGTTAACTATGAAACCTAGAGCGCTGATACCAAGTGTGACGGCCCGCCCCGCACCACCCGACATTTCCAATGGAAGTGCGTTGTGCCAATGTCCAACTAGCACGGGATGGTCGCCAAAGAAAGGAAACGAAAGGAATTTTGAACTAACAAGGAACCTATAGAATTTCTCACAGCGCATGGGATAAAATATAATAATAACATAACTTTGACATAAAACAGGCCAGACAGTGGATAAGCTGAAAACTAAACCATCATAGCAGCGGAAAATCCAAAATACAGTTTATGTTCCACTTCATCATTATTACAAAGTTTAAAACTGTCTCTAAAGAAAAATAAGAAAGGTACACTACTAATGCCAAAGTAGTGACCAGCAGTGACACAAGGAGAATATATGTATATATCATACGTGGAAGCCTCCTGCTCGTCTCCGGTACAGTTACTCGTGCATACCACCTAACATGTCTCTAGTCTGCCCTTTAAGAGCACCCAGAGTAATAAGAAGAGACATAAAACTCTGGGTCAGACAAAAGTCTGGTATGAGCGATAAGCAGCAAAACAGAACAATAATAGGTATACATAACCATACCTGAACCTGGACCTGCAACCAAAGAGTTAGCACAATAGGATGTACAATACTCTAAGGTAACACTAACACATGGTGTGGAAATAATGGGGAGGGGTTATGCATGTCATGGTGACAGCAAACATCAAACATTGCAATCATCCTCACATCTGTCACTCAGTGCGTAAAGCATATGATATCCACCACTTTGATCCCCCAATTCTTTGTTACGATCACTCTGCCCCATGGAGTCATGTCGGCTCCACTGCACTAATCCGTAACCACTAATACCTTGCTACGTCCACTCTGCCCCATGGAGTCATGACAACTCCACCGCACTGGCTCATAGCCCTTCTACGATCACTTTGCCCCATGGAGTCATGATAAATCCACTGCACTGATCCATAGCCAATATCCGCGTCAGTGTGAGTCAAAGCTGTAGACATCGATAACCCCTTTGCATACGTCCCACAGCAAAGTCCAACTCATGAAGTTAACTCGTTGGTTCCCATCTGGATCTTGAGTGCTCACTTCCTATTTGGACTACCTTTGCATCCCGGGTTTTGGTCTTCTTCGGATCGGTTCGGAAAATTGCTCCATTCGGTTCAGTTCTGTCCTCCTGAAGTAGTACAGTTCGTGATCATCACTACCGGGTTTGGTCGGATTCCCCATCCAGGTCGGTTTGTGAGCTACAGTCTGAGTCATGGAGATGGGTTCGGTTCGTGCACTCCTTCTTCTGGCGGTTCGGTTCGGGATATTGGCTCCGGGTCGGGTCGTGATCTCTAGCTCGTGGCATCAGCTCGTGGATGTTATGCAGTTCAGGTTCAAAGCTACAGATCGGCTCGTGATGGGGTGTGCCTCACAGGCGGTTCGGGTCGAGCTTCCATCACCGGTTCGTGATACGTGCTTCGCGAGTGGGGGAGGGTGATCCGATCCGATCCAAATTGCTGAAACTTTTCCAGTGAACTATTCACGTCGTACGACGGCGTTTTCAAGCAATCTAACTTTTCAAAGCAATCATAAATCATACCAAACAGTCATAGTAGCATATAACATCAACCATAAACACCAAAATGATAAATAACTATGTCTAAATGGATCAAACATACCCAAAACCAATATTTTCCCCTTAATCATGCTTAACCCTAACTAATGATAGGATTAGCAAAAAATATCCAAATTAACCCGAATTTCTAACAGAAGCTTAAAATAAGATTTAAGAATTTTACGAATTTTTCTAGATTTTTTTGAGCCATAATTTCGCTAATTATCACAAAACGCCCCTAATTAGCCGTAATTAGTGAAGAACAATGCAAATCACTCACCTTAGCCACAAATTAATCTTAGATATGAAAATATCTCTGATTTGGATTGAATCTCTATGCAACACAGCAGCTCCAACTCTGATTTGATGCTATTTTAACTTGATTTGATGTTGATTAGCTTAATCCTTGATTAGAGAGCGATTTGGGATGAAATTAGAAGGTGGAGGCCATTGTTAGGGTTTCTAAGAGGTAAATGGCAACTAGAAAACTGAAATAGAATGAAAACCTAACTCATTTCAGCCTCCCCATAACTAATCCCGAAATGGGTTATGGGCCCATTTGCTAATTACACTAATCAGCCCACTTAAGCAGCTTTTCACCTTCTAAACCTTAATTCAGCCATATCTCCCAAACGGTAAGTCCGTTTGACAAGATTGACCACTCTACGGATAGATAAACCATCATACGAATATGATGGAATGGTTTCAGGTCAAAACTCCTTACCAATCAAAAGTTATAGGCAAAATAAGGTTTGCCAGGGGCAAAATGGTCATTTAAAAATTGGCAAAAATCGTGAACATGAGAAATGACACCAACAGTCGTTCCCCAAATTTACATGGCCATACGACCTCATATGAAAAAGAAATAAATATTCTACGATCCTTCGATACGTAGAATGCGAGTCATTACAAAGTGTGATGACCACCCCATAACTCCTGCATTAAACTATAGGAGAAGTGTGTTGCACGTGCCAAACCGATATTGGAGATCATCGAGTAAAGTAAACCGAACAGAACATGTCGTATAACTGACAAAGCATGGATAATATATAATAATAAAAAATACAACATGATACAGTATTGAAGCTTAACAAAGCAGGAAATCTCATCTCTATAAAAATATTATAATTTCAAGTACAATACATCATAGTAAAAAAATATCATAATACATCATCCCTTACTACATCTCTCGTTAGAGTACATAACAAGCAAAAAATAGCAAAAATCATCCAAATAGCCATGTAATACAAATAGAAGTAGGCGCCCGCCTCCTGCTCGTTGGCCCATAACGTCATTATTTCCATCCAGTTACCTGCTACTTAGTTTACTCATCAACATCATCAATGATCATGCCAAGGTAATAAGAGGAGACATAATACCTTAAGACAAACAATAATCTGGTGTGAGCGATAAATATCTAACTACAACTACATAGGATAACATGATAATAGATAGTTCAGATTTCACATGGCCTGTCCCAGCGATGAAAGAGTTAGCATATAATAATCACATTAAATATTCTACCTAAACAAATAGAAATAGATACGAGTTATAACAAAATTCCCAATCCTCACTTCTCTTCAGTATCCTATGGTGATAGCCTAACCAGAGAAACTAAAAGAGCACACACAAGCAACCATAGCATCCACAACAAGCAATAACATAGCTATCACCGACTAAAGTCTTGAATACAATGATAACCAATGAATGGCCCTTGCCATTCATCAAGGGCTAATGGAAAAACCAGTTCTAGTTGAATTGTCGTACATCCTACGTGCGTTTTCCTTCTCAAGACAACTAGATCACTTCCTAAGAAATTTAAGGCACTCGATTTATCAGATCCTTTTAGACATCTCCATAATACCCTTGTTTTGAGTCTACTAGAGTCCTTCGACTATCAATGATTCCTTGGTGCTTCCGATCACATTAGCCATTCATGATTCCATCAATTAGCTCAAGTTCCACTTAAGTCTATCTGTTTTCTCGCAGCTTCACTCCATTTTGAGGTCCTTATCACATTCGTCTTCGACCACCACAGCATGAATTCACAATCGAAAAATCAACGCTACTTTGATGATAACTTCCACCCTGTATATGCTATCAACTAATAAAGACCACCAACTTGCTCCTGAAGACCCTTGCTTCTCACAATAGGACCCCTGACCCCTAATTGCCACCATGATGGACCAATATCAATTCATCCACTATGGATTGATACTGGTCCCCATACTTAGATAAATTTTTTCTAAGTGTTGGGTCACTTGACTTACCTTCTTGAGTACTTCCCTCTAGTCCATTTGCGCCTTGAATCGCCTTCTCGAAGCTATATATGTCGGTTCATGTTCATACAGTTGAGCGATCGCACTTCAACCTATCCAAATCACTTCAAACTTTGTACATGACTTGCTTTTGATGCAAATAATCCATGCACAAAGCAACATCTCCCCATGACCAACACATATGGATCAATACCCATCCATGGTCTATGGATCGGTTTCGATCCTCGCCCTTAGTGAAATTTCTCCCTAAAACTTCAGTGTAGCCTTCTTGAAGCCCTCAGACTCCATACCCAAAACGATGAACCCATTTGAACTATTATGAAGCAACGGTATTGATCCCTAAGCCATGGATCGATATCGATCCCCATACTTAACAGTCATACAGTTCAACCATTCATATAGTAATTCATCCAATTTCGAACATGAAGAATCATACGAACATAAACATACATGAATTATATTGCAAAAAACATGGATCTAAAACATAACATATATAAAACTTGATGGATCTAATTATTTACATGATATACGATCAAATTAGGTTATTCTACGATGTCTAAATATAAAATGAACACATACGATCCAATTTTAGGTGAAATTAACATACAGGGTGTAAAAATGATACTAATTAACACATAAAATCATAGTAACCATGTGATATATATATATATATATATCACTCACTAAAACCCAGATTCGATGCAATATAGATGAAATCAAATCAGTACAACGAGAAAATTTCTTGAATTCGATGCAAAATGACAAGATCCAATTCTTTTTGATGTAGATCTTGCCTTTAGATGCGACTTAGAATGATTTAATGAAAGAAAATTATGGTTTTTGGGATTAGGTTAAACCAGAGATTCTCATACGCTCAACTTAATGTGTAGAACAAGGAGAAGAACCCTAATTCTCTCCTTAACCCTTATTTATAATTTCACATCATTAGCCTAATAGGCTCGCGGATCATCCGTAGCTGCTAATTAGCCGCCCAGCAAAATAAAAACTTAAAACAACTGTTTTATTTTAAACCACTAAGCCAAATCTTTAATGTGGCCACTCCATGGAATTTCCAACCGTTATCGTATTCCAATGAGACAAATTACATCATCTGATTCGGTCTCTAATAAAAGTTACAGCTAAAACAATAAGTCACAGGGCAAAATAGTCACAAAACGATTCGGAAAAATCATGGACATGTGTCATATCCCCGTGAGCAAGATATTAAAAGTTGAGAATGATTAGACCGCTAAAAAATAAAATAGAGTTATTTTACGATCCTCAGATACGTAATATATGGGTCGTTACAATATATATATATATATACACACACACACACACAGAGAGAGAGAGAGAGAGAGACACACACAAACACACATTTATATATGCATGTTTTTACGTACATATAAATATAAATATAATCAATATAGTACATTGGTAGGACTTCTTTGTATCAAATCAATAATATTTCGAGAGCATTGTCACTACTGTTTGAACAGTATTTAAACTATTTTGCAAGCATTGTTTAAAGAAATTATATAACACCCAATAAAAGTGCTATTGAACTTGCCGAAATTATAATTTATTGTTAATCACTTTGCATAACATTCGCTAAATATTGTGATGATTGGCATATCAATGAAATAGAAATGTGATTAAATATACATGCACATCACTATAATAGTATAATAGTAAGGTTAGCCACAATTTTACATATTCTTGCATTATCTATCACATACCATGGAGAATTTTTTTGCATCGTTTTTAGTCACATTTTCACAAACGTTGTAAATGTACTTGATTTTTTTACAACAATGGATATAATAACGTTATAAATAAATGCTATTAAATTAGTTTAATTAAACGATATTTTTAATTATCTGTTAAAGGCCTGTTTTCTTGTTATCATTTTACTATTATTTTGTAAAGCCGACTGATTTTTATAGTGTTCCGTAACACTTATTATTATAACAAATAATAATTACAATAAGTACAAGACTTTGGTAGATTGCAGACTACTAGTTCGGTTTACAAAGTGGACCGTACACTACATACGGTTTTTATAGTGGTCTGTCTACTTCATATATACTAGATTACAATATAGGAGCTAGTCAAATATACTAGACTACTCTAAAAACTGACTCCACGCAGGGAGAAATTTTACATGACATACTTCACAAAGTAGTGAATTACATAACTTGTTACAAACTATACACATTATACGGAATACAAAAAAACAATACCATTCACTACTCACACAGTATCACCACAGTACCAAGTTTGTAAAGTCGCACAAAGCAGAAAAAGCACATGTAAAAGTTGAGCTTACTTTGATTGGACACAACAGGCTATCTACTAGCCCAAAATATCTCTTAAGGATCCGACCTATAAACTAGCTTGGCAAGCAGCAGTACAAAGCTAGTAAGAGCATTATCTTCATCTAAATACCATCATCTAATTACATCAATAAACTACACTAAAAATCGAATCGGACAACAGATATGCAACGTTGTCTAATTGAATATCTATCTGTCGTCTTTTTCCGTGTCATCTCATTTTATATCAGACCATAGATATACCCTGTCGTCTGATATACACTAACACATCAAGAGAAAATACACCATACATTATCTGATGTTATAATATCATTTATAAAATTTTCTATTAGACAACATATAAATATTAATCGATATGCATATCAATTACACTTATGCTACGTTTGCAAGATGAAATAGTGATCAATTTTATTTAAACAAATATTATATTTCAAATCAATTTCAAATACAACTTCACCATACTTACATTTTCAAATACAGTACAACTTTCACTATAATTACATTTTCAAATGCAATAAAACAATACAACTTTTCTCTACACTCTCATATATAACATGTTTTTTTTTATTAACACTCACTTACACTTACTTGTGTTTATTTTTGATATTGATCTTCATTTGCCTGCTTCAGCTAGTGTCCAGCTATCTCTTATACTTGTCAAATAAACAACGCAGTAAAACGGAAAAGGAAACAAACTTAAATTGCAAAAATTAAACACAAGTGCAAGTGTGCACTGCCTTATAAGGCAGAGCATCAATGCAAATGATCAAGCCGAGTACAACAACAGTGAGTATGCGCATATATACATATATATGAATATATGTATACATATACATTGGCATAAAAAATTCATCAACCATTAACAAATATACTCATCAATACAAGAATCAGAACGATCAGTCAAGAGTAAAACAATTCAAGCATAAACAAAGGAAATTTAGGTCCACAACAGTAGCCCAGCGGTTAAGGACTTGCACCATGGTAACCGTGGTGCGGGTTCGAAACCTGGAATGGCATGCTAAGAGCTTACCATGTGTATACGCTAAGATCAGCCACTTATGTGGTACTCGCGGACCGGGCTAGGTGCACTAGGGAGGGTTTTACGACTCTGATCGGTTTCCTTCCTGAACAAATTCTTAAAAAAACAAAGAAAATTTAGGCAAAGTAAAAAATAAATATACTCTAGACGCATTTGATATTCTAGACGCATCTGATTGCTACTACGGTGAAATAGCTTGCCACGGGAAGTCAAAGTCAGGATTTAGATTCAAGAACACATGTGCCAAAATAGTCAAATGCAAATCTAGCCTGTTTTATTTAGTATATAATTATGAATACACACATATATAATACATGTATACCCATACATACATAAATATATATATATACACATATATATATATATGTATGTATATATATATATAAACAGACCAATGCATTATATACCAAGTTTGTGTTGTAAATGCAAACAAAGAAAATCAATCTGTATTCGGCATAGAATTCTCTTTAAGCCGCTGTAGTAGTACATGTATATGCCAATATATTTTTCAGGTGTAAAGGAAACAAATCTAAATTGCAAACAAAACATCAACCAATATCAGGCAACAAGATCCACAAACATCAACCAATATCAGGTGTAAAGCAAACCAAAACAAACATTAATCAATATTAGGCAACAAGATGCAAGATCCACAAAGTCACAAAGTAAAATGCAAGTATAACCAAGTGCATGTTGTATAAACGTAGTTGTATACACAATTATATGATTTTTGTTTGATGATAACAAACAAATAAATATTATTTTAAATGTGTTTGTTACTATACTGTTCTATATATACATCACAGACAGGAATATAATATTTATATTTAAATAGAATACGACTGTACAGACATTCATATATTCATACAGTATTTTATATAAATTGAATATTATATTTCAAATATTCAAACAGTACAACTATTTATAACTCCACTATTTGAATACATAACCGATATACATTTCATTTCATATCCACTTTCATATACACTACATCATTCTACATTCATTGTACTTGTAAATAAACTGAATACGATAGACAATTTCATTTAAACACAATAAAATAATATTTTATTTCAAACAAAATTTGTTTATTACAAATATCAGTACAATTCTCTCTACAACACTCATACAGTCACTCTGTCTATACAAATCATAAATATATACATTTTCACTTTCATATACAGACACATTTACTGACACTACTTCATTCACTGTGTAACGACCTGGCATTTTTGACCGCTTCGAGTCGATAATTAAACCAACACGAACCGTTCAAAACGACAGATTGTTATTGCTTATGAAGTTAAAATATAATCATCACAGAATCACAGACACAGAACACAGAGTATATCACAGCGGAAATAAAATTTATACAACAAGATTTAAATATTTACATATCAGAGTACATAAGTGAATACAGATATAGCGGAAGACTGAATGCAGAATCATACTGATATATGAATACACTGACAGAACTGCGGGTAACTGCATAACAATAGATGGATGACTGGATCTCCAACAAATCTCAGGCTCTAACAGATATATCTCCAAGCTGAAATACACGGTCTGACCCGGGCATTTTGCAAGAAATAAAACAACCAAAATACTCGAGTCAGGACTAACAGTCTCATATAAGTGAATTAACTCAAATGAAGTGTCCACTGAAATGTACAATAACTTAAAGGATGTTTGGGATTTCCATCCTCTAAGGATCCGCGAAACTAATATCTATATAATAGTACGCTATTATGGTAATGTCTATTCAGTAAAGTATAAGAAAAAAAATAGCGTAAGCGGGATTACCATATTACCCTAATGCCGTTTATAAGGATCAACAGTCTATACAGTACCGTAAATTCACCGTACTGGTGTTATCAGAGGGCACTCCATAGAAAGCAACACTAAATCAAAATCATAGGGGGCTCGTATGGGATAAATATGACAAGGCACTCGAGGCAATACCCAGGGTAGGATTCTACCAGTTGCACTCCCGGACCGGTGGTAACGCATAGCAGCCACTACCGCCCACCTCGGAACACACTCCCATAATCAAAAAGGGCGCTCAAATCATCAACATAGTCATAGAAATGGTATCGAAGAAGTGCGTCCGATCAAAGGTGCTACCTCAATTAGTCACGTTATAGCTCCTGTTTTAGTCATTTCAATTATGACCCGAAGGTCAAGGCCAATTCGTTCTCGTTCGCCTTCTTCAATCCAGTACTCGCCTCCAAGTCACCATGCTTCGTTCTGGATACGTCAACCCGTACACAGTTGCTAAAGTGGTATCGGCACTGACAGAGAGTATGCCACTTACTGACTGCAGTCTCTTTAACAACTGAACGCTTACATTTTCCCATACCATGGCCATTAGATTTTGAAAACATATTTCAAGTACCACAAAACGATTATTTCAAGTAGTGCCCAAAAAAAAAAAATCAATTACTCAAATCATTTATCATTGGTTTGAATAAGATTATAAATCAATATCCACCATTTTATTTATCAACCATATGATTTTAAGTTCAACTTCAGTGAAATATCGTTATTGCTTGAAATCCCGTATTTCATCCTTTGGATTCACTAGACTGGATTGGATATAGATTTTTATTCGAATTTATAGAATACATTTAGAAAAGTTAAGTGTGAAAATAGTATATGTATGTTGAAAGTAATGTGTGTATATATATATATATATAGTTGGAAAAAGTATATGCATATTCTATTGAAAATATTGTATATATACATATAGTTGGAAAAGTATAGGTATATTAAATTTAAAATATTGCCTAAACAAATATATATATAGTTGGGAAAGTAATATAAAATTCATATAGTTAAAGTAATCAAACCATTTTATAGTAAAGTATTTACAAAACCAAGTAATGAGGAAAAGCACGTTCTATGAAATCGAAATTTTTCCAAACAATATTGATCCAATCCTAATCCATATCCATGTGTCAGAATTTCTTTTCCCACCAAGATTTCACCTTTAAACAAACCCCCATTTATTTGGTTCAACTTCAACATTTCATGGTTAAAACGATTTCCAAACCAATGCTTACTTTGGATTAGGCATATCCATTTCATATAATAAATTCCCAAATCTCCATTAGTGTCGACTATAAATCAAAAATGTGATTTGTTAAGTTCTAGCTTGTTATCAAACTCGAATTAATCATGACTTAACTAATCATATTTCTTTATACTTGAACTTAAACACCTTACATTTGACAAATAATTCTTACATTTACATGACGGAATTTCATTGTTGCAAATCCTTTACATAAATCATTAAATTCTAAAATTGTCCATTATATGACATAAAGTTATAGAGATTTGTCTAAATAAATTAAAATTTTAAGTGTTAACTTGCAAAACCACTTTAAAACTTATTTTCATACAAATTGGATTTTATTTTCACAATTCGAGTAAATTTGAACAAAATTCCTTTACGCTATATAGAAAAATTTCATAAAAATTTATACCTACAAAATCGATAAAATATTTTAAAATGTTTTATTTTATTGACCACGGCGCCCATATATAATTTTCTACCCTATGGTCAAGTGATACGGATATCTATCATTTCAATCCGTTCCTTAAAATATTCGAATCCCGGGTATATATCATTTCAACCCACATTCCCAAATAAATTCGAATATACAGGGGTTTGGGTATATATCCTTTCAACACATGATGGTTTCAAATCAAAGGGGAAACTTGCATGGTGAGAAAATAATCATAGCATGTCAAGCATACATCCATATGTGTCATATGAAATAACGGTGTGTGTCGCACGTGCACAATCACAAGCAAACAAATCTAGAGCACCCTAACATTCCATTCAACATCTCAATTGTTTAATTCACTTAACAATTAGTTAGTCGCGAGTGAAAAAAGCTCACCTTCCGAGGCGAAGAAGATGACTTATGAAACCGACACATAATTGAGGCATGACTTGATATCCAAAGTGACGAATCCACACCCAAATCGTTTGTATACATATGCACATACGTATACATATGTACATAAATAAAATTTGAGGATTTCCAAGCATGACGAAATCCTACTAACTACGAAACCTAAAACAACAACGAGAATTTCCATGTTAAACCCAAGCTGAGCACATACTAATATATATATATATATTCCTTTTTTTTTATTCATTAAACACAAAAGGGTTTAAGAAATATACCTAGACTTTTGCCTAGATCTTGACAGACCAGCGAAGCGCACAACATACGTGACTCAAAAACGGTATCTAAACTTTCTGCCCCGGATAACTGAGTCTCAAGCCAACTCATCAGTCAATGGGGCATTTACACAAACACCTGAAGTACTTGAATGCGATGATTCATTAACAGTTTGTTTAGGGCATTAACGGACTCTCGTATGGGTGTAGCAGAGGCCGAAGACCTCTGGTGAACTGACGGCAAGAGCACTAACTTCCGATCCTTATTTGATTTTATTTTTCTTTTGAAGAGGGCTTAGATTACCGGATGTCAGAAAGCAACGTGGCTAGTTCTAGATTGGAGACCAGAGGCACGGCGTGGAAATCATGGTGAACCGCAGGTGGTGACAACGAGGAGCAACACTAGGTAAGGCTCTAAGTTGAAGGGAGCGGATTTCTAGTTTGAGCTATTAGGTTCGGTTCGCAGGCATTGAGAAGGAGACGAAGGCCAAAGGAGAGATGGAAGATGGACTGGTGAACGCCAGTGGTGGTGCAACATAGGTGGCGACGCACAGTGTTGAGAAAGATGGAGCGTGCGATGGGTTAGGAGGGGTTCTCGGACAGTAGAAGTGAAATGCCAGTGTTGAACTGATGCTTCGGTGAGCATCTGACGATGGAGGAGGAGAATTAGCAAGTTCGAATTTGGGGATTTTCCCTTTCTATTCTTTGTTTTTTTTTTCTTTTTTTTCCTTCTCGATTTTACTTTTAGGAAATTTGGCAGAGACGTATGAAGTAAGAGGAAGAGAGCAATGTGGCACCTCGTTTCCAAAAGCGGAAGGACATCTGTTGCTTGATGGTCCAATTCGAAACCAAGTGTCCATCAGTCCACTTTATTTAAAAAGAAAATATGCAATTTCAATTTATTTGAAAAAAAAATCTTCTCTTTTGAGATACAAGAAACTCATATGTATATATTTCTTAGAATACGACCATATATGAATAATATTTTTAAACAATTGTTGTTCGCCACTAGGTGCATTTTTGGCTTGAAATTTATAGATTCGGACCAATGGATGACTGATTTTTTTTTTTTTAAATTGAAAATGGCGTTCTACACCACATACCATCTAGTATTATTAGGCAAGATTCGCATGAATTCTGATGATGTTTCATTTCTCAACCATTTATCAGATATCAAATTAAATTGACATGAATGGAACCGACTTGTTTATTTCTCCACAATATTACCACTCTTGCTACATCCATATAAGCGCATCTCAAATATAAAATTTCATAATTTAATTCACAACTTAAAATTTTAAATAACTACATAGTTAAACACGTCCAAATTATCGAGTCGTTACATTCTCCCCCACTCAGCGCTTTTCGTCCTCGAAAAGGAAACGCCGTATAATATCATACCTATAAATATAATTATACCAATACTTCTATTTATGAGTCTTTCAATTAGTTTAAAACCTATTATAAGGAAGACAAGTTATAGAAATTTTAAAGCTCAAAATTTTTCTAAACGTCCGGATTTACGGAAAATTTCGGCAGCACCTCCCCTGCATGGTTCGATCGGGAAAATTTTCCCGTACACAAAACAACAAAAACACAAAATATACATCTCATCTATACGATGAGACATCCCAAATTAGGGGAACCAAAACAAAAACAACCCAAATGCGAAAAGTAATCCAAGATACATACCTTATTTAGCGTTTTAAAACGTATTTGCTTATTTTTCTTAGCATTTTGCACAAAAGCGAGCTCCGTAAGCAAGCGCGCCATTGCAACCTACTAAGACACTCAACAGCTAATGAGAATCACATGTATATACGGCAAAACCTAACGTGCATAATAATATGCAAACATGACATGAAATAAAGTAGCATTTGACAAATATGCAATCAAAACAATGTACGAATCTTACTCATGCCACTACATGTTTCATTTACATACCATTTACTTAACATTTATTTCATGTCCATGCCTATTTAAATTTTATGAACTTATATTTTGCTTGCATGAGCTTTATCTACTATTGATTTCATTTGAAAGTAAATGAGAACAAAAATGCAACCAATGAAATGGTTCAAATAAGTCTCAAAGTCCAATATAAACATTATAGGTTACATATAAGTTATTTGATGCTCAAGCCATATCTATTTAGTTAAATTCTTCCTCTTTTCCAACTCATGTTCATATATATTTATTTATTACACTTGTCATTTTTTTCTTTTCCTTTCAGTCCATTCATTCCTATTTGTGGCGTTTGATAACAACAAACATGAGATTCCAATATTCACAAATTTTACGCTACATGTTCTTTTAATTTTTTTTTTCTTTTTTCCGCACTTGATTCCTCTTTTACTTGTGCAATGCATAGCATATAAAGAAATGACAATTGATTCTGGTTGTGTATTATCAATGTAGAAAATGCTAAATGAAACTTGGTATACCGCATCACCTTTTACTCCAAGTGTTTTTGTTTTCATAGTGACAATGTTTATCATAAATTTGAGCAATGAGCACCGGACTCTACAATGGTCCAACAGTAGTTAACATTAAAGTCAAGGCCTATTGCAGTTAAGGAAGCAAGGTAAATACCTGCATGAACTTACTGTCCAGTCATAAAACCATGGAAAAATCTATGTTTTGGCTTCTCTGTACATCCGATGTACTTGCTAACATTAGAAACAAATTGTTTCCTATCCAAGTTTAACCTTCTTTCCTTCCTAGTGCAGGTTTCATTTTTCATTTTTTTTTATTTTTTTTAGAGCATTTATTTTTAGTGCAGTTTTTTTCTTCGTTTATTGTTGCTGCCCTGTGGCTGTTGCTATGGCAGCAGCTCTTCCCCTTTTCGATTGCTGCTGCATAGCAGCAGCAACCCCTTTCTAGCAGCAGCCGCCATGTTGCTACACCCCCTATCCTCTTATATATATATAAAGGTCTATAAATGTTAATTTAAGCTTCAATGCTTAGCCTAGTGCAGTACCACCGTCAATTGAGTTAGCAACATGTTTTACTTGTTGTTTATTTTCCAAATTTTTCTTCAGTTTGGTTTTAATCTCCAGTTTAAAATTATTTCTGAATGATGCTAATAAAAGATAATAAGGTCTCCCCAATTTCTCCATAGTTGATATAAACCAACAAAGTTGAAGAATAAACAAACAGCAATGGATAGGTCCTTGGTTGTGATTTGAGGAATGGTATCAATAATTTATGGTGGAGTTAAAGTAAAACAGTCATGCCTAATAGAATATCTTATAGGATTTCTATATGGAGTTTGATACAACACCATTTAAACTTAATGATACGACCCTTTTTAGAAAAGTTAAAATTTCATTCACATTTCAAGAATCCATGATTCCTTTAAATTGCAAAGTCTGCATATAAAATAAACACTAGTTTAGATTTTTATATTCATATAAGAAAATCGTATAGTTCATGAATACTTTTTACAAGTGTCCAACTAACAATTTACTCCCTTGATTCCAAATCAAATTTCCAATATAATATTCAAAAAAAATCAATTTTTTTTTTCATTCCTTGTAATAAGGTTTCGAGTATAATTTTGACATCTCAACTGGAAATTCTATATATTTTACCCCACTTTCGAAACTCGGAAACAAATTCAAATGATGCTGCAGTCATCACAAGCTTTACTCCCAAGAATCTAGAGTGCGGTCTTATCCCTATCTAGTACATAAAGAGTTTAGTACATACGTTAGCTAGGCGTATGTGCAAAATCTTCAAATACCAGATAGTCAAATCTTAATAAAATACTCTTTTTTTTTCGCTCATTGATATATACTATCCTATAATTACAAAGGAAAATCATATATGTATGTCTTCGAAACATATTTTATATGAGATTTCTTTTTCATTTTAGGTTCCAATGCCAAATGGTTCCCAACATCTCAAGTTTGGTATTTGCTTTATTTATTTGTATGCAGTCTTTATAAAATATTTACACGACTTACTTTTTCTAAGTCACGCGTTCACATAAACTTCTTTGATTTCGAATAGGCTTTATAAATATCCAGTATACGGTAACTCGAATAAATTTATATCTATACTTTGAACTCCCATTTGCACCTATCTATAAAGTGTTATTATTTATTTTCAACATTCCAATCTTTACAGGTTCTATTATAATTTACCTTAATGTAGTATAGGAGTTCACAAATGTTTAAATCCATGATATTTTATATAATTCAATGCTATTGGATTTTAATTACATTTATTCAATTCAACACAGTATTTATCACCTAGTTGTTCATTCAAGTTTTATTTTATGTTCTTAAGCCTTAATCTAATTCGATTCGAGCTATGTTGGAATATAAGGGTCTAAACAATCGAATAAACCAAATCAAATAGATTCACCAAAGATAGGTTAAACGAATCAAGGAAGATTCAGGACTTAGGAAGCGACAAATCTCAAATTTCCTAAAACGTAACAAAGCACGATCAAGACTTAGACTTGGATTCGAAAAATCAAACCTAAGAAGAATTTTAACTAAAGGAATGGGTTCAAAGGAATGAGATTTAAAAACAAGGAAATATTTTTAAAACAATCTAAAATTCAAATTATTTTCATTTTCAAAATACGCTCTCTCGAGTATGATTCCAAGACGATTTCACTCATTCTAGAGTATTTTTTACTCTATCTCTAATGTGTGTTTCAACCTCATAAGTTATGCTTTGTTTGAACCAAAGCTTCGATACCAACTGTAACGACCTGGCATTTTTGACCGCTTCGAGTCGATAATTAAACCAACACGAACCGTTCAAAACGACAAATTGTTATTGCTTATGAAGTTAAAATATAATCATCACAGAATCACAGACACAGAACACAGAGTATATCACAGCGGAAATAAAATTTATACAACAAGATTTAAATATTTACATATCAGAGTACATAAGTGAATACAGATATAGCGGAAGACTGAATGCAGAATCATACTGATATATGAATACACTGACAGAACTGCGGGTAACTGCATAACAATAGATGGATGACTGGATCTCCAACAAATCTCAGGCTCTAACAGATATATCTCCAAGCTGAAATACACGGTCTGACCCGGGCATTTTGCAAGAAATAAAACAACCAAAATACTCGAGTCAGGACTAACAGTCTCATATAAGTGAATTAACTCAAATGAAGTGTCCACTGAAATGTACAATAACTTAAAGGATGATTGGGATTTCCATCCTCTAAGGATCCGCGAAACTAATATCTATATAATAGTACGCTATTATGGTAATGTCTATTCAGTAAAGTATAAGAAAAAAAATAGCGTAAGCGGGATTACCATATTACCCTTACGCCATTTATAAGGATCAACTGTCTATACAATACCGTAAATTCACCGTACTGGTGTTATCAGAGGGCACTCCATAGAAAGCAACACTAAATCAAAAATCGTAGGGGGCTCGTATGGGATAAATATGACAAGGCACTCGAGGCAATACCCAGGGTAGGATTCTACCAGTTGCACTCCTGGACCGGTGGTAACGCATAGCAGCCACTACCGCCCACCTCGGAACACACTCCCATAATCAAAAAGGGCGCCCAAATCATCAACATAGTCATAGAAATGGTATCGAAGAAGTGCGTCCGATCAAAGGTGCTACCTCAATTAGTCACGGTATAGCTCCTGTTTTAGTCATTTCAATTATGACCCGAAGGTCAAGGCCATTTCGTTCTCGTTTGCCTTCTTCGATCCAGTACTCGCCTCCAAGTCACCATGCTTCGTTCTGGATACGTCAACCCGTACACAGTTGCTAAAGTGGTATCGGCACTAACAGAGAGTATGCCATTTACTGACTCCGGTCTCTTTAACAACTGAACGCTTACATTTTCCCAAACCATGGCCATTAGATTTTGAAAACATATTTCAAGTACCACAAAACGATTATTTCAAGTAGTGCCCAAAAAAAAAAAAAAAAATCAATTACTCAAATCGTTTATCATTGGTTTGAATAAGATTATAAATCAATATCCACCATTTTATTTGTCAACCATATGATTTTAAGTTCAACTTCTGTGAAATATCGTTATTGCTTGAAATCCCGTATTTCATCCTTTGGATTCACTAGACTGGATTGGATATAGATTTTTATTCGAATTTATAGAATACATTTAGAAAAGTTAAGTGTGAAAATAGTATATGTATGTTGAAAGTAATGTATATATATATATATATATATATAGTTGGAAAAAGTATATGCATATTATATTGAAAATATTGTATATATACATATAGTTGGAAAAGTATAGGTATATTAAATTTAAAATATTGCCTAAACAAATATATATATAGTTGGGAAAGTAATATAAAATTCATATAGTTAAAGTAATCAAACCATTTTATAGTAAAGTATTTACAAAACCAAGTAATGAGGAAAAGCACGTTCTATGAAATTGAAATTTTTCCAAACAATATTGATCCAATCCTAATCCATATCCATGTGTCAGAATTTCTTTTCCCACCAAGATTTCACCTTTAAACAAACCCCCATTTATTTGGTTCAACTTCAACATTTCATGGTTAAAACGATTTCCAAACCAATGCTTACTTTGGATTAGGCATATCCATTTCATATAATAAATTCCCAAATCTCCATTAGTGTCGACTATAAATCAAAAATGTGATTTGTTAAGTTCTAGCTTGTTATCAAACTCGAATTAATCATGACTTAACTAATCATATTTCTTTATACTTGAACTTAAACACCTTACATTTGACAAATAATTCTTACATTTACATGACGGAATTTCATTGTTGCAAATCCTTTACATAAATCATTAAATTCTAAAATTGTCCATTATATGACATAAAGTTATAGAGATTTGTCTAAATAAATTAAAATTTTAAGTGTTAACTTGCAAAACCACTTTAAAACTTATTTTCATACAAATTGGATTTTATTTTCACAATTCGAGTAAATTTGAACAAAATTCCTTTACGCTATATAGAAAAATTTCATAAAAATTTATACCTACAAAATCGATAAAATATTTTAAAATGTTTTATTTTATTGACCACGGCGCCCATATATAATTTTCTACCCTATGGTCAAGTGATACAGATATCTATCATTTCAATCCGTTCCTTAAAATATTCGAATCCCGGGTATATATCATTTCAACCCACATTCCCAAATAAATTCGAATATACAGGGGTTTGGGTATATATCCTTTCAACACATGATGGTTTCAAATCAAAGGGGAAACTTGCATGGTGAGAAAATAATCATAGCATGTCAAGCATACATCCATATGTGTCATATGAAATAACGGTGTGTGTCGCACGTGCACAATCACAAGCAAACAAATCTAGAGCACCCTAACATTCCATTCAACATCTCAATTGTTTAATTCACTTAACAATTAGTTAGTCGCGAGTGAAAAAAGCTCACCTTCCGAGGCGAAGAAGATGACTTATGAAACCGACACATAATTGAGGCATGACTTGATATCCAAAGTGACGAATCCACACCCAAATCGTTTGTATACATATGCACATACGTATACATATGTACATAAATAAAATTTGAGGATTTCCAAGCATGACGAAATCCTACTAACTACGAAACCTAAAACAACAACGAGAATTTCCATGTTAAACCCAAGCTGAGCACATACTAATATATATATATATATATATATATTCCTTTTTTTTTATTCATTAAACACAAAAGGGTTTAAGAAATATACCTAGACTTTTGCCTAGATCTTGACAGACCAGCGAAGCGCACAACATACGTGACTCAAAAACGGTATCTAAACTTTCTGCCCCGGATAACTGAGTCTCAAGCCAACTCATCAGTCAATGGGGCATTTACACAAACACCTGAAGTACTTGAATGCGATGATTCATTAACAGTTTGTTTAGGGCATTAACGGACTCTCGTATGGGTGTAGCAGAGGCCGAAGACCTCTGGTGAACTGACGGCAAGAGCACTAACTTCCGATCCTTCTTTGATTTTATTTTTCTTTTGAAGAGGGCTTAGATTACAGGATGTCAGAAAGCAACGTGGCCAGTTCTAGATTGGAGACCACAGGCACGGCGTGGAAATCATGGTGAACCGCAGGTGGTGACAACGAGGAGCAACACTAGGTAAGGCTCTAAGTTGAAGGGAGCGGATTTCTAGTTTGAGCTATTAGGTTCGGTTCGCAGGCATTGAGAAGGAGACGAAGGCCAAAGGAGAGATGGAAGATGGACTAGTGAACGCCAGTGGTGGTGCAACATAGGTGGCGACGCACAGTGTTGAGAAAGATGGAGCGTGCGATGGGTTAGGAGGGGTTCTCGGACAGTAGAAGTGAAATGCCAGTGTTGAACTGATGCTTCGGTGAGCATCTGACGATGGAGGAGGAGAATTAGCAAGTTCGAATTTGGGGATTTTCCCTTTCTATTCTTTCTTTTTTTTTTCTTTTTTTTTCCTTCTCGATTTTGCTTTTAGGAAATTTGGCAGAGACGTATGAAGTAAGAGGAAGAGAGCAACGTGGCACCTCGTTTCCAAAAGCGGAAGGACATCTGTTGCTTGATGGTCCAATTCGAAACCAAGTGTCCATCAGTCCACTTTATTTAAAAAGAAAATATGCAATTTCCATTTATATGAAAAAAAAATCTTCTCTTTTGAGATACAAGAAACTCATATGTATATATTTCTTAGAATACGACCATATATGAATAATATTTTTAAACAATTGTTGTTGGCCACTAGGTGCGTTTTTGGCTTGAAATTTATAGATTCGGACCAATGGATGACTGATTTTTTTTTTTAAATTGAAAATGGCGTTCTACACCACATACCATCTAGTATTATTAGGCAAGATTCGCATGAATTCTGATGATGTTTCATTTCTCAACCATTTATCAGATATCAAATTAAATTGACATGAATGGAACCGACTTGTTTATTTCTTCACAATATTACCACTCTTGCTACATCCATATAAGCGCATCTCAAATATAAAATTTCATAATTTAATTCGCAACTTAAAATTTTAAATAACTACATAGTTAAACACGTCCAAATTATCGAGTCGTTACACACTGTCTTCAGTCTTCTGTCTTCACAACATCTTCACTGTCAGTTCAGTCATCATTTGCTTACCTGTCATATACAAAAACACACAAAGTAATCTTGAACAGAAATAATTTATATGCTAGCAAATATTATTTTATTTTTAAAATTTATTTGCCTTAGAATTTCGATGTGTTTCTCATCATTTTTCATGACTTGATCTGATATGTATATATTTCTTGTACCCACTGATCAGCCTCAACACACTACACTGGTTTGTTGATTAGAACCAGTTGATTCTGAACAGACACAACACAGTGTAGCGGTCTGCTGATATATATATTAGAATAAACACACACACACACATATATATACACACACATACGTGTATATATACATATATGTATACATACAGGTCAACAGCGGTATGCAACAGGGTATATGTACAGTTCCAAGAATGGAAAGGCACAATGTACATGGCACAAGTAAAGATGAAACAAGTCAACACAACACAAACATGGCAGTTCAATTTTCATGGCAACAGCAAAGTGATGATCAACTCAGTATAGACCAGCAATATTCAAATGCCCAGTTTCAAGTTACAACTCATCTCAACATGTATAACAGCAATGTGAAGCAGGTGTAGACATGGGAGCATAGACAAGAAGAACAAGTATATGCAGTGGACATAGTGCAACATCAAGTATAAGTTCAAAAATGCCAAACCAAAGTGGTCGAGCAAAAAGTCAATGCTGGCTCATTGCACAAGCCAAACAGATCAATACAGTGGAGCATGGTGTATGCAAATTGCATGACTGACTCATAAATAGGTGCAGCCCAAAATCAAATAATGGCCAAACAAAACTGATCAACATGATGCAACTGTGTACAACTCGGGAACAAGTCATGTTGGTATAGCATGATCAAATTCAGCATAGCTCAAGTTCAGGGGCACATGCATGAACACAAAGTGGCGTGGTATTTCAGTTTGGTCCAGAACATCAAACACATGTTTTTATGGGAACAACAAAAGCAATATTGGTGAACACAAGCATCATGGATGGTACAACATAAGCAACTGTGTACAAGTTCATTTCTACATAATCAAGTTTCATATACAACTTTGAAGGCAAGTCAAAGCAAAGGCAAACATGGTCCATATTCAATCAACATGAAAATTACATAGATGGTGTTCATGGCAACAACTATTTTTTAAAAGCAGGAAAGCATGAAAATAGATTATTGCTTTTTAGATTTGATGAGTTTAAAAAAGGATTTCCAAAAATATACGATTTTCGTTCAAGAGCCACAATTCCAAATTTATTTGTTTAAATGAATTCAGCAATCACAGATTTTAGACAAAATTTCATTCAAAGGATCTTTTCTGGAAAGTTTGCAAATTCGCATGTGTTTTGGGTTCATTTTTGGGAAAGATATAAATCGGTTTGTTTTTTGCTAAAAATCAACAATACAAATTTGGCAAGAAAAAATTGTGGAAATCAAATTCTACCAAAGTTCACATGTTCAGGAAATCGACCAGTTTCATCATGTATTCTCGCAAGGTTTTTCTTTTAAGGGACCACAAACAATTTCCAGTTTTGGCTAGTGAATGTTCACATCAAATTCAATCTTTATCAAGGCCGAATTCAATTAAAGATTTCAAAAGAGGAAAACGCAATCATTCATCCAAAAATCGAGGGCAAACAAAAGAGGAAACCAGTAAAGTCAGATCGAGCCATTCACGTGCTATCAGAGATTACTAGGGTTCGAGTACCCTATATGTATACACAACCATTTTATCATCGGCATAAAAAAGAGAGAGATCGAAATCGAAAAACACAAGCTACAATTCAAAGAAAAGAAATCAAATCAATTCAGAATCACTCACAGTTTTTTATCCCAACAATATCCCAAATCGTTGACAAGAAGAAACCGACACAAAGCAATCTAGATTCGAATATCATCCGATTCCAAGCCACGAAGATTTGAATAAATTCCAGAAGCAATCGATTTCGATTTGGGGACAAAAAGAAAAACCCTAGTTTTTCTCTTTCAAGAGCCGCCGCCATTTTGTTAATGAAAAGAGACCGGGACAACTAAAATGAAGGGTGCACCACTAGGCCGGCCAAGCTTTTGATAAGGGATTAGAGTCTTTTTTATAAAGGGGATAACCCTTATATTTTAGATTCTAGGGTTTTTTCAATTTGGTTTTATTCTTGTATTTTTTTAATTTGAGTTGTAAAAATCATCGTCTAGTGTTTGTAAAATACTAGGGTATCCAGTTAGGGTGTTAACTGGCAGTTTACTAGAGTCTGTAAAAACATGGGTTACTGATTACGGGGTTATAATCAGGGGAAATCTGATCTAGGGGTTTTGATCAGTCTTGGGTTTTGAGCATAGGATTAGAATAGGAGCGAGGGGTTCGCGAGTGTACATGGTCTTGTATGCGGGATCTGTTCTTCTACCTAGTAGAAACCTTAGGAATGCAGCAATAAGCAGGGTTTTGCCAAAGCTGGGTATAACTGTGTGTGATTTATTTTCTGCACTTTTATTTTTGCTGCATTATGTGATCTGTTTATTATTTTAATATCCTGTCAATTTTTTAATTCATTGAAAAATTGTGATAAACCCTATTCACCCCCCTCTGGGGTTAATCTTGATCCAACAAGTGGTATAAATTCAAAATCACACACAGATATACCCAGCTTCGGCAAAACCCTGCATACTGCTGCATTCCTAAGGTTTCTACTAGGTAAAAGAACAGATCCGGCATACAAGACTATGTACACTCGCGAACCCCTCGCTCCTATTCTATTCCTACGCTCAAAACCCTAGACTGATCTAAACCCCTAGATCAGATTTCCCCTGATTATAACCCCGTAATCAGTAACCCTAGTTTTTACAGACTCTAGTAAACTGCCTGTTAACACCCTAACTGGATACCCTAGTATTTTACAAACACTAGAAACTGTTCGATGATTTTTACAACTCAAAATAAAAAAATACAAGAATAAAACCAAACTGAAAAAACCCTAGGAGTTAAAATATAAGGGTTATCCCCTTTTTAAAAAAGACTCTAATCCCTTATCAAAAGCTTGGCCGGCCTAGTGGTGCACCCTTCATTTTAGTTGTCCCGGTCTCTTTTCTTTAACAAAATGGCGGCGGCTCTTGAAAGAGAAAAACTAGGGTTTTTCTTTTTGTCCCCAAATCGAAATCGATTGCTTCTGGAATTTATTCAAATCTTCGTGGCTTGGAATCGGATGATATTCAGATCTAGATTGCTTTGCGTCGGTTTCTTCTTGTCAACGATTTGGGATATTGTTGGGATCAAAAACTGTGAGTGATTCTGAATTGATTTGATTTCTTTTCTTTGAATTGTAGCTTGTGTTTTTCGATTTCGATCTCTCTCTTTTTTATGCCGATGATAAAATGGTTGTGTATACATATAGGGTACTCGAACCCTACTAATCTCTGATCGCACGTGAATGGATCGATCTGACTTTACTGGTTTCCTCTTTTGTTTGCCCTCGATTTTTGGATGAATGATTGCGTTTTCCTCTTTTGAAATCTTTAATTGAATTCGGCCTTGATAAAGATTGAATTTGATGTGAACATTCACTAGCCAAAACTGGAAATTGTTTGTGGTCCCTTAATAGAAAAACCTTGCGAGAATACATGATGAAACTGGTCGATTTCCTGAACATGTGAACTTTGGCAGAATTTGATTTCCACAATTTTTTCTTGCCAAATTTGTATTGTTGATTTTTAGCAAAAAACAAACTGATTTGTATCTTTCCCAAAAATGAACCCAAAACACATGCGAATTTGCAAACTTTCCAGAAAAGATCCTTTGAATGAAATTTTGTCTAAAATCTGTGATTGCTGAATTCATTTAAACAAATAAATTTGGAATTGTGGCTCTTGAACGAGCACCTTGCATTTTTGGAAATCCTTTTCTAAACTCGTCAAATCTAAAAAGCAATAATTTGTTTTCATGCTTTCCTTCTTTTAAAAAATAGTTGCTGGCGTGAACACCATCTATGTAATTTTTATGTTGAATGAATATGGACCATGTTTGCCTTTGCTTTGACTTGCCTTCACAGTTGTATATGAAACTTGATTATGTAGAAATGAAGTGCACAGTTGCTTATGTTGTACCATCCATGCTGCTTGTGTTCACCAATATTGCTTTTGTTGTTCCCATGAAAACATGTGTTTGATGTTCTGGACCGAACTGAAATACCATGCCACTTTGTGTTCATGCATGTGCCCTGAACTTGAGCTATGCTGACTTTGATCATGCTATACCAACGTGACTTGTTCCCGAGATGTATACTGTTGCATTATGTTGATCAGTTTTGTTTGGCCATTATTTGATTTTGGGCTGCACCTATTTATGAGCCAGTCATGCAATTTGCATACACCATGCTCCACTGTATTGATCTGTTTGGCTTGTGCAATGAGCCAGCATTGACTTTTTGCTCGACCACTTTGGTTTGGCATTTCTGAACTTATACTTGATGTTGCACTATGTCCACTGCATATACTTGTTCTTCTTGTCTATGCTCCCATGTCTACACTTGCTTCACATTGCTGTTATACATGTTGAGCTGAGTTGTAACTTGAAATTGGGCATTTGAATCTTGTTGTTCTATACTGAGTTGATCATCACTTTGCTGTTGCCATGAAAATTGAACTGCCATGTTTGTGTTGTGTTGACTTGTTTCATCTTTACTTGTGCCATGTACACTGTGCCTTTCCATTCTTGAAACCGTACATATACCATGCTGCAGACTACTGTTGACCTGTATGTATACATATATGTATATATACACGTATGTGTGTGTGTGTATATATATATATATATGTGTGTGTGTGTGTCTATTCTAATATATATATATATATATATATATATATATATATATATATATATATATATATATATATATATCAGTAGACAGCTACACTGTGTTGTGTCTGTTTAGAATCAACTGGTTCTGATCAGCAAACCTGTGTAGTGTATTGAGGATGATCAGTGGGTACAAGAAATATATACATATCAGATCAAGTCATGAAAAATGATGAGAAACACACCGAAATTCTGGGGCAAATAAATTTTAAAAATAAAATAATATTTGCTAGAATATAAAATTAGGGTCCGTTTGGCACAAGCCCCTATTAAGTTTCAAAATTAGGCTCAGGTCTAGTCATAAACTTATTGTAAAATAAATCCCTATTTTTCGAAAATTCAGTAAATAAATTAAAAAAAATACAAAAATCACATAAACTCATATTTAAATTATACACGTAAACGTTAAAAAAAATCGGATAAAAAAACCCATCAAAAAGCATGTCAAAAACAAAAAAAATAACCAAAAAAACAACGAAAATGCATAATAGTATGCACGTATTTGTATTTTCTTGCATAAATCCGTGCATGTTTTCAGTCATGCATCTGTGTTGATTTACTTGCATACATCTGTGCAAGTATTTCATAATTCTTGCATATAAGTGTGCAAAAATTCACTTGCATGCATATCAGTTCACATTTGTTTTTGCATCAGGAGTGCAGTAAAACAGAAAAGCTGCACACATGCGTGCAACAATCTTCAGGCAAAATGTCAGTTAAAATTTCTTTATGCAATACTTGCATACATATGTGCAAGTATTTCAAATAGTTGCACACATGTATGCAAGTTTCGGTCTAGATTTTCAATGGAAACATCTTATGTAAAAGTTGCACACATGTATACAGTTATTGGTAATAGTTGCATACATGTATGCAAACTTTTTTTTTTATTTGTATGGACTTCCGAGAACATTTCCAGATTTTAGAATTTTTTTTTACTCAATAGCGCATTTTTTGGGGAGAAAAACGCAAAATACGGAAGAAGGAAAAATAGGGACCGGGTTTGCATGGAAAAGTTGGGAGGGACGTGGCTTATATTTAAAACTATAATAGGGGGTGCAGCCTAATTTCCACATAAAATTATTTCTGTTCAAGATTACTGTGTGTGTTTCTGTATATGACAAGTAAGCAGATGATGACTGAACTGACAGTGAAGATGCTGTGAAAACAGAAGACAGTGAATGAAGCAGTGTCAGTAAATTTGTCTGTATATGAAAGTGAAAATGTATGTATATATGACTTGTATAGACAGAGTGACTGTATGAGTGTTGTAGAGAGAATTGTACAGATATTTGTAATAAACAATTTATTTTTGAAATAAAATATTATTTCATTGTGTTTAAACGAATTTGTCTATCGTATTCAGTTTATTTACAAGTACAATGAATGTAGAATTGTGTAGTGTGTACGAAAGTGGATATGAAATGAAATGTATATCAGTGATGTATTCAAATAGTGGAGTTATAAATAGTTGTACTGTTTGAACATTTGAAATATAATATTCAATTTAAATAAAATACTGTATGAATATATGAATGTCTGTACAATCGTATTCTATTTAAATATAAATATTATATTTCTGTTTGTGATGTATATATAGAACAGTATAGTAACAAACACATTTAAAATAATATTTATTTGGTTGTTATCATCAAACAAAAATCATATAATTGTGTATACAACTACGTTATATACAACAATCTCTCCCTTTTGAGGATGACAAATAAATAAAAGATTTTGAGCACAACAAATATGTTTAACAGTGAATATTGTACTCCCCCTATTTATTACTCCCCCTACAACATAAAACTCTCCTATAACTGTGCATGAGTGAAAAGAATGTGAAAATGAATTGGAAATTTCAAAATTAGAATATTTATAAAATATTCACGCATAAATCAAAATCTCAACACATTCTCCCCCTTTTGTTATCATCAAAAGGATTCAGAATTTAAAATATAGATAAAAAAAGACTAGAAAAAATAATTTCAGCTTAAGAGGAAGAACAATCGTCATAAATTTCAATCAGTCAAACAAAAATCATAATATTCTAAGAACTAGTGGCATATTTCACATTGTAGATAATGACGGATTTACGCTGAAATTTATATAAATGGAGAGAGTTTTAAAAAAATGATTCCAATTATTTTCAAAAGAATATTATAAAATCGAGCACAAAAACAGTGATGAATTTGGACTACAATTAATAATTCAATTTAAGTGACAAAATCGTATAATCTCAAATCCTAATAGCTATCAATCAACAAATCATAATACTTCATAAGATTTCAACACATTTCACAGATTAGAAAGATGGATTGATAGGCTGGTTTTTATACACCAAGGAGAACTTCAGATTAATTTCAATTTATAGCACATTATTTCCCTTTTTTTATTTTTTTTATTTAAGAGCACACTAATCGTGCATAACCAGAGCTTGGATTTTTAAATGAGGTCAGTCGCAGCTTAAATTATAAGTTGTCTCTTAACCATGCATGACCAGAGCTTAGATTTTTAAATGAGGTTAGAGACACACTTATATTTTTATTATATGTTTATCATTCAAGCTTTAAAAGGAAAAAATTCCTCGGTATATAAAACCAATGTGGATGATAAAAATGTGATAGGTACAGAAATGGACTATGAAATAAATTTCTAAATTAATTATATTATGAAATATGCTCGACTGTACCGAGATCACTAAAAATTTTCAATTATCACTAATTCGGAATAATAACATAGTCCAATTTCTATCACAAAAATTTCTACTATTTATTCAATTTTTTTTAAATATATTAAACTCTCCACCTTAATATAAAATTATCATGGATGGCAAAACAATGGTAGATAAAGAAGATAGTCATGAAATAATCACCAGTTCAAAGATATTATAATAATTATTCAACTATCATGAAAATCTAAATAAAATCTCCTCTCGTTGTGAAATATACTGCAATCACAATTCATCACAATTTCAAAATCTGATAATGATTTTGATGAATTATAAATACAATTCAGTTTGGATATAGATTTTAATTTCTGAATGAATAATCAATAAATAATTTTAAAATTAAAAATCAATTACAAGAGGGAAATGAAAGATCTATAGGAGACATGAGAGATTAAAATTATATATAGCAAAAACAAATTCATCACATCTAAACTGATATCACTTGGTGTCTCTATTAACGAGGATTTTAACATGACACTGGAGACAAACAAGGATATCTCTGACAACAGAATTTTTTAGTCACAAGGCCCAAGCAGACAAGATTAACCAATCAAGCAAATTATTTCCATCTATCAGAGCATGGCATATATTTGATACCAAAAATAAGCAGTCACCAAAAAATATTTTCAAGAACAATATCTGAGTAGCACAAAAACATTTTCAAAGCAGACTTGTCAACGAGATGTTTCAAAGATATTTCAGACAGTCAAAGAATGGTTCATGATCCAAAATATATAGTTTATTTTAAATCATTTGAACGGCTATGAAAAGATCGAGATTCAATGAATCAGTCACACTAGATTATAAATTTCAAATTCACGATGTGTGTGAGATTCAAGAAATCGATAATTCCAAATGATTTTAAACAAACAAATATTTAAGTCAAATAACCATGAAATAAATAAGAGATTTAAAACCGTTTATTCAAAGAATTTTCAAAATTATCTCTGACAAGTATAAGAGAAATTTCAGATCATTTACATCAAGTTTGAGAGGTTTCATGATCCAAAAAATTAAAAATAATTTATTTGAAATCACTTGAATCAATGTCATGTTAGAGATATAATGAATTATTCACACAAGATTGATAATTTCAAATTTAAGTGGTGTGTGATATTCAAAATATCAAGAATTTCAGACGATTTCAAACAAAACTAATTTCAACCACAATAATCATGAATAAAGATGAATTTCAAGATGTATCGCTGATTCAAGACAATTTAAAATATCCAAGCCAATCCGAAAGTTTCTAAAATTATCACAACTGATAAATAAAAGAGTGCTGTAACGAGTATAAATTTTCAAGACTTTCCAAAATGAATTAGAAGAGACTCATAATAACAAAGGTGTGTGAAATTCCACAAAACTTTCAGATCTTCAAAAATTTAGAATTCGAACCAACAGTGTTCAATATATGACAAGAATACATCTACAGTGTTATGAATTCAGAAAACAGAAAATAAACTTCAAAACAATTGCAGATATTTACAAAATTAAATTCAAGATCTGGAAAAAAAATTAAAACATCAGGGTTTTATTCAATTTAAGCGAATTTCCAGAAAATCATGAATTCTACAATTGGAAGTTAATGAAGCCCAAAAGAAGTAACAATAACATGACCGTGACAAATCAGATCAAAGAAGAAATGAAGATAGTAGGGGCAGTAGAAGAAATAAACAAGAAAATATAAAAAAAAGAATATTTAGAAAGACGAGTTCAGAGATCATACCTGAAATCAGTGTAAACCAGAATCTATGACTTAGCAACCTTGGCTAAGGAACTCTGAGTGATATAGAACTATAAAATATTTTGAATTTGAATCTCCTTTGAATAGCAGTTCCTCAGCCTCCTCCAGTACCTAAGTGTTTAGGGGATTGAGTGGTCTAACAAAATTAGTGAAACCACTCACAGTTGTGTGTTGGACTTTCGGTACCCAAACTTGTTTGAATAACAACCCATCAGAATTTTCCAAAGTGCCTTTAGGGACCCATATCTGTATGAGTTTAGACGAATTCATTTTTTTCTTTTTGGGGTCCAAACAGAGCTGTTTTTAATCAAGTTTACATTTTTCTTTCGATTCAAAAATCCTTTGAAATTATCAAAGTTCAGATTATCAAGTCGATTCTTTTCAAATAAGGTTCAAGGATTTTTGAAATCTTTTGAACTTTTCTTTTCAAAAGCATCAAAATTTCCAAAGCCGAGTCCACTTTTATTTCCTGATGAAAACTGATTTTTCAACAACATATTTAAAGATTTTTCACCGTTAGAAAATTTAGTCAATGTTGTTTCAAGTCGTTGAATTTCAGTTTTAAGATCACCGTTTTCTTTCATTAAATCGAAACAACAATTTTTAGTGATCTTGCATCTTTCAACATCAGATTTCAGAGCCAAGTTTTCATCTTTAAGTGATTTAATTTTGGCTTGGGACTCAGAAATTTCAGATTCAAAATGTTTTCGATTTTCAGATTCAAATTTCTTGAAATTTTCAATCTCATTTTCAAGATCTTTCAAAATCAAATTACTTTTCAACAAATTTTCTTTTTCAGCAATTTCAAATTTGGAATTTATATCAGTCTTAAAAATTTCAAATTTCTTTTGTAGAAAATTGTTCAAACTTGATAACTTAATCTTGTTTTCTTTTAATATCAGAATTTCCTTTTCAAACTTTTGAATATTTTTATTTAGATGGACAAGATTGGTTTCCAATTTTAAACAATTTTTGCAATCTAAATTTGAAGAATTTTTAAAATATTCAAGTTGTGATTCCAACTCATCAATTTTGCTAGTCAACTCAAAATTCTTAGATTTCAGTGTTTTGTTTTTATGTTGGAGTTTATCAATAGATTTGGTTAAATCAACACAAAAATAAACCAGATCTTCATATGAAAAATTTCTCATTTCATCGTCTGTTGAATCTCCATCAACTAATCCATCCGAGTTTTCATCTGTAAGGCCAGTTAAGCATAGATCTGAATCTAAGTTGACATTTCGGGGTTTTGAGCTGCTGTTGTTAAATTGTCCATACTTCGTATTGAGAGTATTCCAGATTTCCTGCGCAGTCAAACAATGAGAGATAAGATCAAGCTGATTATTACTGAGATAAGAATAGAGAATATGCATAACATGAGCATTGACAACTTTATTTTTCTTATCTAACATATCTCCCATATTTTCAATAATATTCCAATATTCAAAATTAACAGATTTTAAATATAATTCAAATTTTGATTTCCAAATTGAAAAATCTGTTCCATTGAAAATAATTGGAATATCACTGGACTGACTCTCAGAAGACTGACAACTAGAATCCATGATTCTAGGGTTAGTGAAATTACCAGGCTCTGATACCACTCGTTGGATCTAGATTAACCCTAGAGGGGGGGGAGAGGGGTGAATAGGGTTTATCAGTGCAAGCATCAAGAATTTCGAGATCAAAATCAGTAGAAATAAAGTCAAAAAATAATTTTGTTCAAAATCAAAGGCCAAAATCAACAAATAAAAAGGCAACAAATCAAGGAATCGGTTATAGCATATATGACAACAAATTCATCAATCAAGGCACACAGTTTGAGCAAGTAATCGGCAATCAAAATCAGACAGTAAGGGTTCTTAACCCTATAAGTTTCACCCATCCATCATTGGCAGAGATCCAAATCGAGACAACACAAATCGAAAAGGTAAAAGTTCATACCTTTCTTGATTGAGCTTGGCAAGGAGGAGAGGCGACTAAAGCGATGGAGAATAAAAGCAACGGTGAAGTATTCACACATCGAAGTCGCGATTTGATAAGAGACGAGAAGCCCTAAATTTCCAGCATCCACCCATTTCAAACATCAAAGTCACAATTTGATAAGAGACGATAAGAGTGGGAAGAGGGAATGTGGTCGATTGGTTCTGTTGATTTGGTTTTAAGTATGAGATTAAAGGGTTTTTTTTGTTTTTGTTTTAAGAGGGAGAGAAGAAGGAACACAAAATATTGAATGGGAAATAATCTGAGGAAGGCGACCACCAAAATATTAAAGGGAAACAAAATAAAAAGGGCGGTCATAAAGTAACTGGAAGGGAAAAGTTAGAGCCAAAACTAAAATGATTGATAACTTAAATCAGACAACATATAAAATGTTGTATGAATTCCAAGGTTGTACATAGAGAATTCACATACTTATTCAGAAAACAGGGTATTTTTTCCATATATTGTGTGAAACAATGGAAAATGTTAGGACAATAGAAAATCAAGCTTATGTAATGTTATCACAGCTATTTGATTCAATTTTTTGGCGTAGTGATAATTCCATCGTGTTTTGCATGTTTAAATATGCAAGACAGTCGAGCATTACAGAACACCATAAAGCTCTTACCTATCCTAGGCTATCACCGAGAGAGCTAGGAGAGTAGCAGTACATATAACCGTCTTGACAGGTTTGACAAGGGTACCATAATTGCTAAGAAGTAAGAACATGGTACAACTCATCTCAAAGCTCACAAAATAAAATCCTTTAAATGAAAAGACCAAAACATACCAACCACCAAATCTTACCACACAATCAACAAATCGTTCTAACAAGACAGCACTCTAACAAGGCAAATTTCATGGATTGCCAGACAGAGTCCAACCCTCAAACCCGATATGCCAGCCAACCCCAGTGGCTCATCAAATAAGAGACTATGAACAAACCCAGTTGCATACTTGATATAAAAAGGAAAGCATACCATATCTATTAAATAATAGTAAATCAGAAGAATTTCAAGATCTCTCCTTGATTCTCTCAATTCTCTCAATTATCCTTAAAACTCTGAAGATACTTTTATTAAATTAAAATAATACAATATAAATCAATTAAATAATTTATTTACAAATACTACTTCTTCGAACGAATTTTAAACGATCCGAAAAAATTTCTTCCTCCTAATCGTTTACTGCTACTTTCCCTATGTCCTCTTTGGCTCTCCTTTCAGAAGATCCGAATCTATGGATTCAAATCAATAATCAGGTTTGTTATTCCTATAGGAACACTTGATTAATTAATTTACCAACTCGTGATCTCTATTTAACAAAGATTCTCATGATTTAGTTCCTTCATCACACACCTTTTACCTTGCCTTAATTTCAGGTCGGGGCTGCGTCAAATTAAGAATCTTCTCATCCTTTTTACCGATCTTCTTCATCTTCATAGTTTTCTGACCCAATGATATAGCTTTGTTAATCGGGTTGATGACTAAATATTTTCATGTACCAGACTTCTTTATGATGAAAATTTATTAAGTTAAATCTAACTTAGATATATTCACAGTTAAACTTTATTGTGATTTGTTGGATTCAGTTTGTTGTTCCGCTCGAAGGAGAGATTTGCTTCATTTGTAAAGTGATGTTTTGGTAAATTTGTTTTGTTAATTTCTTTGCTATTTTGGGTTATTTTTTCCTACCATTCTGTTTTATTCTGATTTGCTGATTTATATATGTTTCAGGAATTCACTGAATGATACATACAAGAACAAAGGTTGCTGGGTTGCTGCTCAAATTCCCTAGCCAGTCCAATATTTCAGAAATCAGGTTACATGAATTCATCAAACTTCCCAATTTAAATTTGTAAACTAAATTATCCATGTTTAATATTTACACTTTCACCATTTTTTAGCATTTCGTCGACTCTGTGAAACAATGTTACTGTATGCTCTCACAGTTCTTTTCTCAGTATAAATATTGCCAACATTTGGAATAAACCAAATTCATTGTATTTATGGGTTCCTAAATTTAATGGCATAGTAGTTATTCTTACAGTATGTCAAGTCTATTTATGTTTCCTTCTCTCTTCTTCTATTATTGTTACAAATTTCACTATTTTAACTAATTATTTCTCTTACTATATCGAGGTTATGTATGGATGCATGTACACACACTTACTGAAATAATGACAAATTCATTGTTACAAGCATTTTTATTGTATATCTTTTTTCACAAATGTCATATATAGTTTTATTCATAAACGTTGTAAATATTTAAGATATTTAGAAACTGAAAAAAAATCTTTATTTATGTGTTCTCTTCGTTTCACTACTTACTTTTTTATTTCATCTGGTTCTGACTACGACTGGCGATGGACCTCACTGAGTGGTAATCTCAGCGGGTGAGCTAGCCGTTTTCGTTAGATAGAACATAAATTTTAGTTTATATATGCTAAGGAGCATAGTCCATCATATATATATATATATATATATATATATATATATATATATATATAAGGTTAGGCGTGACTCACATGATTCCCACCTTAGCGTTCATTAGTTATGCCTCTATTAGTTTGAACTCTAGCATATAATCATCATAATCATACATGACAGGAAAAAGATGTTAGATTCAGAAATAGTAAATTTAAATATTTCTTATTATCATTGTCATGATGTATTTTAGTTTTATAGACTTGATATTAAAATTGTTATGGGATGAATTGCTAATAGCATGGCGTTCATTAGTTATGCCTCTATTAGTTTGAACTCTAGCATATAATCGTAATCATACATGATAGGAAAAAGATGTTAGATTCAAAAATGGTCAATTTAAACATTTCTTATTATCATTGTCATGATGTATTTTAGTTTTATAGACTTGATATTAAAATGGTTATGGGATGAATTGCTAATAGCATCAAAAGTATTATTTCACGTTGATTGCTCATTTTTTAATGGAAAATCAAATCAAAATGACAATTATTATGAAATTCATTTTATTTCTTTGCAACATTGTCATTGATCCTTCCATTAAGTGGTAAATTTATATAACATGGTATTTATGCTAAAAGCCTAAAACTATAAAGACAGTAAGTCAGTGAAAACTTCTTTCATGATAAATATAACAGTATTTATTATTTGTGAAAATGCTTCATTTTTAAGACTCATGATGGTTATACTTTTCATATGTATATCGCATGCATCTACTTGCAATACTAATGTTGTCTGATGCCCAGTCCGGTAAATTATTTCGTTTAATAACTGCTAGGGATATTAATCGTCATAGTTTGAGGTAGGACTTCATTTGCTTCTCATGAACCTAAAGACACAACTGAACTGCATATTACATGATTATAATAAAAAAGGAATTTTAGATAAAAAATTTGAAACAAATTATTTTTTAGTTTCTAAAATCAGATGGATCTTGCATTAAAGCTTCTAATGACCATTCACATTCCATGTTTATAGATGGAATGGAAAAAAAAAGGGGATCGCAATGTGCTATTTTTCTGGTTGATTGAGCGATACCATTAAAAAACTCAAGTACACCTTCTCCAAACAGGATTTGTTGATGTATTTTTTTTCACAAATTTGAGATTTTCGATGAAGCTCAAAGGGTAGAGTAAAATATATATTTTTCAGATAGAATATGCATGATGACTCAGGAACAAACATTTAATAGTTGCAGTTGAATTATAGTTGCCAGATCTAGGCCTAAACGAGCTTTTACGCTTTTTGGAAGGGGTAATAGCTGGAGACATCGAAGCTTCTACATCCTCACGTTGCCTTTTCTGTTTTGCCATCAAACTTTTTGGAGAGTTTCCTGTATATGGTTTACTGCCACTTATTTTACTTCAGTGAGCATAGTGATAAAATGCATATATCTTCCCTGACACTGTAGACGCAACTGCATTAATATTGCATTGAGACAAAAATGGTATTTCTTTTTGCTACATTTTTTTAAACATAGGATCCTAGAAAGACTTTATAAAATTATTTCATTTTTTGGCAGTTGCATCTTCTAATGCTATTTTTTTATTGAAAGTTTCTAGAAACAACACAGAACTAAATAAAAAGTGACAACAATAGATTGAGCAAAGTATACAATAAATACAATAAAGTGTTATTTATTGTTTAACAGATGTCAGAACAATTAGTAATGGTTACACAATTATCTCTCTATTTTATTATCAAGGAAAAAAATTCAAATCAACTAAGTGTTTAAGGCTGGAACTTATGCACATAATCTTCTCGTAATACCAAACATATAGATTGTCTTACATATACAAGTCAAATACATCATAAGCCCCTACAAACCATCAAGCTGTTAGTAAAAAATGCCACCATGTTTCTAATGTACCGTTCAAATAACAACCTTGATTGGCATATAAACTGAAAAAGCAAATCATGTTTATAACCATGATCTGAATTATATCGCTTATTGTTTAAATCATGGTTCCTGGATACAAATTAGTTCTAATTAGGGGACAAACCATTACAACCTTATGGCACTATTTAAAATTAATAGCCCAATATTAATCTCAAATTTTTAACAGTTTTTGTGTATGGTTTTTAACCTCTGATGGCTTTTGATGCTTGCTTTTGCTTCTATGTTATTGTTTGTTTATATGCGTAAGAGTAGTATTTATTTCTATTATTTAAGATTAGAGATCATCTTATCATCTAAATTAAGCATAATATCAATCACTGTTATAGTTTTAAAATTCATCATAACGAGAATATAAAAGAAGGGAAATATTGAAGTTTTTTCATTGGATGCATGTACTATGGCTAAGAACAATCATTTCAATATGCATATTTATAGCGTATGCTTATCAGAACATAACACCCTTTATAAAGTAGACTAATGTAATCATACATGGTCAACCTTACTTCGGTGACCTAATACATTGGAAAGTATACCGACTGTGTCCATACTAATGCTTAGTTCAAGCTTAATAGATCTTGCCTTCATTTGCATGAACTTGCTTACGCATACCCAATCGTCATTTGGGATTGCCACTTTTTCAGAATGTGATAGACTATAGATGAGATAGAAGGGTTGCACTACCAATGTAATGTCGGGTACGGGATCTTATTTTTAAGTTTAGCGTGTTTTGGTTGTTTGCCGTTATATTGGTTGTATATCTTAGTATATGATTTTGGATATTTGTTTTACTTTTGTACACCTTATAGCGTGGGTCTGAATTAGGTTGGTAGTTAGAACTAAAACTGCAAAACCGAACCGATCTGAAAAGATCCTAACCCAAACGGATCTCGGGTCGGGTCTACATGATGAAAAATGCAATAACGACTCGATCATATTCGATCGGAACCAAGCCGATCCTAAAAACCGGATCCAAGAGTGTTGAGGCATATTCATTTTTCGTGTTATTATTCAACTAGGCCCAACCCAAATCGAAGCCTGGGTCAGATCAGGTCTAGACTTTCAAAATGTATAGTTTGGACCCGACAAAACACGAGCCCCCTTCAACTCAGCATATATGTGTACCAATTAATCTTACACGAATGTGCATACACACACACACACACAAAACAAACAAACACACACAACAAATACACATTGACATGAATTAGTTGTTTCCTGCCCAGTTTATTTTGTCCATGTTTTCTTTTTTATATATAATTCTAGGAATTTGCAATTGAGTCTTAAGTACAATCTTCAAATTTTTTATTACCATGTTTGTCCCACTGAATTTCCTACAAGAATTTACTATATCATGATATCCTGCTTGGAAACTGTTTTTGACTTCTGTTCACAACTACGATTTTCCCAAGCTTTAGGACAATATGATTCATCTGTCATACATATTGCGTAAAATTAAAAGAACTGCTTCAGTCACTAGAACTTTATCAAATAAGATTTGTGGCTCCTATGAATGCCGCTATAAACGAAGAATGCATATTATGGTGTACATAAACATAACAGTAAGAAATATTACCTTCGTTTGACCTTTCCCAACCATTTGGACGTTGCATCTAGGCATGTGCACTATTAAATGGTGTGCACAATACCGAATACAAACCTTAGATCACATATTGGTTTATAACAGCTTAATGTATGGCTTATGTACAGCTTAATGTACGGTTTATAATAGTTTATCACATATATGTCCATCCGCATTACCAAAAATGTTAACATAGGGAAATTTTGTCAGTTTTTTACATGGGTTGAGTTGCGTTTATACGTCCAAGAATAACATTTTTCGCTAACACGTTCCGCTTTCTACAATTGACTCGCAACCAATTGCTCGAAAAAGTGGCTGACAATGTTGAGAATGCAGCAACTTCACAGTTATTAATCGACTGACATTTGAGATAAGTCCATATAAGGTATAACTGCCTACTTTTATTACTTATCATCCTATTTAACCTTAGAATATCATGACACACTAACTAAATCTTTCAGCTATAAGGAAAAATAACACACCTCCAAATTGAACATAAAGCAAACAAGGAATGCCACTTTTTGGTAGCATGTTCCACCCCCAAAGTAAATCCATATAAGGTTTGTTATATGAGCCAATGCCTGTTTATACATCCAGGAATATCACTTCTCGCTAGCATGTCTTGTTCTCTACAGATGACTCGCAACTGACAACTTAGAAAGAATGCAGACAACAACATTGAGAATGCGACAACAACACTGTCATCGATTGAGTGGCATTTGAGATAAGTCCATGTAAGATACCATTGTCTATGCATATTACCTGTCTTCCTATTTGACGTTGAAATATCATAATTCACTAATTAAAACAAGGAATTTTTTTTCTGCACCTACTGCAATGAGATAAGATAAACCATGCAATTACCTAATTTGTCTATTGTGCTACTTTATTCTCTCCCTATATTAAAATTCCTTACCGAATATATAAATCTTTTATCACCTGACCGCCTTGGGAGGCATTAGTTTTCTAATAGAACATTGCAAAATAAATTTGTGCAGTCAAAGTTATATACCATATGACAATGAGAAATATGGTCATTTTAATGAAACTAATCACTACACATGTTATTTAGCCTATAATATAAATTTGAACTTTCCAAGTGAGTCGTGCTTTATATTTATAGTTGAAGTGACCATTGGCTTAAACTTGGATGGACGATTCCTACCAATCGATAAAAAGCTTTTGCAATTTGATGGTCACCTTTCCACTTCTGTTGTTAAATATTCAGCCAATTAGAAGAACTTTCAAATAGCTATAATAAGTCCACTGGTCAACCATTTAATAGTCCGGCACTTGGAATTAATTTTGACATCCAATCGTAGTTTCAGCAGTAACTGTGACTAACTTTTAACTATTCATTATAACCTAACTGATTACATTCTTAATTAAACCTATAGAAAGATTTGTGTGTGTGGTAGTGCTTCCTTCTAATAATTCACATTTCAAAAATATTAGAGATTGGATAACACAATGAAAATGATTCAGTGCAAAAAGGCAACGTAGTATATGTTTATTTTCTTTTTTCACACACATTGTATTCCATCACTTCGGTCAGTTTTAATCGTAATGTACACACAATAATATGTGCAAAATTGTTTATGTACATCATTGAATTTTGCAATTGTGCATTGTTGACTTTATTTACATGTTTTGGACATGTATGACTGCGTATCGCTATCCGGTATGGTATAACTATAGTCATAAATTATAGATGGTTCATCAATAGATAGAAATTTGTCACGTATAAAATCTGCACTAATTCATTTCATACTTCTATATCCATTTGGATTATCAAGTTATCAGACCTGAAGATATTAAGTTCTTAGATTGCAGGCTACCTTTTCTACTGCATTTTCAAAGACACAGTAATGAAAGAGTGGTATCAACTAGAAGAAAGCACTTACCTTTATTTATTATAATTAGAAACTAAAAATTACTAAGGTAGTTGGCCGAGATATACAAGCAATAGAAAACTGGATCATTAGTGAGATGCTCAACGACAATATTGGTAGATGCATGTTATATACAACGACCATAATAGTTAATTATATGAATAATTAAACTATAACCTCTAACTGCAAATTAATACTTACCGGCCGCTGCTTATAAGTAGTGCAAGTTATATGATGATTCAATTTGAACTACGCAGTATAACAGTTATTTGCAACTGAAATTTGGCATGGTGTTAGCGAGTTGATGCCATCTTGAATCAAGTTGGCTTGCATGTGCAATTAGTTACATGATACTTGAGATAGGAGACGGATTTAGGAGAAGTACCAGGCAGAGTTGATGACAGCTAATGTGCTTGTGCCTAGATGTTGACATTAAATTGCAAGATGAAGCATCAATGAGAGTTGGGACTGATATGAAGTTGATGTTGACATGAAGTATGGCACGAGCTAGCTAAAACTGATCATTATAGAGGCATTTTCCTGAAGTTGGAGTCGGTTGAACATCATATAATTCTGTAGACAAGAGGCGTGACATGTAGGGGTTACATAACATGCATCGTAGCATGGTTGATGATGATTGTTTTCATCTTTAAATCTTAGTTATGCTTTATTTAGCATGAATATTGTTACACAGTCCTGTGTACATCAATATGGTTTTTATTCATTCTTTCTACACTATGAATATATTATTACTTTGGTGATTTTTTACTATAACTGTGGCATTGACCATAATTAATCTGCATTTATAATTAGCTTCCATCTAGCACCTTTAGGAGTATGAGTTACCACCATTATCCATATGCATGACAAATTGATAGAACTATAGAAACAGACCCATATTTCCAGGTTTACTACATATGCATCCATGCATATTTGTACCAAGGTTGTGCTCCAACCAACGACAAACAAATTACAAATTTTATAGTAGTATTTTAACATATTTTTGAATTGTCCCTTACAGGAAGAAAAGGACAAGAAACTGAGTAATGAGTTTGGAATTCTAGCCAAAAAAGCTGCGTGAAACAAAGCTAACTACCCAACAATGAAAATTATAAGCACCGTTTAAGAAGACCATCTACAACATCAGCTCACCGTTTAAACTGTGTTATTTATTTGTATTTCCCACTTTCAAGCTCAAAATTATAATTCAAATAATCTGATTGTGATGTAAAAAAATTAGAGCATCCTATCGTGAAGTCTATCTATCTTTTACTAAGTTCTTTAACGGCTATATTCTGATCTATATTCTGAATGATATAATCTTCCAATATTTTATACGTTCATGCTAAATTCATATGGAAATACATAGTTAACCACAATTGTATGCATATCTTATACCCATGTTCAGAGCATTGGGTTTTTCTTCGCTGTTTATACGTGTCAAAGTACTGTTTATGTTAGCTGCAACTGCTTTTGTATGCAACCGTAATGTAAGGTTCTTTCAATGGACAAGGGTATGTCAACATTTCGCAGCTCTGACTTTTCACAAAAGAAGTATAAGGTCCACGTTCCTTCTAATGAATCGTATCATACAAGAGCTCATCGTCATTCATGTTACCATTATATTGAAACGATGCGATGTTAAATAATAGTTTAATAGCAGTTTGTTTGCAAAGCACGGGTTATTAATTATATGAATGAGAATTTATTAAACATTAGTAAAGCACAACCTTTGAAAACTCTTTCCTTGAATCTAGGTGTTTTCTCTCTTCTTCTCAATTCTCTAAGGATATTTTATTTTTAGGTTAGTTTATCATTTTACACTTATTTACTCTTTCTGTCACATTATTTTACTTCTTCTACCATTTTACATATTGATATAGACATTTCAAAATTTACACAATTATTTATTAACAGTTAGCTCCTAACATTTTGTATTCAAGTCCATATATTTGAATTAATTACAAAACCCAAAATTTATGTAAGTTTAATTAACTAATATTTATTAAATACTAAAAGAGACAAAATTATGTTTTTTTGCTCTAAATACCCACACTTCAATTTTTTTATAACCATTTGAATCTCTCCCAATTCTTTAATAACATTTTTACATTTGGTACTATATTTTACAATTCATTACATAATACTAAAACTATTTAAATAAATTTTGAAAAATATAATTCATTAATTCGTCTAATAAATCACATCAAGATAAACCATATTCATATTAACAAAAATAAAAAAAACCAAATATATAAACGCGTCAATCACATAACATAAATTATACACATAAAAAACTATCATTAGTTCAAAATTGAACTCATTTACATCAATATAGTTACTGTATATTGCATTGTAATATTAATATCAAATGCCTACCTTTTTAAAATTTATTTAATTATTTATAAAACACTGCACAATATCATCATTTAACATTGCATGTTTAAGTCAATCTGTTTAAATTAATTAAGTGATTTTGAATTTAACAAATAAATTCAATCAATAAATTATTGTTAATTCATCTAATTAACATTGAGTTTGATGTTTTAAAATGTACACCATGTTCATATAAACAAAAATAAAAAAAATAGTTTTCCTTCCAAATATAAAGTTAAATAAGCCACACAGTTTAAACAATATATGTAAATAATCATAAAAAAATTAATGTATTATACACTTATCTCAATAAATTTATCATAAATTAAAGAAAACAATTTTTGTTTTAAAAGTACACATGTTAATAATTCTATAATTATTTGCTGAACCTTCTCAAATTCTTTTGTGAAATTTTATACTTCAATCCATATGTCTGAACTACTCATGAAATCTTAAATTTTAATTATTTAAATAATCTTAGAGATTATTTAGTTGGTCCATTTTTTCTAACAGCTCTTAAAAATATACGCCAAATTTACTATGTATATTTATAATAAAAAAATAGATTTTTATGCAACTATAAAGATGTATAAATCACATAACACGAACAATGTATATCAACGTAGTGACAAAGTTAATTTGTAAATTTTCTATTCACTTATATTAAGAATTAATTATATATTATATCATAAAATTCTTCCTGAACATCAATAACTCCATAACAAGTTTTTACATTTTTTTGCAAATTTCTTTTCGATTCTTCCAACAACTATCTATACATGTAAATTAATTTCGTAATTTTACATTCAACTTATTTAAACAAAATTCTATTAAATAATATTTGTTAATTCACTGAATAAATTACTAACATACATTAATTTCAACATGTATATCTATATTAGCAAAAATGATTAAAAAAGTTAACAAATACATACACGCACATACTTTTGTGTAAGCTATAGAACATAAATTACATACAAACAGTAATAATAATTTTAATTAATGATTTATGAATTTCACATCAAAATTTATCATGTATTGCATAACAAAGTTCTTATTTTAACACTTAAATAATAAATACTACTTTTAGTAGTACTATCATGTGCAACGCACGGGTTACACACTCGTTTAAAGGAGGATAGTCACGTAACAAAGCAAGAGAAAGACGAGCCAGAGAGTTCCACATTAAAGTCGAGACTACCACACTATAGCAAGTCGAAACAAAACAGAATATGTTGAGTCCCTCCACCATATTCTCGCCAGGAGCACCAACAAAACCCAGGGAAGGGGTTCTTGACACAAGATTTGAGGAGGCCACAATAGAGGAGTTGCCAGAAACAAGTGGGTACCCCGCGCCACAAAATAGTAGCGCCGAATGGTGAAATAAGGGGTTAGTCGTTGGAGGTTTCGAAGGAATGAAAAGCAAAGGGGAGTCGAAGATCGAGGGTTAGATTTGACAATTGAAGTTAGGGTTTTAGAGTTCTTTCACATAGACGAAAGCAAGGGATGGAATAAGGGAGGACATACAAATTGAAGTGAGAGGCAAAAGGAGATTCGAAGAAAGAAAGAAATAGAAATTGATGAAAGAGGGAGGAAATTGCTCCCTTGACGCCATTAATGAAGGGACCACAAGAACCGGACGCTTTTGTGTTTTGTTGTGAGTCCATCATTTTACTAATTTTGATATGTGTCAATGATATTATTTTCCATAATTCATAACCACACACAATACATATCTTGGCATCCAATGTTAAATTTGAATACAAGATACATGAAAGAGAAAGAATTATAAAAAATATGTAAACAATTGCTTTTATAAGGGAGTCATATAAAACAAATAGGTTTTCAAAAAAGAGGGATAAGTCTTTGGTTTCAACTATTTACAAATCTCTTAATATTCTTTCTTATTATTTTATTTTTAAATGATGTACTTAACCTACTTACAGAATCTCAAATTTAAGCCATTAAATCTCAATAAATTAGTCTATTTCCTTTAAAATTATATAAATATATGTTAATTTCATTATACATGTGTATATGTCTGTATATATATTAACAATAACCGTTTTACTGTCACGTGAAACTATAAAGATATTTACTACATACGACTAATTATGTACATAAACATAATGACACAGTTAATTCACGAGACAATTGTAGTTGTTTAGCCAATGAGATTGACTTGATTTGTTAGTAGTTTAGTCTACGTTATTAGCGGTCACGAGTTCAATCCACGAGCATGACACTGATTGCCATCAATGAATCAAGCTTAAGGAAAAATGATTATAATCATTTATCTAAAAAGTGATTATACACTACATTAGAAAATCTTATTTCATCTTCAAACAAATTAGCATTGTTCGGAATATAGAAGAACCGATGCAACTAAGTTGACTATAGATAAAGCTAAATGATTATTATGTGAAATTAGTTGGAAGTGGACCACAGTTTTGACAGAAAGTTTCCTTCTTTGATGAAGCAAAAAAGGGTTAGCATTTCTATAATTTTGTACAGAGGTCTTCTCGACTCTTTCGTACTTTTTCTCTTTAGTCCAAACATATAAATGTACTACATAATTTGGAATTTAACATACTTTAAGTCAATGCAGTTAATGCTCTGCTATTACCTCGTTATGTCCTCGCTATATCGTATAATGAGCTTTTACCGCTACATTATTTCTAAATGGCCTCTAAAACACCATTTCCGCTTTAAGCCCCGCTATATTCCGATATTTCCAATATGTCTCATTATTTTAGCTATATTCCCTATTTTCGCTACATTATACATAAAAGAAATGAATTTAAAAATGGGATTTAAACATTATAAAATTAGTTTTTAATAAAAAAATTTAACATATACTTTTAAAATATAAAATACTTTAATATTATATTAAATTTAATCAATCTAAATAAAAGTTTATATTTATTTTCACACATTTGCTTATGCTTTTATTTAAAATTAAGAATGTACTAATTATAATTAAGTTGAATGTTTATTTTTCATTTTTTTATCATTTATATATTAGTAAAAGCACTTAAGTACGAGTTTTATATGCTATTTTAGACACATCTGTTATATTCCACTATTTTCTCACTTTATCTCTACTACAACTTTTGCACCTACATCGCATTGGATCCGCTGAGCGCTTTAACTGCATAGCTTTAAGTATAAAATCGGTTTTTATCTAATATATCATCTAATTATGTTGATTTCAATAATTCATACCGACAAGAAAAATAGCTTAAATATAAAGCTATAAAAGTTAGATTACATAAATTATAGTGTAACACCCCACGCCCGCTATGGTCACTCACTAAGGGAATGCCATAGCATCGGTGGAGTATTTTAGTGAATATAGAACAGAAAAATTACAACAAGACAGATATAAATAGTGCTTGAAATTTTTAAAACATCATCTCATAACAGCGGAAATAAACATGTCGGCTTACATCATAAAACCACGATAAAAGTCAAGTACAATATCCATCAAAATAAAGAAGTACATAATCCCACTCTCTCATACAATAGCCAGAACAAAAGAAAAGATAACTGGATGACTGGAGCTTTACATCTACCCAAGCTCCTAAAGACTGAAACAGCAATCCGATCAAGCTCTACTACCGCTAGGATCCACCGTAGGACCTGAGGGTTGGGAAAAAGATAAAAACAACGGGGTCAGACATAAGTCTGAGTGAGCCCTATAACTTTAACAATACAATCATTAAAGTAACCAGAGAAGACATAAACTTGACCTACGGTAATATCTGGGGATGAATGGTTACACTAAGCAGCTTGGTAGACTTAGGATAAACTAAGATAACCGTAAGGACGCATCTACCCACCCAAGGATAATTACTAACTGCACCACACCAGTCATTCCTACTTAAAGGTTGATCCCTTCCAAGGACTTAGAAAATTTCCCCAGTAGTTTCATGTATTCCTAGCCCACTACATAGGTGCCGTCTGCCCCTATCTCCACTAGGTGTACTCAGTAATTCTTACCCAGTAGTTTCGTGTACCCCTACATAGGTGCCGTCTGCCCCTATCTTTATTAGGTGTACCCACTACTCCCCATCGATCGGCTCCCTACCGTAGATACCCGTGCTGGTCCCACGATTGGGGTGTATCATTCCCCTAAAGTGGCTACCAGATAATATCAACAGTGCACGGCTTTATATCTACACGATGCAACAACGACTTACCAACCAGCCCGGGTCCACACACGCATATGAAACCCGTTGGTCCCGCGTTGCCACCGCTAACCCAGTTTGGCCTCTTACAGTCAAGCCCAATATGCGTGTCCCGTCACCCAACTAGAGTCGAGCCCACAAAGATACGTTTGGGATATTGGTTGAAATGGGCCCCCACAAGCTACTACTTAAGCTTGCTACTTTTATCTAGTGCATCCCACTTAACCCCTTATATAGTCATGCCCACTTACATGTTAAGATTTGGTTAAGTCATCCATCATATTTCAATTGCCACTTAGGGCACCCACTAGATTTCCACATGCCACCCAAAGCACTTACTTAACCCTTCACCCATGTTTTAATTACATGTCCACTTTGGTTAAGTATTCTAATCGTATTTTCACATGCCACCCATGGCACTTACTTAACCCTTTAATCATGTTTTATTTACATGTTTCACCTTGGTTAAGTATTCTAATCGTATTTTTCTATTGCCACCCAAGGCAACCCACTAGCCTCATCATGCCACCCCAAGGCACCCACTTAACCCCTCATGTCCCACTACATGCTAATATGGTTAAGTGCTTCTTAATTCATTAATTAAGATCATGACCTCATAAAGACCCCTCACATTAGACCGTCTTTTATGACTGCTGGATATGCCGGTTGGTTCCGGGCAGACTTCTGTCATCAAAAGGGTCTAACCTCGTGTCTTTACTTTAATCATGTATTTAATTTATGACTAAGACCTCTCACATTGGGCCAATCATTTGTAGCCGCTGGATGGCCGGTCGGTTCCGGGCAGACTTCCGCTACAAAAGGGTCCAACCTCGTGTCTTAGTTGATTAATTAAACCTAATTAATCACCCCCGTATTAATTATCCCTAATTAATATCAAATTTTCCATAACATGGTTAGACCTAACTCAATAGGTAAATTCCCATGGGGTAGACCTAACTCAATAGGTAAATTCCCACTTATGGTAATTTATTTTTATGGTATGCTTAATCATACCCAATCATATTTTTATTAACATATTTACCAACCCCATCGTTCCCCACATAAATCGTTCTCTTTTCATGACATAAATAAGGGGAAGATCATCGCAAATATCATGGGTTTAGCATACAACTTTGTCATGGGTTAAGAGGATGTCGACTTGCATATATGAGCATATATTAACCCAACTACATTTAACCCAAACTTGCATATTATCATACACATGATTTGCATAACATGTTGCATATGAGCTTGCATATTCTCATACACATATCTTGCATAACATGTTGAACTTGCATATAGGCATTCTCATAACTTGCATAACATGTTAAACATGCATTTAAGCATACACATAACTTGCATAAGCATTCACATACTTGCATAAGCATCCACATACTTGCATAAGCATTCACATACTTGCATAAACATGCATAACTTGCATATCATGTCATTTAAGCATATACATATCTTGCATAAGCATTCATATTCTCGCATAAGCATGCATAACTTGCATATCACATAAATCTTGCATTTAAACATATACATGACTTGCATAAGCATCCATATACTTGCATATTAACTCTTAAACTTGCATAATGTGTCATCATGAACTTGCATATTAACAAACATGTAACTTGCATAGCATATCTTGCATATCAACATACATGTAACTTTCATAGCATATCTTGCATATTAACATACATGTAACTTGCATAGCATATCTTGCATATTAAGATACATGTAACTTGCATAGCATATCTTCATGAACTTGCATAACATGTATATGATCACATAGTCCACAACTTGCATATTTAGCATCATGTAAACATAACATATATCATACTAAACTTGCATAAACTTACATACTCAACATGCATAAACCCACTTGTTAAACATGCATAAACCAACTTATTAATCATGCATAAATCCACTTATCAAGTATGCATAATCCAACTTATTAATCATGCATAAATCCACTTATCAAGTATGCATAAACCAACTTATTAAATATGCATAAACCAACTTATTCAATATGCATAAACATAGAAAAACATAGAGTAACATATCATTACAAATGATTCAAACTCACTAATCCGCATTCAAGACCATAAGTCTCATTACACCTAATCTACTTACTTTAACAATTGATGTTAAAGTGATAGAAACTCACCAAACTCAAGATTAGCAACCTTACGAAGTAGAATTAGTTGCTAACTATGAAGATAATGATGATTAGAGAATGATTAGAGAGGGATTAGCTTGAAACTTCCTTCTTAGATTAGTGGAGGCTCCTCTTAGGATTTAATTTGGCGGCATGAGGCCATCATTTCTATTTTTGGTAAGGATTAAGGGGGGGTTTAGGGTGTATTTATAGATTAGGTGAGTGTTTTAGGCCCTTAGATTAACCCTAGGTTAGATTAGGACCCTTAGATTTAGGAAATCTCTAGAACCAGCCCTCCTAGCCAGCCTAGAACCCAACCTGGTGCATCCAGGTTCACTGGACGGCTAGACCCTGTCGACAGGCCAGTCGACAGGCAAGTCGACACCCCTGTCGACAGGCCTGTCGACACCCCTGTCGACATGGGTAGGCGGGAATTTCCCGCCTGACCCCGCCTGTTTCATTTTAAAATCTGAATTTAAAATATTTAAATCTGTTTTTAGTTTTGAATTTTCTGCAACCTTCATCGGGCCATAACAGGGCCATACGGACTCCGATTTTCGAAAACTCGGACTCTATTTCGCGTATTTTTCTGAGACGAACGCAATAACGCAGCCCGTTACCCCCAATTCCCACATCTGAGATTATTTATCCTGTAATTAGTGAATTTTAGTATTAACTAAAATTCGGGGTGTTACATTCTCCCCTCCTTAAAGGATTTCGTCCCCGAAATCTCTAAGCTAAGGAGAATGCATATCCTACCATCCAAACAACCATCTACTCAAATCATCAACCACGGGCATCCATTGTCCTTAAACAGTTTCTAATGATGTATGAGCATATGCAAACAGTGTGTGTATATGTTCCCTATCTAATGTATGAACATATGCAAACCATGATAGTGCCATGCATCCATTATGTATGTGAGAAAACCCTATCGACACATACAATATCTACATGAGTGTACAATCATTCACCAAAATGCATCATCCATGTGATAACACAACCATTATACATCCATAAATATATTTTCCTACACACAATTTTATGCAATATGCAATATGAAGTGACTGAGCCGATCTAGTGCCTAGAGTGTGTATATGCATCCACGAGCAGCCACTAGCAACCACTTGCATCCACTTGCATCCATCAACCATAACATGTCTCAAACACATGTTTCAACCATAGGTTTACCCTATCTAAAGGTCAAAGGTACTAACGAGAGGACATACTAAAGATAAGATAAGTACTAGGCAAGCGATAAAGGAGAAAGTAAGGACATACCCTCAAAAAGAAATGGGTACAATGAACGCATCTTCGCTTCCGTCTCCCAAGTCGCGTTGCTCTCATCTTCTCCCCATTGCACTTTGACTAGTTGAACCTCTCTGTTTCTCAACTCCCTAACCTCTGACCCAAGGATGCGGGTAGGAGCTCGTCGAATAATCACATCACGCTCTACCTTACTTCTTTAAGCAAGCTTGGCTCTATCGCCTCTACGATCTTATGTAGGCCCTTCCTCACATGGAATACATCATGTATACCACTAAGTCTGTCGGGCAACCCTACCAATGGAAGATGCTCTTCCCATGTACCTCCTAAATCCAAGATACATAGTCTCAAAAGGCCTTCTAAAATACGATTCACCCTCTCGGTCTGGCCGTCTATCTGAGGATGATATGCGGTACTCAAATACAACTGAGTCCCTACCGCCTCTTGCAAACTTTTCCAAAATTCTCTAGTGAAGATAGGATCTCGATCGCTCACTATACTTGAAGGTACATCATGCAATCTAATAATCTCTCGAATGTAGACTTAAGCTAGACATGGAATAGTCCTCTTTCTCTTCACGGGTATGAAATGGGCACACTTAGTAAGTCTATCTACCACAACCCAAATTCCCGTATTACCCTTTCTTGATCTGGGTAACCCGTCAATAAAATCCATCGAGACGCTATCCCACTTCCATTGCGGAACTTCCAATGGGTGAAGCAACCCACCTGGTTTCTTTTGCTCTGCCTTCACTTGTTGGCACACCAAGCATCGAGCGACATACTCGGCCACATCTTTCTTCATACCGGCCCAGAAGAAAACCCTCTTCATGTCTTGGTACATCTTGTCCCCACCGGGATGAATGGTCATCCTAGAACGGTGTGCAACATCCAGAATAACCTTCCTCAAACCCTCGTCTTGCGGTACACAAAGTCTACCGTCTCTACGCAAGCACCCCCTATCGTCTAGGGTGTACCTACTCAAATGGCTGGACGACTTTCCCCCTTATGAGCTTCTCTACCAACTCAATCAACTGTGGGTCGTCCCTCTGTGCTTCTCCAATCCGCCCCAAAAGAGTAGGCCTAACCTCCAAGGAGGCTAGCAAACGGGTACGAAATCAACGGAAGGTCTAAAGTCAAACATAGAAATAAACTCTAAGCCCCGTCGTTCAACGAACCACAAACTCGAGGACAACCTTTTCTACTTAAGGCGTCCGCTACCATGTTATCCTTACCGTGGTTGTACGCTATCTCGAACTCATAGGATGCTAAGAATCCCATCCACTTTTAAAACTATGCGTCTGGAGAGTCCCCAATACTTCCCTAATATATAGGGCAGGTTCTTCTCCACTCCTAGAGAAAATCAGGATATTCTCCCATGCAAAATCGTCACAACTATCCATCTCTCACGCAGACCACCCTAGTCGAGGTCGATGTCCCCCAAACGCAAGCCCCAAAGGCCTAAACCAATATCAGACAAACACCCAAGGGATATCTCCTTCGAGTTCAGGCGACCTACGTGAGATGATACTAGTAAAAATGGCCAAACAATTAAGCCCTTGTCCAACTCTGGATGTCCTCGCCAGTCTCGCTCCAAAACCACCGTTTATCCCATAACTGGCTTGGCTCATCCTATTGAGCACACACGAAAACTTATTCCGCTCCTAGAAAAGACCAAGATGTCATTTACAAAGACCATCACGAACTTATTTAGGTACTCCCTGAACACCCTTCTCATCATATGCGGGGGCGTTCGTCAAACCAAATGGCATCTCCAGCCACTCATAAAAAAAAACCATTCGGAGTCCTAGAGGCAGTCTTCTCTATACTATCCTCAGTCATTCCCAGCTGACGAAACCTCGTGGTTAAGTCCAATTGCGAAAATACTGAGGTGCCCACTAACTGATCAAAGAGATCATCAATCCTCGACAAAGGGGTGTCTATTCTTCTTTGTGAGTTTATTTAGCTCTCTTTAGCCTACACAAAGTCTGAGGAACCCATCCGCCTTTGTGGCAAAAACTACCGGAGCACCCTACTCCGATATACTTCGTCTTCTAAACCCCTTCTCAAGCAAATTGCCTACTTGCTTATGGAGTTCCCTCCTCTCACGAGGAGCCACGCGGCACACTGGTTTGGCATTGTCTACCAGATATATTTGGAAGTCAATCTCCCGCTCCGGAGGTAAGCCCTTCACCTCCTCCAAACACATCCGAGTATTCCCGGACCACTCTATAAATTGCAAACTCTCGACCGACGTGTCAAGCGATTCTAGATAACTTAGCATAACAGATTCTATGGGATTACAAGAGATCTCAAGAGTGTCACCCAAGCGGCCCATAAGCCTAACAACTCTCCCCTCAAAATCAAGAACGGCACCCCTACTGGATAACCAGTCCATGCCCACTAACCCATAAGCCCGTGAAGCCCAACAAGCATCACATCTAAACCCAACGCTAAGTATAGAAACTTTCAAACCCAAACACATCATGGAGCCCAATTGGGTTTGAAACAACTAAGGGATCATCTACCAACTGGTGTCTCAGTGCAGTAACTCTACTATTAATGATGAGATAAACGAACTCAATGCGTCAAAATTAAATAAAGTACGGACAGGATGATCGATCAGAAAAACTAGACTTTCAATAGAAGTAGTTCTACCTCTTTCCCGAATTGCGAGAGCCTGTACTTGCCCCCTAGCCTGACCTGGTGCCACATGAGCTTGCACCTGTCCTCCTGAGGTAGTCCCCGTCCTTTGCCCTTTCTTAGGACAGTCTTTCACTAGATGCCCTGCTTCGTCACAGTGGAAGCAGCCAGTCTTCTTCTTTTTGCGACAATCCTTGCTTAGGTGGCCTAGTGTTCCACAACTGAAGCACTTCTTCTTTCCCTTGCCACCGTTGCCTTTCCCACCCTTGTTTCGCTGTTGCTGTAGAGGTCTCTTCTGATCTCCTTCCTTCTCGGGTGCTTTACTAGCATTGGGACCCTTCTCTTCCTTATGCATATTTTCTTCTGCTTTTGAGAGAAACTTTGCCTCAAACCTTTGTCTGAAATCCACCCAAGAGTCAATAGGGCGTTCTCCATTAGTGACCTCCCACCAGAACAAGGCCTCTCCTCCCATTAACCAAGCGGCTAACCTGACTTTCTTTCCCTCTTCTACTTCCAAGATTTCCATCAATTCTTCCGTCTCATTAAGCCAATCCCTAGCTCCCACAAAAGGTTTTCCTCCCATAGCCTTAAACTTCCTACAAGTCATAGCAAAAGTATCCGCGCGAGGAGAAACGAGTGCAACGGGTGAAGGAGGAACATTTGCTGGACCTGCAGCAGCGGCCCTAGCCTCTAACAACCTCCTATACCATAATGGTACCGCTACACTATCCGGAAGATAAAGATCTTCAGCCATGCTGAGACGAAAAAGGGAAAGATTCAAAACGGAGAATTCGAGAGATAAAGATATGGCTATCGGGGATTATGCTTTTCTTTCAAAAACTTTTCTCTTAAAAGACATGTTTTTGAAAATATTTCTTCCAAAAATGTTTTTAGAAAAATAGTTTTCTAAAACTTTTATCTGTTCTGGTAACCTTTGCTCTGATACCACGTGTAACACCCCACGCCCGCTATGGTCACTCACTAAGGGAATGCCATAGCATCGGTGGAGTATTTTAGTGAATATAGAACAGAAAAATTACAACAAGACAGATATAAATAGTACTTGAAATTTTTAAAACATCATCTCATAACAGCGGAAATAAACATGTCGGGTTACATCATAAAACCACGATAAAAGTCAAGTACAATATCCATCAAAATAAAGAAGTACATAATCCCACTCTCTCATACAATAGCCAGAACAAAAGAAAAGATAACTGGATGACTGGAGCTTTACATCTACCCAAGCTCCTAAAGACTGAAACAGCAATCCGATCAAGCTCCACTACCGCTAGGATCCACCGTAGGACCTGAGGGTTGGGAAAAAGATAAAAACAACGGGGTCAGACATAAGTCTGAGTGAGCCCTATAACTTTAACAATACAATCATTAAAGTAACCAGAGAAGACATAAACTTGACCTACGGTAATATCTGGGGATGAATGGTTACACTAAGCAGCTTGGTAGACTTACGATAAACTAAGATAACCGTAAGGACGCATCTACCCACCCAAGGATAATTACTAACTGCACCACACCAGTCATTCCTGCTTAAAGGTTGATCCCTTCCAAGGACTTAGAAAATTTCCCCAGTAGTTTCATGTATTCCTAGCCCACTACATAGGTGCCGTCTGCCCCTATCTCCACTAGGTGTACTCAGTAATTCTTACCCAGTAGTTTCGTGTACCCCTACATAGGTGCCGTCTGCCCCTATCTTTATTAGGTGTACCCACTACTCCCCATCGATCAGCTCCCTACCGTAGATACCCGCGCTGGTCCCACGATTGGGGTGTATCATTCCCCTAAAGTGGCTACCAGATAATATCAACAGTGCACGGCTTTATATCTACACGATTCAACAACGACTTACCAACCAGCCCGGGTCCACACACGCATATGAAACCCGTTGGTCCCGCGTTGCCATCGCTAACCCGGTTTGGCCTCTTACAGTCAAGCCCAATATGCGTGTCCCGTCACCCGACTAGAGTCGAGCCCACAAAGATACGTTTGGGATATTGGTTGAAATGGGCCCCCACAAGATACTACTTAAGCTTGCTACTTTTATCTAGTGCATCCCACTTAACCCCTTATATAGTCATGCTCACTTACATGTTAAGATTTGGTTAAGTCATCCATCATATTTCAATTGCCACTTAGGGCACCCACTAGATTTCCACATGCCACCCAAAGCACTTACTTAACCCTTCACCCATGTTTTAATTACATGTCCACTTTGGTTAAGTATTCTAATCGTATTTTCACATGCCACCCATGGCACTTACTTAACCCTTTAATCATGTTTTATTTACATGTTTCACCTTGGTTAAGTATTCTAATCGTATTTTTCTATTGCCACCCAAGGCAACCCACTAGCCTCATCATGCCACCCCAAGGCACCCACTTAACCCCTCATGTCCCACTACATGCTAATATGGTTAAGTGCTTCTTAATTCATTAATTAAGATCATGACCTCATAAAGACCTCTCACATTAGACCGTTTTTTATGACTGCTGGATATGCCGGTTGGTTCCGGGCAGACTTCTGTCATCAAAAGGGTCTAACCTCGTGTCTTTACTTTAATCATGTATTTAATTTATGACTAAGACCTCTCACATTGGGCCAATCATTTGTAGCCGCTGGATGGCCGGTCGGTTCCGGGCAGACTTCCGCTACAAAAGGGTCCAACCTCGTGTCTTAGTTGATTAATTAAACCTAATTAATCACCCCCATATTAATTATCCCTAATTAATATCAAATTTTCCATAACATGGGTAGACCTAACTCAATAGGTAAATTCCCATGGGGTAGACCTAACTCAATAGGTAAATTCCCACTTATGGTAATTTATTTTTATGGTATGCTTAATCATACCCAATCATATTTTTATTAACATATTTACCAACCCCATCGTTCCCCACGTAAATCGTTCTCTTTTCATGACATAAATAAGGGGAAGATCATCGCAAATACCATGGGTTTAGCATACAACTTTGTCATGGGTTAAGAGGATGTCAACTTGCATATATGAGCATATATTAACCCAACTACATTTAACCCAAACTTGCATATTATCATACACATGATTTGCCTAACATGTTGCATATGAGCTTGCATATTCTCATACACATATCTTGCATAACATGTTGAACTTGCATATAGGCATTCTCATAACTTGCATAACATGTTAAACATGCATTTAAGCATACACATAACTTGCATAAGCATCCACATACTTTCATAAGCATCCACATACTTGCATAAGCATTCACATACTTGCATAAACATGCATAACTTGCATATCATGTCATTTAAGCATATACATATCTTGCATAAGCATTCATATTCTCGCATAAGCATGCATAACTTGCATATCACATAAATCTTGCATTTAGACATATACATGACTTGCATAAGCATCCATATACTTGTATATTAACTCTTAAACTTGCATAATGTGTCATCATGAACTTGCATATTAACAAACATGTAACTTGCATAGCATATCTTGCATATCAACATACATGTAACTTTCATAGCATATCTTGCATATTAACATACATGTAACTTGCATAGCATATCTTGCATATTAACATACATGTAACTTGCATAGCATATCTTCATGAACTTGCATAACATGTATATGATCACATAGTCCACAACTTGCATATTTAGCATCATGTAAACATAACATATATCATACTAAACTTGCATAAACTTACATACTCAACATGCATAAACCCACTTGTTAAACATGCATAAACCAACTTATTAATCATGCATAAATCCACTTATCAAGTATGCATAATCCAACTTATTAATCATGCATAAATCCACTTATCAAGTATGCATAAACCAACTTATTAAATATGCATAAACCAACTTATTCAATATGCATAAACATAGAAAAACATAGAGTAACATATCATTACAAATGATTCAAACTCACTAATCCGCATTCAAGACCATAAGTCTCATTACACCTAATCTACTTACTTTAACAATTGATGTTAAAGTGATAGAAACTCACCAAACTCAAGATTAGCAACCTTACGAAGTAGAATTAGTTGCTAACTATGAAGATAATGATGATTAGAGAATGATTTGAGAGGGATTAGCTTGAAACTTCCTTCTTAGATTAGTGGAGGCTCCTCTTAGGATTTAATTTGGCGGCATGAGGCCATCATTTCTATTTTTGGTAAGGATTAAGGGGGGGTTTAGGGTGTATTTATAGATTAGGTGAGTGTTTTAGGCCCTTAGATTAACCCTAGGTTAGATTAGGACCCTTAGATTTAGGAAATCTCTAGAACCAACCCTCCTTGCCAGCCTAGAACCCAACCTGGTGCATCCAGGTTCACTGGACGGCTAGACCCTGTCGACAGGCCAGTCGACAGGCAAGTCGACACCCCTGTCGACAGGCCTGTCGACAGCCCTGTCGACATGGGTAGGCGGGAATTTCCCCGCCTGACCCCGCCTGTTTCATTTTAAAATCTGAATTTAAAATATTTAAATCTGTTTTTAGTTTTGAATTTTCTGCAACCTTCATCGGGCCATAACTGGGCCATACGGACTCCGATTTTCGAAAACTCGGACTCTATTTCGCGTATTTTTCCGAGACGAACGCAATAACGCAGCCCATTACCCCCAATTCCCACATCTGAGATTATTTATCCTGTAATTAGTGAATTTTAGTATTAACTAAAATTCGGGGTGTTACATATAGTGAATACTTAACTTGGGTTCTTAAAACCAAACTTAATAAACGAAAACCGCTTCCAAAAAATATATTGTAAATTAGATCCCTAAAATTTAATTATCAAATATCTGTAGAAAGTGGCGGAGCCAAAAATAAACGTGGTGACGTCACAGACGAGAAAAATGAAGGGTCCCCGTTCGCAACAATTCCTCTTCGAATACCCCTTCTAAAACCCCCTTTCAAATAACCCTTTCTGTTCAAATTAAACGCACCCTTAGCTTATGAGCCTGAATCAAAATGTTAACAGTGGCAAAACTCTTGGACAACCCTTGGAATTTTAACAGTATCAAAAAGGGGAACACAGAAAATCGTCCAAATGATAATTTAATAATTGCTGACTATCCATCAGAAGAAAAACAAAAGCCCCAATTTATTGCAACCTTGATTCAAAACCCTAATAAATAAAATTCAAAGCAGCAGAAATTAAAATTAGGGTTAGTTGATTACCCATTACTGAAGATTCTGAGAAACGATTGAATTATTGAAGCCAAGCGATTTGAAGAGAAACAGGGTACGATTGATTTTTTCTTCCATCTTTCCTTTCGTTGTTTTACTTTTTTCATCTGTCCGTGTTTTGCAATTAGAAGCTCTTGCCGCGTTGAGTAAGCATTTTTTTTAAAGTTTCGTTGGTTTCCTGGTGAGGTCACGTGACCTCACCAACCATTGAGTCCCTCCGTCCCTGTCTATAGACAATTATGAGTTATATTAAAAAATTGTATAAACTATCTGTAATTATTTAGTAAATAACTGAAGATATTTACATAATTTTTTCATGAATAACTGCAAAAATATCCGTAAATTTTTATTTAATAATTAAGGAAATGTTGGCAACTTTTGAATATAATCGCATAAACATGAGTAGTCATTTATTTCACTGTGTTACCCCAATAACGAAGTTCAATTTCATCGCTAAAAAATATAAAGACTATACTTTTCACTGTGTGCAAACCTATCAGTTGGACACTAACGCCAGTGTAGGGTTTCAGGCAAAGTTTATATTGAACAAAAAAGAAAATGGACCTACCAGGAGTTGAGTAAATTCCCCTACATGAAAATATCTGGATCATGATTCATGACCCTTAGCTACGTCAAATTTCAAAAAAATTATCTTGTGATCCGTTAATAATGACATATTCAGCAAAGCTACACGCAGGCCGGTTCCATGGAATCTTAATCTAGTAAATACGACGCATCCTGTTAATTTCCTCCTCGTGAGAACAGCTTTACTATAGTGTGCTGCTAAAAGCACCCTGAAATGTTCTTCCTAACACCATAACTAAACACCACCATGCCTCCTATACACATATGCATCTGGCCACCACTAAATAAAAAATAGGCACCCAACTCTAAATCATTCCCGCTATTTCTTCATTCCACGCTTTGAGCTCCTCAACGTCACCCTCGTTCTCTCCTCTGATCTCCGTAATTAATTAGTTCCGCTAGTACTTTGATTCTTGGTTAAATCAAGTGTCACTAAATCAATCGCTCTACAGTATTCGTCGCTCTACTTCGATTCTGACCTGATCAATTTTAATGGCAACAATGAGGAAAAGTAGTAGGATTGCGTCAAAACAATCTAAACGCGAGGAAGAAACAAGTACGTAAATCACAATCCCTCTTGTTATTTCATTTTATAATTTCTTGTACTGCTTGGTTTGATCATACGAGTTACTAGGGTTTGGGTTTATTGGCTTATGAATCGTTCGGTCCTTTTATTCCGTAAATTTCCACTCGGCAATTTGTTGTTGTACCAATTATGCGTTGTTTGATAAATTAATTAGATGAGATGATTTAACTCCGATTGAGTTTTATATGGGGAAATAAGTTGATGAGATTGATTACTCTTATTATTCAAAAAAATTAGTTTTTTAAAGAACCATCAGCATTGTGATTTAAAGTTTTTATGAGCACCGGTTGATGAAAGCTATTTATATTATGCAAATGTTTGGCACTTTCAATGATACACAAATTAATGGTTAATATTAGCACCCTGCAGCAAACATAACACTTTGGGTTTATATATGAAGTGTAGAAAATTGAATAAGCTACGTATGTGTTCTTCAAAATGAGATAATCCCTGGGAGTATACATATATCTAAAGTAGGATGAAAGTAGTTGTCTACAATTGAATGCTTTTAAAAATATTGTTTTTGTAGAAAACAGTAGGAAAAAGCTAAAACATCCTTTTATTTATTACAGCAGGTCTGCTTGTTGAACTAATGAGTTATATGCTGCTCAACTAATAATTTAACGTATGGAATTTCCACGCAAAATTAGACATAAATTCAAATATTCAATAATCTTGTACACATGATTATAATATTATTATGACCTAAAAGTTTACTGAATACCTTGATTTAACTAGCAAAAAGTTGGACTGCAATGTAAGAGTGGATTAACAAAACCATGTTATTTACAATGAATAAAAAACTGAAAAAATAAATAAATATAATGAGAATAAACATGGAAAATAATAAATTAACTTGACAAATTAGTGCAGAAGTTTGCAATTCGGCGTTTACTGGTTGAGAATTGTGCATTGCATCAAAATTTAAAGCACAATCTTGGTGTTGTCTTCCGTATCATAGTAATAGTGCAGCATTAATCGTCACCAGTCATTTTGTGATATAATGCCAGCAATTTAGTTAATGGAAATATAACATCATCACTTCTATTGATTGATTTAATCATTTCAGATATTTTAACTAGTTATGTTTTGTTTAGATATGAGAATTTGGATGCAGCATTGTATTAAAATCTGCTTTGGTTTCTATTAGTTTCTACTGCTTATCATAGAAGGGTTGTCATATTGGTTGATTTGCTCGATTGATCGGTGGAATTGTTGTTTATGGTTGCTTTTCCTTGGAATTAACTGTTAATTCTCCGCTATTGTCCGTGTTTCATCGCTTCCCTCAGTGGTTGTAGATTGTACATGAAAAACTAATTGAATTTTTACGCTTCCTCCTATCCAATGGAATTATGATGGAAAGTGTGAATCTATAGTAATACTATTGTCCTATGATTTTGCACTCCATAGGATTTCAATAATGATACTTTAGCTCCTGAAAGCTTCAATTTCAGTGGTTATCCTTGAAATTGCCATTTCTTTTAGTAATTAACCTTATATTTAGATGGATTTCATGTTTCAAAATAGTCTTCCTCTAACTTTCTCTTAAGTTGCAGTCTTTTCACCTAGGAAGTTAAAAAAATTCAAAATTATTAAACCAAATCTACTCTTTAAAGAACTACTTTTCAGAAGAATAAAAATCAATCTGCTGTACTGTGATTCAATATGTCAAACTTGGTGCTGCTTTTCTTTTTGCTTGGTGAGGTTAATTATGCTGCAGAAGCAAATGTAAGTTTGCTTGCTTTGCTATATCCTCAAATTCGTTTTGTGTGTTTTCTTTCTTTTCTTCATTTAATTTTTAATTTTTTGTTAGTACAATATTGTAATATTTCTTTGTCACTGAAATTCTAGAAATGGATGTATACTATACAAGATGGCTGTGCTGTGGCTATCCGAGTTTTCATCATAAATATATCATGTGATATACTAATGCTGAAGTATTTTATTTAGCACCACTTTTGCTGATTATTTCCCCCTTGCCATGCAATATTTTTTTAAGATTATTTACCACTGTTGTTGGATTATCTTCATTAACATCGAATACAAGCATAAACAAAGTGAAGTTCATTGAAATACTTAAGCTTTATTTACCGTATGCGTCTGTTTTATGCTTACGTATTTCAATGTACTTCACTTTGATTATGCTTGTATTGATGAATAAAATTGTTCAAGATTATTTATATGCTATAGTAAATTTATAGCCAGGAAAATTGTTGCATTTATATACCATCTCGCTATTTTTATGTAGTGCGATGAGTTGATAATGAATCGACTGATTTTTCTTCTTCTTTTTCTTGTTAATGTTAAAATGAACGACAAATTCTATTTTATAATACAAACTAATACAATTAATACATGATACATTGTTTTAGCTGGTATTTATAAAACAAATTGTATTTTATATCGGCTTATTGGTTGTAGGAAATGGCAAAGAACACATGAACACATCGTATCAAAGGCTACGTGCATTGCAATTTGAAAAATCTAAAAAAAAGGCAGTTGTGGAAAAAACATCGGAACAACAAGAAGATGAATCAGTTGACAATGAAGGCGAAGGAACTGATAGGATTTCGCAGGATATTGGATCGGACAATGATATGTCAACTGAAAATGAATATAATGAGGAAGGTTCCGAAGATGGTGATTCGGATAATGGATCGAATGATGGATCAAGTTTCAATGAGTCAAATGCTAATAAGGTATCACAAGACAATTTAGCAATCATGCAGCCTTCTACTTCTGTTGCAGTCATTACTTCTCCTCCGGTTAAAAAGACATGTTTACTTAAAAGTTTCGAATCTCATATCGCAAGTAGTATTTGGAATAAAGAAAAGGTATTTACTCTTTTTTTTACCATTACATCTTGCAAGTATTATATAGAAATTATAAATTAATTAATGAAATTGATTTTTACAGGAGAGAGGACCACTCAAATGTATTTCACATTGGAGAAAGATAAATGAATGGCAGTTAGATGATTTGGCAGCTTAAGTGGTTGAAATTGTAAAGAAATCGGGTTTGATGAATTTGGCTCAATATGCGTATAGACATGTAGATTATGTTACCATTTCTGCTTTTGTCGAGAGGTGGCATCCGAAGACTAATTCATTTCATATGCTATTTGGAGAGTTGACAATTACATAAGATGACGTTGCACAAATCTTGAAAATTCCAGTTATTGGTCGGTCTATTTATTGGGAAGATGACGAACGAAATGCGATTGCCCTTATGATGGAGTATCTTGGAGTTACAAAACAGGTTGCTAGGGAAGAATTAGATGATTCATACTATGTTAAGCTTAATTTTTTGTTTGATAGAGCCGATGAAATAGCAAATAAAGAAGAAATGACCGAGAATGACAATGAGATGTTTGTCGGATGTACGTAGCTTGAGTGAGGAAGCTTGGGGAATATTAGCGTTCTTGTACCATCAACTTGGTTTGGCATCACGACGTAATGTTAGACAGATGGCAGGCTATTTGACTTTATTGACGGTACGTGCGTTATACATTATTTTGCATATTTGAACATTGTTTAACTTAGATAAGTTGTATTTGTAGGCGTGGATTTATGACCACTTCCCTATGATTCCTAACGCTGTTCCATCCCAGAAGTACGATAATACTGTGCCTAGAATGTGTCGGTGGCTACCAAAGAATCAATCTGGTGATACAACATCGGCTATAATCTGGCTTAGAGAACAACTTGACGATTTAACTACGGAAGATGTAAGTTTTTTACCTTATAATTTTGAGTTATCTGGAATTATATTACATTTACTATCAAACATTTATTATCCAATCATAGATATGTTGGGATCCTTACCGTAGTATTAGATCTCATTACCCTATACTCGAAGTTGCATTATACAACGGCGTTATATTGTGCTTCGACATAGCTGAACCGTACTATCCGAATAGAGTTTTACGACAATTTGGAATTTGTCAACGAATTCCAAAGAAACCAATAGACCCACAAAAATGCCGTAGAGGTATGACTACTAATCAATATCGGGTTAAGTTTGATAATGGATTTTGGTGGTCAGAGAACTGGCAAGATCATTTGATATCTATGAAATCACGTTCGCCTGCTATAGTGAACCTTCTGATTGCACTGCAAAATATGATGGTATCATGAAGTTTCACATCCGATTGTTCAAAATCCTAAAATGAGGCAAAACGCGAGTAGAAAAGTTGATTTTGGTGACAAGTTGGTAATCTTCTGCAACTATTCAAAATATATTTTATCGAGTCTATGTATATATCTAGCTACTTTTTTTTCTATATATTGACAGAAACTGGCTGCGAGAGAAGTGATTGAGTTGTTGAAGACCAGTTTAACTAATTATCGCCGCAACGAAGTTACGCCTTTGCTGACTCCACAACGACAAGCTGTGGAAGTTTTGGAAGAAGCATTGAACGAACCGAATAAGCGAGAGAAACGGAAGAAAAAGAATCATGATCCCAGTGGATGAAGAATATTACTAAGTCTATGATATTTTGTTATGGTGTATGAAATGATATTTTGGATGTTGTCAAGTTAGTTTGTATTAGGAAATGAATGGTATGGTATTTTGGTTGTTACTAAATGATGTATGCAAACGGTATTTTGATTGTTATTAAATGATGTATGCAATCTGTATGGATTTATGCAATGTTATGTAATATGTATGGAGTATTTTGATTGTTATTAAATAATGTATGTTGATTGAGAGATCATTATGAGTTACTGCCATTGATTTCCTATATCAGGATGGTTTATGGAATTTATATGATAGGAGCTTTATGCATTTTGATTGTTACTCATGAATTTTATATGATGGAATGTTATGTAATCTGTATGGGGACATGAACATTGGCAATCTGTTTGTGTAGATGGATACCCCAAACGTGTAAATGAATCTTAGTTATTTTCTTGTTGCTTTAAAATTATTGGTGCTCTGTCTGATACAATGTTTACCAGAACTTAGTCTATATGCCTCTTTAGCATGATACAAAACTCAACTGTGTCAGGACAATTAGCAACTGAAACTAAGAATTGTTCAAATATTTCCTGATATCATGTCAGATTCAAAGTATTATCTAAGCTAATCTACAACGTCCTTTACTGATAATACAAATCTTGAAATAAAAGGGATAATAGCTGCCTAATTACACAACAAAGGCCAACATCAGAAAAGAGGATAAACGAATTAGAAGTTATAGCCGGTAAGTTTGTAAAATATGAAAACATATATACAAATAGATATCTTAATCTACAATTGGCTTCTTTATGTCAAGTTATCAATATATATATATATATTTTTTCATTCATCAAATACAATAAGGACTTTGATGTTACTTCAACCAACAAAACAAAAATTACAGGTGATCTTAGTTGTGTTTGCAGTTGTTAAATTTTATAGTTGTCCCCTAGTCGGTTATAAATAACCGAATGCTTCTAAGTTGCTTCGGTTATATGGAATTGAGCAAGGAGAGTTTGATTACTTGAAAACATTTAAATCCACTGCTCAGTTATAAATAAGCGAATGGTTGTGACTTTCTTCGGTTAAAAAGGAACCGACCAAAAAGGGTTTAGTTACTGGAAATTTTCATTATTCCCTGGTTGGTTATATCCCAGTTTTAATCGGTTATTAGGAACTGATCAAGAGGGTTTGGTTACTCTAATATTTTTTTTCCACTGGTCGGTTTTAAATTACCAGAGCTATCAATGTGATTTCAGTTACATGTAAACGAACGAGAGGGTTCACTATACAATTGCAAAATGCAACACAGAAACATTAAAACTTGCCATGTCCAATTGCCATATCCAATTGCAACACAGAAATACACAAAAAGCCTAACCAAAGCATGCACAGAAATACATAAAATGAACATCAAATCAACACAATAGTCAATTGCCATATCCAATTGCAAAATATTTCACTATACAGTATTAAAAAATCGTTTACAAAGCCACCTATTCCATCCCGACAAAACATTCAATATTTACTCTATATCACTATATGTGAATCCATGGTTGCCAACTCTGGTGGTTTTATTTTCACGAATTTAACTTGTCGATCAACATAAATCTCACTCCACAGCTTTGCTTCTACAGTAGCAAATCAAGACCAAAAGCTTGCCACAGGCGGAATCGGTGCACCATTTGTTAGAGTCAATTTGACAAAATGATAATCAAGTATATTGGCAAAACACACAAATTGATGTGATTCCAAAGCACTTGGAGCGGTTTGATGTGGATAATATGTTAAACATTGACACTCAGATATGAAAATCACTACTCGGTTGAATGCATTAGCAATTAAATATCCAGTTTCGGGCATAATAATCCAATTTCTTTAGAACATGAAGTAGTATAGCAATCCAGTGTTCTTTTAAGTTGTTCACAAAGAGAGATATCAAAATGCCTAGCATATAATCCCCAATGTTTATTTAACTCTTCAACCAACGCTTTTTTCACTTCAGTCCAACACGAATTAAGTTCTTTGACTTGTTCATCCACACATCGGAATCCACAATTACCATCGCCTACGACATCTTCAATATTAACAATAAACTTGTGTAGAAATTCTGGTATAAAAGCTGAATATTTAAATCCAGAATTTACCGATCCCTTCTCATCTGAAGTGAAGTCCACATTTGGTTTTTTTCGTTTTGGTGGTAATTTTTTATTCACACTTGTTTGTGAAAGTGTTTCTTCACTAGTTTTTGCATGCTTAAAGGCTGAGAGATCACGCTTCGTAGAGTTAATTTGTTTTTGATTTTTTTTTATTTGCAGTTAACTTGTTCTTGCTACCGGTTGGCCTTCCTTTGTGCTTAACCACTTTAGGCTCCAATAGTGATGTTGTCGATAGTAATGCAATTTCCCTTAACTTGAGTAACATAACTTTTTATTCTTCGTTAGTGGCACTATCGAATAACCTTTTGAAGTATTGATGTTCAGATGTATGAAACTATTCCATTAAAGTTTCGACATAAGGAAAGTAATTCAGTTTTCTCCAATGTTCAATAAGTACTTTAAACGGAATAGCACGACCATCAATATAATATAGATATAGCTCATGGGCACAAGGAAGACCATACATTAATCTATTTAAATGGTCACACGCTGATTCATCAATTGCTATTCCTTTCAAATGTGCCATTTCCTTGACAATCAAATCCAATGCAAAAAAGAAAGTCCTACCTCGAAGTTTTTTAAATAATGGAATTTGGTATGCCTTTCGAACTGCTCCTACGCTTCTTTCAAATGTAGCTTTTATTTCAGTATGTTGTAAACACAATATATTATCCATTTTACTCCAAACTACGGCAAAAGCAGCTTTTGATGTACCTAGATGTTTTTTCAACTATGCATGTGCAGAATCGGCTCTAGTTGTTGTTCTATTGTCACGATGTTTGATTTTATTCGTCCACGCATACGCAACATACTCTTTGTACGACAAACATTGCTCTTCCTATTTAAGACTTCGCGGGTAGTCTATCAATCTTTCTTCAGATTCGTCATAAATTCCAAAAATTCTTCTTCGGTTGGTGCATGAACGACCTTTTTCCAACTTTGCAGAAACAGTTCAAAAACTTCAGCAGATTGAAACTCCGATTTGCAATTAGCAATTACATTATTCCCCATATGCCAAAGACACATCATTAATCTCGCTTCCGGAAATACCTTTCTAATTCCATTTATCGAAGCCCATTCTCTGTCAGTAAAAATCACCTTAGGTAGTTTATCAGGTAGATAAAAATGTCTTAGCTTCGAAAGAGCCCATGCATAATTATCTTCCTTTTCATTTTCTAAAAAAGCACGTGCAATGCTAAAAGTTTTTCCCGTAGATGTCATCCCAACCATTTGAAGCAACGACATATTATATCGGTTTGTTTTGTATGTGCAATCTAATAGCAATATAGATGGGAAACATTTACACAATACAGATGACTCTGGATGAGACCACATTAAATCTATCAAACGATCGGTAGCTAATTCAACTCTGTGAAAATAAATATAGTGATTTTACACTAGCAATTTTAAAAGCTGCTGCATAGCAGACCTACATTCCATAGCTGAAAGTTGCATTTTATATTTGCAATTGTAAATGGCTTTCAATGTCGATGTATTCTCCGGAAATGTTTTCTTTATAGTAGTTAAAATTTCTCTTGGTTGCACCCCAGCAATTATCATATCTGCTAATATTTTTTCCTCGTCGTTGATCAACCTTGCCGCATAAGGGTGCCCTTCCAAAGAATTATGAAGCTCATGGTTGTGTGTACCATTACAAACATTTACCTTCCAATTGTACTCATCAAGATACACACCTTTCAGCAAAAACGGACAATTGCATTTTTTTCGCACTTGTACTATGTCGTTTAACCTTTAAGTCAATTTCTACTTACTTGGACATGTGGCTGCGATACACTCCTCCTCGTTCACACCCCAATTGCAGTCTCGGTTTCTTCCCCGGACCCGGTTTTTCGGATTTGAGAATGACAATGATCGTATTTAATTTTCTTCCTTGAATTTTGCACCATCGCACCAACGCATCTCTAGAAGCGAACATCTAAAGTTATTAAAAATAAAATAAATTAGTACTAAACTTGAATTCATACAAACTACAACTGATCTACTATGTAATATAAATTTACTTGATCAGTCTTAAAATGCTCTATCACATCAATACTAACTAGTTCAGCTTGGTCTCCTTGATTGTCTTGTACATTCGATTCATTTACATCTTCTTTTGGTTTGTCAATGCTCTTAGATTCCTCATTGCTCCTGTAAAAATCCTAAAAACCAAATCAAGTTAAAAAAAAAATTAGTGTTTGCAATTAATCAATATTATATGTACATAAAAGTTAACCAAATGGTATAATTTACTTACTTCGGACGGTTCAATCTCTACATCTTCAATCTTCACATCATCAAATTTTGTATACCCCACAAATTCATTTAGAAAATCCTGCAAATGGAACAATTTTTTTAATCCACAATGTAAAGATAAAAATTCAAATGTGAACAACCATTATATACCTCATTCACATTATTGGATTTTTGTACATTCGATTCATTTACATCTTCCTTTGGTGTGTCAATGCTCTTAGATTCCTCATTGCTCCTGTAAAAATCCTAAAAACCATATCAAGGTGAAAAAAAATTAGTGTTTGCAATTAATCAATATTATATATACATAAAAGTTAACCAAATGATACAAATTACTTATGTCGGATGGTTCAATCTCTGCATCGTCAATCATCACATCATCAAATTTTGTATACCCCACAAATTCATTCAGAAAATCCTGCAAATGAAAATACGAACCAATTAAAAAAATTTATTTTGGCAATTTTAATGAATTTTGAATATTTAAAATGATTTATTTTAAATAATGACGACTAGAAATTTAGTTTGAATAGAATTAGAAAGGAAATATTTATTTGAATCGTCTTAAGAATATAATTATTTATTTTTATTTGTAAAAGGAATTGGAAATGGCGCGGTAGTTTGAAAATTCGATTTCAAATTTCAAATGAATGTACAAGATTCAAAATAAACCGGATTTTAGCGAAACCAAAAATATTTGAATCTATTTGGAAATATCTTTCCAACGAATCCGAAAAATTGAAATTTCATAACGGGGATAAAAAGTTATACCCAGTTGAAAATTCGGAATAGTCGTTATGGAAATATAGCCCTTAAAAATGGAAATTTTGCAAACGACCCCCGTTTTCGACGAAACCACTTTCGTTGGATCCGGGATGTCATGTTATTGCTAGATTCCAAATTTCAAAATTTTCTGAGTCAATATGTGAGTGCGGCGAAGTTAAACGTGTTTTGACAGTTTTAGTCAATTTGAATCGACCAGAAAATGCCATTTTTCAAACGGTCTTCAAATTTGATGAAATTAATTTTGTTAGGACCGTACCGTCAAAACATAGCCATATTTTTTTCTGGAATTTTTAGATTCAGTATGTGGCCCTGGTAAATTAAAATGTACGTTCAAATCAAATATTGAATGTTTTATATTTTAATTTGAAGAATAACTGACTAAAACAATTGAATAGGCTTACAAAACATATTCCATTGTGTTCGAAATGAGAGTATTTAGCTAGGGATAACAGCCGTTGGGTTCGGATTGGAGTTCGTGACGTTAAAACGGGTAGTTTGCAAATTAAATATTAAAATATTATTAAATTTCTCATATAAATACTTTTTCTTTCAGACCCCTAGCAGCAAGAAATAGCCGCTGTCACTTTAAAGAAACACACGGTCAAGGAGCTCCGATTTAGTTTCCCCAATAAATCCGAAATCAATTCGAATTAAACAACACCACTTAAACGAAAACTGAAGAGAATTCTGGGCTCTTCGAATTGATCTGAGTATGGAGGAAATTCGTTGGGTATTGGGTTCAATTTCTGCCCTCAAAGGGGACCGCTTCGCACAGATTTCCCCCTCAATCCGGAGCATCAATCACGATGCCGACAGTGGCGCAGCTAGAGGTCGTTCGGGGCTCTGACGTGGTGCTCTTGGATGGGGTTCCGATGAACCCTAGGTGCGATGGCGACGGAATGTACATTTGAACGCCTGGAGGTCTGTAAAACGTGAAAGAGGGATGACGGGTTTTGGTCCAGACAGTTTAATGAAGAAGAAAGGTTTTGAAATTTTATTTTATTTTTATTTATTTATTTATTTTATTTTGTGTAATTAGTTTAATTAAATTGGTAATGGCATTTATATATGTGTGTTTATATATATATATTGTTTTTGAAAATATAAACATACTTTGTTTTTGAAAATATAAACATACTTCGTTTTAAAAATATAGATATACTTTGTTTAAAAATATAAAGACCTGGTATTTTAAAAAATATAAAGACCTGATTTTTATGAATATAAAACATAGGATTTTTATGTGGATAAAGATAGGATTTTTAGCCTGTGTCATACTATGGAATAACTTTTAATTCGATAAATATATGATTTCCAGATTATGTATGCGAAGGATAAAATAAGAGATTGACAATCAAAGAATGACGGAGTGGAAACCCAAGGTGAGAACTCTCTCACTGAATTTATTTATACAGTTATTTATTTCTTAACTACATATATGAACTGTTCCCCATCATCCACAGACCATGGACGACTTGTTTGTTTGAATGTGTTGTGCAAATTGATTGTCATTGTGTATATAAGTAAATAAAACATTCATATGTTGAATAAATTGTTTGAATGATAAAATTCACATTTTTATCGTATATATGAAGTAAATAAAACATTCATATGTTGAATAGATTGTTTGAATGATAAAATTCACATTTTTATCGTATATATGAAGTAAATAAAACATTCATATGTTGAATAAATTGTTTGAACAATAAAAATGACATTTTTATTGTATGTATGAAGTATATAAAATATTCATGTGTTGAATAAATTTTTAACGATAAAAATAATATTTTTATCATGTATGTAAAGTAATAAAAATAGTAATGGGTCGAAATATATTTTTGTTTGTCAAAAATATTATTTTTATCATGTAAATGAAGTGTTAAAAATAGTCACGAGTGGAAATATATTTTTGTTCGTCAAAAATATCAATTTTATTATGTATGTGAAGTAATAAAAATAGTCATACGTTGAGATAAATTTTACTTGTTAAAAATAACAATTTTAACATGTGTACGAGCTATTAACAATAGTCATACCTTAGAATAAGTACTAGTTCGCTAAAACTATCATTTTTAGGATATATATGGAACATATAAATATGTCATACGATGGAAATATTATTAGTTCACTAATAATATTATTCTTAGCTTATATATGTGTTGTGTGAAATTATATATGCATTGTATGAATATATAAAAGCATTATATGAATATATATATATATATATACGATGTATGCAAATATAAGCATGTATGGTTTAAAAATATATAAACGTTACATTATATATATATATATATATATATATATATATATATATATATATATAGCCGTTGTATGAAAATATACATATACAATATATCGAACAAGTTATAGCAAGGAGGCTAGAGAAGAGGAATAAAATTGTATGTCCGACAAATAGGTACATATTTACAGTTTTGTTTGGGTGTGATGGTTTTATGAGCCGATTGGCCACCGCTCGGCTTTTTCTTTTTCTTTTTGAGATGAGAGGGCCTGTGTGGCGGTTTAGGGATTTTCCCCGTGCTCCCCGTACAAAGAAGGTTATGGCGAAAATTTAGGGTGTTAGCCAAATTTCTGAAAAATTAGAAAGTTCTTAGAAAGTGAAAAGTTGAAGAACTTGAGCCAGAATAGAAATTGAAATCGTTATCAAACGAATTTAAAACGATTTATAAAATACGTTTTAAATGGAAATTGACGAAATATATAATATATATTATAATGGCCTGAATAGAACGCGTCGCACAGCGACCGTTCGTGAATTTCGACCATTGACTTTGAATTGACGTTACGAGAGATCCGACCGTCAGATTCTCCTAAAACCAGAACCGTTGAGTTCGTATCAAAAAGAGCTTTCCAACTAATATAAGGGATTTGAAATCTAACGGCTGGATTTGGAATTGTGTCCAAATCAAAATTGGAAAAGGTCGCTATAAGTGCAGTTCGGTGGTCGTTATTGGAAATCGACTGTATGGGCCTTGAGAAAATTATTAAAAATATTAATAATTAGTGTAAAATCATAATAAATGATTTGGAAAGAATTGGGATGAAAATTTCCAACGTTTATAAAGATAAAAATATATTTTTTATTTAATTGAACTAGTTATTAACTAGAATAAAAATCCAATATTTTTAAATAAATAAATAAGATTGAGAAATGGTTTTAAATAACCAGAATTTTCCAGTAAATGAATTGGAATGGAAATAATCTTCGGAATATTTCGGTATTGGATTCCGTGATTATACGGATACTGTGATGGGAATTTGGAAGATATCGATATCGTTATTCCCAATATGATATGTGTTGGTTTAGGATTTGATGTTGAATATAAGTTGATAGTATCTCTATTCAAAACCATATATTTAATGTCAAATTGGATTGATTGATTGTTTGGATTGTGTTCGACCAGTTTATGAGTAGAATAAGCTTTTACATTTAGCATTGGGTTGGATAAAAATATCTGTGTGCTAACATCTTGTGAAACACTTCACAATTTGACTAAAAGGTGTTTAGTGATGTTGTTTATTTCAGAATTTAATGAATGATTTTGAAATGATATTTTTCTTACGTGAAAAGAAATGTATTCCCGATTTTGGACAGGGAATGTTTTATAAAACAGAAAGGATTTCAAGGGCTAAAACCCGATGATTTCGAAATGATTTGGAAATGTATTATGGTTTTACATTGTAGTTCATCACATATTCGATTAGTTGTTATTGATAACATATCTGTTTGGTGGCGGAGAATTTATTCTCTTGCTTAACACCCTTCTTTGAGACGTACGAGCTCAAATGTTATGTGATTAATAGTGACTGATCATATGTGTGAATTGCTGATGTGAAGTACTATAGATTTGATTATACTTGTGATTATGTTGTGAAATGATTTTCCGTACTTGGGATATAAAAAGATTTGGTATGTGGCTAAAGATTTGGTAACCCGGTCTACTAAAAGTACGGGTGGGATCCAGTGCCTTAGGTTGTGTGGTCAGTGTGTAGCCTGCTCCATGTGTGGGAGGTGCATATATATATATATATATATATATATATATATATATATATATATATATATATATATCGAGTTGCTTAGGTACGTGCCCTTTACCTTGTTTGAGGGGAGCCCAATATTTGGTTGCATACTTGTTTGTATGCATTGTTATGTTTTGGAATTCATATTTCCAAAGATTTGGTTTGAAATCCTGAAGTGAAATCTACTATGATATAAAAGTTAGATATGTATTTCAAATGATTTGAAATAGAAATCGGGAAATAAAGTACAAAAGAATAATTTCTGTAAATTGAATTGGATTTGGAAAATCTAAGTGTGGTGATTAATCTAAATGGGTAGATTGGGATATTGCATGTTGATTGATGCATAGTAGATCCATATGACTATTATTGATTGTTGTTTATACACTGGCATTCATGGGGGGTAAACCCGTTCCGCGTTAGCGGTGTGGTCCTGTGATTTGTCTTATGATTAAATAAGTTAATTTTAACTGTAGAGTTTCTCACACCAGTCCCATGACTGACTCGTAGTTTGATTTTTCCTTGCAAACTCGGGTGCCCCTATTTTCTACACGGGCAGTCGAGTAGTTTTTTTTTTTGCAGATATGTTTAGCAGGACTCTGGATCGAATCTTAAAACTGTGTCTAGAGCATTGATAGTCTTCCAATGTGTTACTTTATTTATTTTCCGCTGTGCATTGTATTACATTTATTGTAAATAAATCTTCTGCTGTATTATATTTCGATATACTCTGATATATTCTGTACATATGTAACATTATTATGATGATTATAAAAGTCTTATGTTATTTGTTCTGATGTGTTGTATGCGCAGAGTTAGCGTATGCGGGATTCGAACGGTCTTGGTCGATTTAGCGATTAATTAGGTCCGGGCGAAATCCGTATCGTTACAAACAATTTTGTTAATCCACAATGTAAAGATAAAAATTCAAATATGTAAACAAGCATTATGTACCTCATTCATATCATTGGAATTACAACAAAAAAATCAAATCCATAACAATAATTTTAATTTTTAAAAATCAGAAGAAAAAAAGGCAAAAGAATTAGAAAACGATCAAGAAAAAAAGTAAGATAATTAACCTAATCTTCTTCATTAGAGCATTGGCTATTCACAAGATCTTCATTCGTGTATGAGTTCTCACCCTTCATGGTTAAGCAATCCAATAGTTTCGATTACTATTTTAAGTTTTTCTCCAATCACAATAAAATTGGGAATTAGGGTTTAAGAGGAATCAATTTGGGAAGGAGTAGATGGCGGATCATGGTAGAGATCAGATCATGTCGACATTTAAATTTGATCGATCGAGATAGAACGATAAAGAGAATTAGGGTTCAAGTTTAAACTAATGGCGGGAGTGGAAAACGTTCGTAGATCACGGAACGATTGGAGGAATAAAACTGGTGTTAGGAAGTAAATTAAATTAATTAAGTGTGATTAAATTAAATATGGTGTTAGGAAGCACGTTTCAAGGTGCTTCAGGGTTTTTTGTTTTTTTTTTAAACAAGCAGACAAGTTAAGTTAAAAGCAATTCCAAGTGCAATCAAACTATTTGATAGAATGGCTCAATTTGGTTAGTTATGCAATCCTTTTCCACTATTTAGCATATGAATAATTGTCCATTTGAGCTTTGGATCTGAGTTTTGCCTAATGTTAAACTGAATAATTTGGTAATTTTAAAAATTTATCTTTACTGAAGATACAGTTATTGTGTATTTACAAATTTTCAACCCATAAGTTGATAAATAGGATAATTTTAAAGACTAAAACTGTTTTCCCATAACCTCAGCTAAAGGTGAAGGGTGTTGGACCTTTTTCATATGATCTCTACTCTCTTTTTTTCTGTACACTCTGAAACTGACATTTCACTTCACAGTCGATTAGGTATTTAAAAGCATACAAGTACAGGATTGTTAGAAAATCAAGTTGATGTCAATGTTATGTTTCATATCCATGTTACTAATGATTTATGAATTTATAAATCTTATATGTAACATTTATATGAAAATGAACAAAAAATTATGGGTCAAGTATCTTCAATTTGTTTCATTATTTACATGGTGGTTTATAACTCAGAACAGTGCATATGCTTTTATGATATGGAAATTTGTATGTCTAGCTTAAGCCTAGTGCATTGAACTAAATGCAACTGATTTCAAAATAAATGGATGTGGGCGTTGATGTGATTCAATAATTCAAGTGAAGGGAAACCATTTAGAGAGAGCCGAAAGAAAATCAATGACAGAAGATGCTGAAGAAAATGTGCGGGGAGAGAAAGAATGGGAGAAGGGGAACGGTTTTTAGTTTTTGATTTGTGTATGTAAGAAGACGTTAAATAAAGCAGTTGGTGTCTGTGAAGTGAAAAGGACACTGAACGCTAATCCATTATTTTGAAATGCGAGGACACTAATGACGCCATGTAAGCGTGGTTTAGTTCCTGTTTCTAAGTTTATGTAATAGATTCCAAAATGAAAATTATCACGTTTTTATTTACTTATTTATTTTGAGTAAAGCCATCCATTTAACCATCATTTTTTCCTTTTTTCTAGATAACAATATGTCAATATTGTTCGAACAACAACACTTCTATAGGCAGTAGCACTATTGATTATCTTGGTCGTTTGGAAGAGTGTGCAACACCAAGTTAATTGAACAAATGAGTGCAAGAAGTTACGAAAGAAAAAGAAATAGGGGTCTCAAACTCGCAAGTTAATAACCAGCCAATCTTTTCTTGGTAAGATTTGAAAACGCAGAATTGTTATTGCTTTAAGCGTGCGTATATGCTTGTTGTTTGTATATTATAATCAAGAGAGTTTGCACCGGGGATTATTCAGCAAATCAATTATTTGCTCTAATCCATTATAGACTAAAAAAGACATGTCCTTCATGATAGATTATTCATGTTGTAAAAAAATACTAAGCGACCGTCGTAATCACATTTTCTAATCCTGTTTATGATGTGAGAAGCATTCCAACATATTATACCATTGCCACTGAGTCTAAGATTTTCATTATTACTTCTCACATGTGTGTGTGTGGTAGTGTGCATGCACTTTCGCTATCCATCTTTATTATCCAGACTGCATTCACTGCTACAAACTTCTAGATTCAGTACATACATTATTTTGGAATTTTGTTCCTTCTACAATGAGCTTTTCCATAAACTATTTCAAACTTTGATATTTATTTCATGGACCACCTTTTGTTTTAATTCAAAAACCTAGCGTTACATCGAACAAACTATAATCCCTTTTAATTAAGTCTTGGTTTGCCTTTTCGTGCGTAGATGCTTTATTCCCATGACTAGTTGTATTAGAAAGGTCAATGAACATATGATAAGCTATTCGATAGTTTGAACCATATGTATGCCTAGATATATAACACGAAAAATAGCCACTATGAATAATAACTCCTATGGTGCAGACTATATAACAGCGAGTTAAAAAAAATACAGAGCAAGCAATCACGACCAGTGGGTAATGCTTTTCTTTCATGAGTTGTTATATACGCGAGTGTATAATATGCGAGGGTGAGGTGGCACATGGAAGTATGGACATTTACATTTCCATTTTTTTAGTATTTCTGTCATTTGTTGGTGGACGTGACCATATTGTGTTGCCATCCACTTTTCATGAATCTTATATTAATTTATCCTGTTATAGTCAGCCTGCGTGTGATATTAGTTATGTGTGCAATATGGGTTGGTGAATTTGCAAGTTAATGGGTCTGTACATTGCTTGTTCTCCTAAATTACTTATCTTAATGTATTATTTTATTTGTGACGGAGCACGATGACCAACTGATTGCTCCATGGGAGCAGATTATACTTGACTTGTTGGAGTCTCAAGCTGTAGGGGTAATCTGGAGATTCCAATGGATTTTGTATATGCTTTACCTGCCTTCACCAGTCGAGGTCATCGACATCTCAAATGACGAGGACGTGGAGGAGGAAGACGATGTAGTTGAGGTGATCAACATTTCGGACGGCGAAATGGATGACGTGATTGAGATCAGCAGTGATGACCCCGAGTAGGATAGTATGTTGTGTTTGTACATATAGCTTGTATCCGACTATAACTCGAGCCAGTCGAGTATAGTACTTATTATCGTATTATCCATAGTAACTGGTATGATGGTTTATGACATATCACCTTTTGGCTATATATATCTGTTGTTTACAAATTTCGAGGACGAATTATTTTTAAGGAAGGTAGATTGTTTTGTCCCGGGGTTTTAGCTACCATTTGCTAAACCATAAATCAATGATCACATTAATAACCAATTTAAGTTAATGGAAATTGATTTATTACCTGAAGAAAAATGTAAGTAATCTTTTAAACTACAAACATATGCATCTCTATATGTAAATGTTCTCACTTGTGTATGTATGACATTATGAAAATGAGTAGATAAACATCTTAGTTTCACATACTAAATTGAATCTAATATATCTAAGAACAAATTAATTAAGAAAATTTTATGTTTGCTTCGTGCATAAGAAAAATGGTGACAAGAAACATAACACTTAAGTAGATTGATTCAAGTGTAGCTTGTCTTCATTAATGACAGGAGAGACATTTTTGTTCAGGAAGCATTAAGTATAGTAGGAACATATATAGCAGCTAAGGATATATATAAAATCCATATATATATGTATGTATATATATATATATATATATATATATATATGTATGTATATATGTATCTATAAAATCCATATATATGTATGTATGCATCTATAAAATCCATATATATATATATATATATATATATATATATATATATATATATATATATATATATATATACATATGCATATATATGGATTTCATATATATATATATATATATATATATATATGTGTGTGTGTGTGTGTGTGTGTGTGTGTGTGTGTGATGCCAAAAACACTTACTGCCGTATGAAAGAATTAGCATCTAGCTAGAGAGAATAATTCATTTGTTCTCATCAATATATATATATATATATATATACATATATATATATATATATATATATATATATATATATATATATAATGTTAATACTGAGGCGATTGATGATCATGTTAACTCTAACTCAAATGTGCAAGGAAATAATCAAGAAGCTGATTATAATTTCAATGGAAATGTTGTTGCTTCCACTAGTAATGATTCACAAGTAAACACTATTAAGGAGGCTGCTAATCATGACAAAGAGCAGATTATTCAAACTGAAGATGTTATAGAGGTTGGCAATCTCTTTGATGATAATTCCGTTGATATTGACAAATCCGCAAGTGGAAATTCTGGTATGTCTAATTTTGTTGCATAAAGTGGATCCATGTGTGCTTCTGTTGTCAATTCCGCCGCTGCTAAATCCTCTCCGATTGCAACCAAATCATGTACATCAGCTAATGTAACTGCTACACCATCAAAAACCTCCCCTTATGGAAACCTGAAGCCACCCTCAAGCCTTCAACTACCCCCTCCAGCTGTCACAGATGCAGGTTTGACTTTCCCAACCGTTAACACTGCTCTGCTATCCTCGGCGGTGCCCACAAGCTCTCTTCCTCTTCTAAATCCAAGAGCAATAAACTGACTGGAAAATTTTGGCAAGACGACGATTTAGATGAAGGCTTTGATTATGGTCCAGACGATGTAATTCCTCAAAGTAATAAAATGAAAGCATCCAGAAGGCATACACGGAAAAACTCATTGTACGACCCTTCTCTTACTTGATGTGATGCTGTTGCTACATATTTTCATTTGCTGATGTTAGATGGAATTTTTGCTGTTAAGTGATATTTCTCTTGTGGTAGAAGGTTGACACTTTGGGCTTCATGCTAATGGTATGTTGCTTGCATATGCAAAGGGCTTCTCCAGTTACTACTAATAATATGTAAGCGTTGTATGGTGAGGATCAGCGAGGAGGCATTAATAATTGAGAGAATGGTGATTGCTGTTAGTGCAACTTGTAAATTTTTTGTTAGTAATAAAAGCTTAACACTGCCTTTCAGAATTTTCTTTTATTTCCATAAGGTATCATATGCATTAACTATTTTTGGCTAGTTAAAAACAAGAATGGACAATTAATAAATTTGCAGTATATTAAGTACAAAAATATACCTTGCGCAAGCAAATTCCTGAGCAAAACTAGACTACAGCTATTAAAAACAAAGGAGGATTTGCATCAGAAATAGGAGACGCATTTCATTCTTTCAATCAGAACATTCATGCTTATTTAATTAAAAAAAAAACTCCTTTCCCATGTAAGCAATTAATACACATTATTAGTTTAATATTTTAATGCAACTATAAATAGGAGCTTACATACATATTTTTACACAACATTTTCAATCTAAGGGGACTCAAACCAGAAAACTATTTTTCAAAGCTAAGCTAAGAAGGAAGTGAGTAAACACCCATTTTAGTTTGTATTATCTTGCCTGCATAATCATTTATATAACACTAGATTGTGTACATGTACAACACTTGTTTGATATGATTTAAAACCATGCTGAAATCATATATGTTTATACGTTGTTTAAACCGGGGGCATTTGCCTATAGACTTAACAAATATATATGCTGTTAAACATACACTATTTTTTTTTTCTAGCAACTCTCACAGTTATGTTTCTAGTATATAGGAACTTTGATCTCTTCATGAAAACTGGTTCGTTAGATCACCGGTTATGTTGAAAGTGAGCTGTTATTTAGTTGATATGTTGCGGCTTAGTATGGTTGTATCGGAGACCTTATTACTAAACCCATGGATATTTGATCACTCACTTGAGACACCCTGTAATGAAAATAGTATATAGCATGATAAAAATATTTACTCTGTTTAGTGTCAAGTCTCATATCCATGTTGCTGAATTTTAGTTCCTGTAGAGAAATGAACATCCAGGTTTTTAAATGGGTATATATATATATATATATATATATATATATATATATATATATATATATACACACACACACACACACATATATATATATATAGTAAACTAAACATATAAGCCTTTTAATAAGATATGCGACAAGGAAAAATATTGAATATATATTCAAATGTAAAGAACTGGAGTTTTGACTCGTCGGTAGATTTTGGGGTTGCATTTTCTACAGTGTATTCAGTGATGAACTGCGGTGACACATGTTGACCGACTATAGAAAAACTCGGGGCAGAGTGCGGCCACAGTATCGGCAACGCGTGGCGAAAGTTTGGAGTTGATCGACGGTGTGTTTTAGCGACAGTAAATCATTGTGTGATCATCAGTTTGGGGTGTCTTTTCTTTCTAGTTCAGCCAAGACTTGTTTTACCGATCAAGGTAGTCGGATGGGGTTCGAGCAGTTGGAGATGGCTTCAGTCCAGACCGTGCGTATGTGGAGCCTGTGAAGAGGCTGTGGTACGGTCCAAACTATGTGTGCATGTGCACACTTAAACGTGCACAGTGGGGAGCTAAGGGGAGCAAGGTTTTGGAATTTTTACACATAGTAGGCTCGTGAGAGGGAAGTAAAGATGGACAGAGAGATTCACTAGAGTTTGAAGTGATGGCGGGGAAGTAGTCTGTTCACCAGCGTTTGGGGTAGCCGAACATGGCAGGTTGAAGAAGTGATGGAACCAGGAAGTAGGAACGAATGAAGAAAATGGGAATTATTAGCAGCAGGTCTCGGCAGAAACTAAATTAAAGCGGCGTGGGTTCTTTTCGTTCCAAGGATGGTGGCACGCCATGTAAGAATTAAAAGGTGATGTGGGCTTTAGTGTGACAGCTGAATTGGGCCACAAATGTTTTAAATGAAAACAAAACCATTTTTAAAAATCAAATTAAGAGAACCTTGGCTAGGAGATTGGGCCTGCAGAAATAGGTTTCGGGCTAGAATAATTAAATAAAAGGAATGAGCCTATGGGCCGTGAAAACTTAGGCTCTAAAATTTTAAATAGAAAAGGGGAGTTAATCTTGATTTAATTTAAAACATTTTTTTAAATAAAATCTTAAATAACTTAACAATCATTTTTGTTTAATAATTTATTATTTTAACCTTGATAATTTTATAATAATAAATTAAGCGGTATAATGAAATAATGTAAACAAATGTGAAGTAGATTGTATATATACACTTTTAAATATAATTACATATGTAACGACCCAAATTTTGAGCCACTGAATTCTGAATATTTAAATTTATTTTAAATATATTATTTGAATTATATATAGGAATTTTTATGAAATTCATTAATTAAATTATAAATGAGCTCGAAATAGTCGTGGTAGTTCGTAATTTAAAGTTTTGAACTTTAATTAGATATACATGATTCAAAATAAGTCGGATTTATTTGAAACCAGAAACGTTCGGTTCTGTTTAACTATATTTTTCTAATGAAGAAGAAAAACCGAGATTTCGTATTGTAGATTTTGTTTTATATCCAAATCAAATTTTCAGAAAGTCGCTGTGGAATCGTATATAAGCCATAACGGTTATTTAAATATATTTAAATATCGGTTTTGAATTTGGACAGCCCTTTGAGACGTAGTGATAATTTAATTTTTAGAATCTTACTGTAATTTTTAATTAATTAAATACATAACTTTTTATTTAGAGTATTTTGCACCCTATATCAATATTTTGGGGTTACATAATATAAGTTAAACTACCGATATTATTATATTTTTGGGACCGTGGCACCTCGCTGGACACGACCGTACTCTTATTTCTGTTCGTAGCAGATCGTACGTGAACAAAATTTTATATAACCGGATACGCTTAATAACTTTAAACATATGAAAATACTTATGTTAACCAACCTTTTCTCTCTTTCATGTTACCTAAGCTCGAGCTGTATGCTTCGAACATCAATCACGTTAAATAATATAATAGGAGTTGCTTTCTGGAAATTCTTACGTATCAATTTAAAAATCCTTTAATATAATCTAATAAGATGTTTGGCAATGTATAAAATCTCTCAAAATCTATATATGATCTTCACCCATCGGAAAATCTTCTAAATCCAAAACAAAATCTGAACACTTCAGCAGTGAAGCCAGCACATTGCCAAAAGAAAGAAACCCTTGCCTATCACGTTTCCGAATCCGTGTTTCCCACGCTAGTACAAGCCGTGCACTTCAAGCTATCTTACATTCGTGCCTAGCACGACATTTACCCATTATAAATTAACATCCCTCCTCCAAAGAAAAAAAAATGGTCTTCATTAAAACGAGAGCAAACGGAGATCTGCTAGACAAATAAAAATCGAAGTAACACAATTGCATGCTCCACTCAGTAAGAAATACGCGCTAACATGCTCCCAAAATGATCAACATTGATCCTCACGTTCAGTCCAAGGTTTGCGAGGCAGCTGAACGAAAATTGCTTGGATCGGAACTGATTTCTCAATGCCGGGGGCGCAGCATCCCGGTGACATCATCAGGCGGTGGCGGTCTTAAAAATGTTGTGCGGTTTGGGGTTAAATCGCAAAGATTGGGCATTGATGGGGGCTCGGACAATGGGTGAAGGGGGACCAGCGAGTTGGTGGCAGTGGGGATGGCAAGGAGGAGTGTTGGACGATGGTCGTAGTGGTGATGGTCGTTTGTTGAACGGAGGAGTGAAAAGGAAGTTAGGAGGAGGAGAACGGTGTTGTGATGGGTCCTTTGTTTCAGGAAGTGACAATGTTTTGTTCAGATAAATGTGCGGTGTTCAAAAGTTTCAGCAAGGAAGAAGGAAGTTAACATGGTTTTGGGTTACTAAGCAAGCTTTAAAGGGGTGATGATGTCACCGATTGTATTAATGGTACAAGAATAGCACGATGGTCGATGAAGTTGTGGAATTAACTGGGTGTAGCTTTATTGGAGATGCTAAGTGACGTGTTGGTGCGGTATAAATGGAGGAGGTGCGGACTGTTGTTTCTTGGTGAAAGGGCTGTAGTGTTTTGGTAAGGAATTTCGTTGTTATTTTAGTTGAATTTAAATTGATGGAAATGGTCAGCGTGGTTTGTTATGTTGCAGGAAGACTTGGTTATTTGAGAGAGAGACTACTGGATGAATTATATGAAAATTAGGGTGCTTGAAAAATACTATCAAGGAGTCAAAAGGTCTATATTTGGCACTAAAGGTAATCAGTTACCCAACGAACTCAAAGATAGAATTTTTCAGAAGTTCAGAAGCCCACTCTAGTGAAATCATATTATTATTTTAAGGGGGAAAACTGGAATTGAGATCGCTACTTGCTGTAGTTGCTGGCTATGACATGGCGAAGTCTCGTTCCTGGAGGACTGAGTAGAGCAGTGTTGGTAGTGATGGTTACGAAGAGGGGAGTTGAGAAGTACGGTGGTACTTGGGCTTGAATGTATGTGGATGACAGTATGAGGGGATAATGATCGTTAATTATAAATAAACTTACAACGTAAATATTTCGTTCATTCATATACAGAATTTGAATGAAATCGGTTCCATCGGAATCGTAGCAACAAGACCTACATTATGGAATGGAACGAATCAAAGCTACTTGAATTTCGTGATAAAATCAAACGTTGTTCGATTTTAGCGGAAATAAACGCAGAATCAACAACTGGGAACCAAGGTGAGTAAGCTCACTACCTCTGCTTCGTTTATATTTTTATATAAACGAGTTTTAAATAATTTTATATTGTGTGATGGTTGTTTGGCTGAATGGTTGATAAATTGGTTGAATTGGTTGATATAGTTATATCATTGATCGTTTAATAATTCTGTTCACCATGATATTTTATATTTATGTAAAATTAATGTTGATTAACATCTGTGGATGCAGGGAAACAGGTTAGAGGAATCCAACAGGATTCATCAACATTTATATTATTGTTTGTTATTTACGGTGACATATACTTTGATTGATTATGCTGTGTTGAGTTACCCTGGCCCTAAAATTTTGGTATTTTAATATAGTAAAATATTCTCAAATAGAAAATGAAATTGGAGATTTAAAAAGAAAATATATTTTTCAAAAAAATAAATAAATTGAAGTGTTATTTCGAGTATAGTTAAAAGGTAGAAACTTGTTTTATTAAAACAAGAAGTTGATTTTAAACAAGTATATAAATTAAGTAATTAGTTGTCGTTGGATAAATGGAAATATAAATCCAAATATGAATTTATATGGGAAAGTGGGAATGGGATTTGAAACCAATATTTGAAATAAGATTTGAATTTAGCAAATTATACACGTAAATGTGTATATTTTATCCGCTTATTTGTCTAGTTTTCTATTTAAAATAATTAATATTGTGTATTTATAGCTGTGTTTTCAGATTGTTGATAAAAAGCTTGGTTTAGAGCATTTGATGGATAAAGCATGAAGAATTTGCTTAAAAAGAGTGAAGTTGAAATTACTAAAGCTTGAAGAGTTTAAAGCTTGAAGAATAGTTGTAAATAAAGTCAACTGGGTAGATTTGGCTCACTAAAGACTCATGTTGCGTTCACATTAGCTCATTTGCAAGGCCTCTCACTCTACAGCTGCGTTCACACTAGCTTATGTGTTAGTTGGGCTAATTCTTTAGTCCCACATTATGGAATTTGCCAAGTAGCCTCTGTCATATCAGCTATAAGTACACTTTATCTCATTCATTGTAAAACACACTTAGTTTTATTCTGTAATCTTTCTCTTGGAATAAAACTCTTCTTCCTCTGTTCTATTTAGTTTTAGTTTTATTTATGTTCATGTTATTTAATTTCTGTTTTTCTTCTTCTTTAGCTATGTCTAGCTAATCCCCTTTGATTAGGGGGTGATGACGCTAATAGATATGATTCAACATGAATCACATAGCCAATAGATGAGGACTTTATATATGTAGATCTAGATCTGAATCAAGGGTTAGATCTGAACCTTCATATTCTGTTTCATTTAAGAGCTATGCTCCTTCACAGGGTATATTCGTGTTCGATCTAACAATTATCAGATTTAGATCTAATTTTAGGTTTTTAGAAATTAATTTGTGAATCTGTCCTGATAGTCTATGGTTGTTTAAGAGCTCAGCTCCTGCATAGGCTATGCTTGTCGTTATTTACTTATTTGTTTCTAAGAATCTATTTATTGTTGATTCGTGTTTGTGACAGAAACATGAATTAGATCTATATTTATTTGTTGGCTATTGATGAGTGTGAATCTAATCTATGTCATTATCCCCTAATTGCTTTATCTTATTAGATAAATCTCTCTTCTTTATTTAATTGCTGTTATGTTATGTGTTTTCAATCAATCAAAATCTTGGAATAGCTTGATTGGATTTATTAATTAAAATATTTTTGGTCCCAGAGTTCGACACCCTCTACAACAATCCTTGTTGTTTAGGAAAGCCGAACGGATTTTACATTTGTTTACAATTGTATAATTTGTTCGCAAACAAATTTTGGTGCCATTGCCGGGGACCAAAATAATTTTTATTTTTAAATCCTTCGAGTTATAATTTTCTTATTTTTTTTCTCTTCATATAAAAAAAAGACATAAAAAATATTTTTATTTTATTTTGTTCCCTTTTGTTTTCTAGCATAGATTAAAAGAAAAAAAACTTGTTAGTTGATTTGGTATTTGATTTGTGATACCGTAAATCTACCGAAAAAAAAACTTGCCCAATTTCATTGATTTTATTTTCTTTCCTTTCACGTGTTCTTCTCCTTTTTACAAATTTCTTTCCTCTTTGCGACAATTCCATAAAAAAACAATAAAAAGAAAATTCCTTCTATTTCTCTGCCGCCTACTGTCACTTCTCAAAACCCCCTTGCCACTCATATAGAACCCCGTCCATCTACAGTTCTCGGCCACTGCAACCGCAAAGCCTCCTTTCTCAACCAATTGGACCAACACCACAAACCACATACAATCTTCTTCCTGTCAAACTACCACATCTTCCCTTCACAGTATTTAAATCACCCACGTCCATATCTCATCAACATACCACGTCCATCCTTTCGTCCTTCCAATACAAAGTCACAGCATCCAATCTCTCGCCCAGACCAACGTGAATACTCAAATTCACAGACAACTCACAACGCATCCCCCTTCCTGAACCAATTTGCCAGGAAACCGCACTTCTTACCATCGTTTAGACAATGAACTCCACATAATAATCCTTCCAAGCACTACCTTCACTCTACAAATCTGAACGCCACCATAAAAATCCTTTCATCAGTCCACAAAACCGCAAGCCACAAATAAATCCATAAAATCCAATACGCAGCTCGCATCACTCCACCTTCGAAACCCTCATTGACCACCCAAAAATCTCGAATAGCCACGCCAACCGAAAACCCCATACCATCGCCCACAACACACTTCTCAAAATCTGCAACCAGATCCCACCAACTTTCCATCACCACACCACAACGCAATCTCCTCTCCTTACCATACAACTACACTCCGCTTCCATCTACTTCAACTGACCATCCACCCACATAAATACGTTCTGCCTCAATAACCATTTACACTCCTCCTCGCCTACACTGCAAACTTCCAGTGCAACTTGTTACAAATTCCTTTCCAAAAACAAAAACAAAAATAAAAAAATCCCTTTACAAACTTCCTAACCTATATCGTTCACAAAACCATACTCTCCCATACATTTCCAGGTCTGCATCCCTTCATCATAAACTCCACAGCTCCACGCATATAACTCCACCACATCACAACAGCATTGAGTTCACTACCCCATCCTCTTCTTCTCCCCCATACACGCACCTGAAACAAATCTGAACCCCCTTTCTTAGATCCAGAACTCGAAACCGCCTCAAGAGCAGTCGAACCCCACCGCATCGAGTAGAATCCCTAATTCCGAAAGCACCCACTGCAATCAATCCACGATGTGAATTACTTTTTGCGTTTTGAAACAAGAATCTCGCGTTTTAAATAAAAAATCGGCTTTGGTTTTGAAAAATACGGTAGGAGGTTATGGTCTTATCTGATTTCGAGAAGGTTGCCTGTTATTGGGCTACTGAGGACTGATTGTTGGGCTTGCGAATTTCAAGTGATATAATTTATTTTTTTGCTTGCAGGCCTTAAGTTTGTGAAACAGTTTTAGTGTTTGTGATTTTATTTTACCCTTTGTTTTGTTATTTCTCTTTCAAGAAAAAAAAGGAGGTAGTTTTTTTTTCATTCGATATTCTTGTAAATTTCCATTGTTTTCTTTTGACCTTATTTTCTTCTCCATTTTTAAAAAAAATCTATTTCTTTGATAGTTTCCTTTCTCTTAAAAAAAAATAAAAAAAAAATTTGAGGGATTTTTTTCGAAAACAGGTACAGCGGCAATTTGAAAAAGGTCATATTTTTTTTTTTTCGGGCTACTAGCCCGAACCTGTGCCGCAGCGCAGTCAAGCAATTAATAGGAGGCGACAACAACAAAATAACAGCGAACTATTCAGGGTTCAAGCGGTTGCACACCAAGTGGGGTGTGAACGCGCTAGCGCGACTCAATTGCACTGGACGGACTGCCGATCTAGGTGAGTATTTCTAAACTCTACAGGGACTGCTGCTGCAAATAAAAAAATGTAGACATTGCTTGTAAAAATCTTCTGCACGGGCAGCGGCTTGCTTGTACAAGCTTTTAATTTCTGCAATTCTTATTTCTGCATCTGTGTTCATTCTGTTAAGGGCAATACCCCAATTCACATAAGGTGAGGGATTTCATCACCCTTTCCTTAGCCCACAAACTGCATTCATCATAGAATCTGACTAATAATAATGGTTAGACATTGGACCTAAGGGAGTTGCGGGCTCATCTAGGGCTAAATTGTATTTTGACAGTTGATTCATTTGGAACGAATTATTTCTTGGTGTCTAGACTACGGCAGAGAAATAACCATTTATAAATATTACGGTGATTCGTAAATATTATATCGGTTGTTACTCTGAAGGTACTTAAACCTTCGGCTGCATTGCTAGGGTGATTCCTGGTGCACCGATAACTCCTGTCCGTTAACTGGCTGAGAAATCTTTTGGTCTAAGTAATCAAACGTGTCACTATACAATTTTGAGTTAGGAGCCATTAAGGACAGAAAATTTCATTGTAGCTAATTTCTGTGTGTGGTTGGTTTGTGAAAAAAAAAATCAAAACTCCTAAAAAACAAATAAAAATTTGAAAAACAAATAATTTTTTTTCCTCTCTTTTAAATCTCGCTAGTCTGTAGGTCGTACTTTAAAAAAAAAATCCCATTTTCAAAACCTTTTTCCTTCTCACCTCTCTCTGAACTTCTCCATTGTCTAAATTTCTTTGACGAACTCTCTTCTTCTTTCTAGTGCATGCAAACTTGGACCCGTGACCAAGAATCCCGTCGTTTAGTTAGAATCAGACCACCTTCCCCTTCTTCAAAAACCAATTTTCTCGAACAACCCTTAGAAATGGCTAACGAGCCTGCACCTTGCACCCTGATGGACAAAATCCTTCCCGATAGAGTTTCTGTCCCTTCTTGCATACAATTACCCAATCCTGTGGGTAATCACTTTGAAATCCGATCGAGTCAGATAAACATCCTTCCCAAATTCGTAAATTTTTCTCATGATGAACCATATAGTTTCTTAACGAAATTTGAATATGCTTGTGCAACCTTCAAATTACAACAGTTATGTGAGGATGGTATTAAACTTCGTTTGATTCCATTCGCACTAACTAACTCCGCAGAAAAATGGTTTTGCAGCTTGCCCCCAAATTCGATTAAAAAATGGGATGAATTTACAGTGGTTTTCCTTAAAAAGTTTTACCCCCCCAGAAAAAACAGCTAGAGAGAAATGAAATCACCAATTTCCACCAAAAAGGGGGTGAATCTTTTTGGCAATACTTCGAAAGATTTAAGGAACTGCTGTTGAGTTGTCCTCATCATGGTTATGAAACATGGTCGCTATGTCAAACTGTATATGATGGACTTGATAATAGTACTAGGCAAATGTTAGAGTCCATGTGTCAGGGCAATTTTCTAAAAAAGACTGATGTAGAAGCTTGGGAATTTCTGGATGAGTTAGCAGAAAAATCGGAACAATGGGAACGAACCAATGAAAAATCTCTCTGTTCGCGATCCAGTAGTAATTCTGTTGAATCCTCCTCTTCTTCTTCTAATACTCTTGTTGATGCTATACTGAACGTTGTTAGAACACACACTCAGTCTAATAACATTTCCCAAGCCATGTGTCACATATGTCTTAACTCTGATCATACGGCTGATGACTGTCCCCAGTCCCTTGAGCAAGTGAACGCTTTCAACCGACCCAACAACCACCCAAATCTTTCTTATGGTCCGAATAACCCTCTGATGAACAGACCTTTGAATCGAGAATTTCCGAGCAATGCCGTGAACCCTCCTCTTAGGCAAAATCAGTACACTTCGAACCAGGCTCCTTTCCACAATCAAACGGTTGCTCCCCAATATGAAAAACGCCTTTCTACGATTGAGGGGAATTTATCTGAGGTGAGCAACCTATTAGCGCAAATGACTAAGCAAACTGTTGAAAATCAAAACAAGTTAGACAACTCCTTGCAATCATATATGCAAAACACGAATCAACAAATGAGTGAACTCCAAAAATAAATGTCTTAGCTTAACGCTAGATTAAGTGAATGGGAAAAGGGTACTTTTCCAAGTCAACCCATTCAAAACCCTAGAGGAAAAAATTCAAACCCCAACCAAATTCACATCACTCAGGATTCAAATGTTAGTCAATTGAATGCTGTCACGACTCCTAGATCCGACAAAAAGATTGACAACCATGTGGTCAACCCGAATGCTTTACCGGACGATCTTCCAAACCCTCTCGAAAATTCGACCAACTCAGATCAAAATATTGAGCCAATTTCTGACAAGGACCATCCTCAAACTCAAGTAGCCCAACCTACTGAGTTGTCTGCTCCATTTCCTCATAGACTCCGACTTAGGAAAAAGGCGGATCAGCTAGAAAAGATGCTTGAAATATTTAAGCAAGTTAAAGTGAACATTCCTCTTTTAGATATTATACAGCAAGTTCCACAATACGCGAAATTTCTAAAAGATTTATGCACTCAAAAACGTCATACACAAGTACCTAAGAAAGTGTTTCTAGCGGCAAGTCTAAGCGAGGTCTTGTCCCAATCAATGCCAGTGAAATACAAAGATCCTGGCTGCCCCCACAATATCATGTACTTTTGGGGACAAGAAAATCGATAGATGCCTGCTAGACTAAGGTGCTAGTGTTAACTTGCTTCCATATTCTGTCTATCGCCAATTAGGGCTAGGAGAACTGAAACCCACCAAGGTTACCCTTCAACTTGCTGACCGGTTAATTAAGAAACCTGTAGGCGAAATCGAGGATGTGTTGATCAAAATAGGCGAATTCATCTTTCCAGTTGATTTCATTGTCCTAGAAACTCAATAGGTAAGAAATCCTGCAAACCAGATCCCTTTGATTCTAGGACGACCCTTCTTAGCAACATCTAATGCTCTTATCAACTGTAGAAATGGGTCTATGAAATTTTCTTTCGGTAACATGACTATCGAGCTAAACATCTTTAGAACTGAAAACTCTCCTAACTCTTATGTGGACAAGTTTTCTGAAATCCATGCTGTCCACGATAATGAACCCGAGCTCGACCATCTGAATAACGAAACTGAATTGAATTACGAGACCTTGTTTCAAGATATTCCCGAAAATGTCTCTGATTCGATTCATGTCGAGCCACTCACAATTGAGTCTATCCCTCAACCAATTTCTTCGGTTGAGTCATCCCCAAAATCTGACCTCAAAGTGTTGTCCAGTCATCTTAAGTATGCTTACTTAGGAGACAATGAAACTTTTCCTGTCATTATCGCTTCTGACCTTACTCTAGAGCAGGAACAATTGCTCCTTCCCATTCTTAAGAAAAATAAGGAAGCAATTGGTTGGTCCATGGCTGATATTAAGGGGATTAGTCCTTCGATTGTCCAACATCGAATCCACCTTATAGATGATGCCAAACCCACTCGTGATCCCCAGCATCGACTAAACCCTATCATGAAAGAAGCAGTTTATGCTGAAATCCTTAAATGTCTTGACAACGGAATCATTTACCCAGTTTCCGATAGTCAATGGGTTAGTCCGATTCATGACGTACCTAAGAAATCAGGGATTACCGTGATCCAAAATGAAGCTAACGAGCTTATCCCAACCTGCACCCAGACGGGTTGGCGTGTCTGCATTGACTATAGGAAACTTAACACTGCAACACGTAAGGATCATTTCCCTCTGCCATTTATCGATCAAATGTTATAACGGCTAGCTGGTCACGAGTACTATTATTTCCTTGATGGGTACTCAGGCTATAATCAAATTCCCATCGCTCTCGAGGACCAAGAGAAAACCACTTTCACTTGTCCATTTGGTACATTTGCATACCGACGTATGCCTTTTGGTCTCTGTAATGCACCTGCAACCTTTCAGAGGTGCATCATTAGCGTTTTTTCTGATATGATTGAGCGATTTTTGGAAGTGTTCATGGATGATTTTTCCATCTTCGGGGATTCCTATACTGAGTGTTTACATCACCTGGATCTTGTTCTTAACCGTTGCAAAGATTTTCACTTAACGCTTAATTGGGAAAAGTGTCACTTCATGGTTAAACATGGCATTGTTTTAGGACATGTCATCTCTAATAAAGGAATTGAAGTAGAAAAAGCCAAAATTGAGGTTATCTCGAATCTCCCCATTCCCAAATCCGTTAAGGACATCCGATCTTTTTTAGGTCATGCTGGTTTTTACTGTCGCTTTATAAAAGATTTTAGCAAAATCACTCTACCTTTGACCAATCTTCTTGGTAAGGATGTCCCTTTCGACTTCAATTCTATCTGCATTTCATATTTTGAGCATCTTAAAAATGAACTTGTCTCTGCCCCGATCATTTGCTCTCCTAATTGGAAGCGGCCTTTTGAAATCATGTGTGACGCCTCGAATTTCGCTGTTGGCGCTGTCCTAGGACAGCGCATCGATAAGATTCTTCACGTCATTTACTACGCGAGTAAGACTTTGAACGATGCCCAAATCAATTATACGACTACTGAAAAAGAACTTTTGGCAGTTGTTTTTGCTCTAGAAAAATTCAGGCCTTATCTAGTTGCCTCACACATCACGGTTTATACCGATCATTCTGCACTTAGGTATCTTTTCTCTAAAAAGGATGCTAAGGCTCGTCTCACTCGTTGGATCCTTCTACTTCAAGAATTTGACCTTACCATTAAGGATAAAAAAGGATCTGACAATGTTATTGCGGACCACTTGTCTCTTCTTCCAAATGCCCCGTCTTCTTCTCTTCCGATCAACGAGAATTTCCCCGATGAACAGCTGTTTTCTCTATCCACTGATCCTTGGTTTGCTGACATTTTCAACTACTTAGACACCAAGCAGACCCCTTCTTTTTGGTCTAAGCAGGATAAACACAAATTCTTTTCCCAAGTGAAACATTTTTATTGGGACGACCCCTATCTTTTCAAGTATTGTCCCGACCAAATCATTCGAAGGTGTGTTCCCGACACTGAAACTCACAATGTCCTCTCTTTCTGTCATGACCAAGCCTGTGGTGGTGGCTTCGGTCTCAAAAAGACAGCCGAAAAGGTTCTCCAATCAGGTTTCTACTGGCCCAACCTTTTCAAAGACGCATACGAATTTTGCAAAACTTGTGATCGATGTCAATTCTTAGGGAAAATTTCTGAATGGAATATGATGCCTCTAAACCCCATTCTAGAGGTCGAAATTTTTGATGTTTGGGGTATAGACTTCATGGGACCCTTCCCTAATTCTTTTGGGAACCTGTACATCCTCTTAGCTGTCGATTATGTTTCTAAATGGGTCGAAGCTATTCCATGCAAAACAAACGATAAGAAGGTTGTTGTGCGCTTCTTGAAAGAAAACATCTTCTCCAGGTTTGGCACTCCTCGCACAATAATCAGTGACAATGGAACACACTTCTTTAATCGTTCTTTTGAAGCTCTCATGAGAAAGTATTCGATAACCCACAAGTTATCCACTCCTTACCATCCTCAAACTTGTGGGCAAATTGAATTATCGAATAGGCAGATTAAGCAAATCCTTGTGAAAACTGTGAATCGAAATCGTAAAGATTGGTCCCAAAAGTTAACCTACGCTCTTTGGGCTTACCGCACTGCTTTTAAAACAAACTTAGGTATGTCCCCTTATCGGTTGATTTTTGGTAAGCCATGTCACTTGCCAGTTGAACTAGAACATAAGGCGTTATGGGCAATAAAAACTTTGAATCTTGATTTAGAGCAAGCAGGTGAACATTGGAAGATTCAACTCAATGAACTTGATGAAATTCGAAATGATGCCTATGAAAATGAACGAATTTACAAGGACAGAACGAAAGTTTTTCATGATAAATCAATTTTATGTAAAACTTTCATGCTAGGTCAAACAGTTCTGTTGTATGACTCAAAACTGCATTTATTTCCGGGTAAGTTAAAATCTAGATGGACCGTACCTTACAATGTGCAGACCGTTTTTCCGTATGGTGCGGTAGAAATTGAGAATCCAACTGATGGATCTTCATATAAGGTCAATGGTCAATGCCTTAAACCTTACTTGGAACCAATACCAAACCAAGAGGAAGAGCTCATGGTCCTCCATGAGCCACATTACATTCGGTAAGACGCACTAACCCTCTTTTGTACATATGTAAATAGTCTCTTATTTTATTTTTCCTTTCACTAAGATATGTCTGATTTAGACTGTGAGGACACAGTCACACTCAAGTGTGGGGGGAAATTTACATTACATCAGCAATCAAATTTTATGAACTAGGTCATTCATTGAACAAGGATTAACTTAAACTCATAAATAACACCTTGGTTCTTGTTTGATAAGTTGAATTTTTGGGTGATGAGAATGAACATTATTTATTCATTGAGTCGTAGTGTGTCTTTTTAAGATGCTAGCTTGAGACTGTGCAGACGTTAGTCGTGTTCTGGAGTAAGCTTGTCAACCCTTGTTGTACGTGTTAGAATGTGCAAGTAAAAATAATCCAAAAAAAAAAAAAAATCAAGAAATAAAAATGATTTCGCACCTACATTTGTTGGATTTCATGAGTTAGTTTTCATGCATAATATTTTCTTTTCCACTCAAATTTTCAAAATCGTAAGTTCTAAAATCCACTTGGCCCAATTAAGAAGAAATGACTCATTGTAGCATTCTTCTTTGATACCCCACATTATTCAAATCCAAGTTTTAGTCGAATTACATCCATGTTTCGACAAGTTTTTCTTATATTGGCATACTTAAGAACCTTGTACTGATTTATTTTCAAAGGTTCAGAAACATCACTTTTTATACCAATATTACACTACCCACTCCGTACTTGTTTTAAGGTTGGATAACCATATACCACATCTTATTTTATATGGGTTATGTATTGTAACACCCCGTAATTTGAACATAAAAATTCACAAATTAAAGTATACTTAATTTAGTGAAATGGGTTGCGCAGAGAAATATATATATTGAAATATATATATATATATAATTGAAAATTAAATAAATAAATATGCAAAAATGTTCAAAACAGCGAATTGGGAGAGGGGAATAACCGAACCGGCCGATTTTTGAGGTCGACCCGAGCTTGCTGGGTCGACTAGGGGTTAATCCAGGGTGTTTGGCTGTCAACCCGTGGGCCGATTCGCTCAAATGCAGATTTTGCATTTGAATGGTTCTCATGGTTCAGCTTTAATCTAAAGGCCCTAGATGGTTCCTACACTTGACTTCTTCCCCAAGACATGCTTTGATGGCTTGGATTGAATCTAGGGTTAATCCTATGGCTAATACTATCCTAATGCTCTATAAAAAGACCCCTAAACCTAGCCTAAATCACCATTATTCAATCCTACAACCAAACTATGTCAAATTTGTTCCTCTCATAGCCTCCACTCTCATGCTAAAATTCCTAAGCCTATTTCTATGAGAGATTGTGAGTTCATACAAGTGCTTTCAAACTTGTATGAGTGTTCTTAGTTTGCATTCAAGTCAAGTTGCAACATTTCTATTTCAAAGCAAGGATTTTTATTGATTTGGTGCAAGGGTTTTTCAATTGGGGCTTTCATATTTTGGTGCTTGCATAAGGGCTTCGTCTCAATCTTTATAATAAATATTCATTTGTGTCTTCATAGCGTAGTAAGCCCTTTTCTACTTTCTTTCTTTGAACTCTAGAGTTAAATGAATGATGCAATTTTGGGGTTGATCATTATGATATGCAAGTTTGGTTGAACATTATATGCAAGTTTGGTTGATCATTATATGCAAGTTTGGATGATCATTATGCAAGTCGGTTTAACCATTATGTATGACACATGTTGCTATGTTATGCAAGTTTGGGTTGATCATGTTATCATGTTATGCAAGTTAAACTTGATGTTGTGAGCATAAAGCTCTAAGCTTTATATTAAAGGTTGCATTTTGGCAACATGAAAGTTATCATACCCCTTATGATAACTTGCATGTGACGCTAAATGCGAACTTCTAGCAACTTCTACATGTCTTTTATCACCATGTATCACTCATATGCTAAGTTTAGTTTTATGCATGCTTTTGAAGCCTAATGATGCAATATGCAAGTATATGAACATATGTACATCTCATATGCCACCATGATAAACTTGTGGCTTCAACACCTTTTTGTCATGATTATGCCAAGTTCCCTATTTTACCCTTTATGCGTTGTTGCGATTATGTAAACAATGGGATTACGTTGGGGTTGGGCAACATTATGACAAAAACATGGTTTTTATAACATAACGTGATATGTTAACTTGTAATTATGTTTTGGAAACATAATGGACATGACACTTAGAAAATATGAGTGTGGCCAACTCGAGGTTGGGTTGAGTTTGTAGCATAAATCTACCCGGACCCGCCCGGCTTAACTACTGGCTACAAACAATAGGACCCAATGTGAGAAGTTGGTCATGTTGTGCTCGAACCCGAGGTTAGACCAAGTTGTGGTGTAAAGCTACCCGGACCCGCCCGGCTTAACTAGTAACCACAACAAAGTATAATGTGAGAGGTTAAAGCACATTAAGTTAATTAATTAATGCCTCCTGATTAGGGTTAAGTCATGGTCCACTTAATGCTTAATCAATTTGGGATTGATGGGTTAGTCGGGGTTAAGTCATGGATCTTGGGTACACTTAACCAATTTAATCCACGTTTGGATCGGGTTAACCACATTTAACCCGTTAAGGAAACCCTAGTTGCGTGGTCCTTTTCAGCAGTAACCCTCTTGATAGTATCATAAGACCCTAGGACTAGGCTAGGGTGGGGCACGATTACTGGGCTGACATGTAAGCGACCAAAACGACGGTTGTGTAGGTACGCCGGTGTAGGTCCAGGCGGACTATGATCGTGCACATAGTCCGGCGTTGGAGAATCAGGCACGGGTACCAGTAGATCTAAGCTGTGCATACTTGATTGGTGTCCGAGGTCTACACCCTAGGACTTGATACACCCTGGGGTGGACCTAGCACAGTTAGCTACATTCCATGTTTGGGCCGTATGACACCGACACTTGACGAGTTAGGCTTATACGGAGCCGATTAACTAGACCGTGTAGTTGGAGCTTGATTTAGGTCACCTCATGATATTGGGCCAAGCTTGGGCCAAGGGATCAATTCTTGTTTTTACTTGACATGATAGAATGCTAGTACACCCGTGGTGCAAAACTTAACCTTAATTATGCGATGACACCTTTATCTATCTTGTTAGTTAATCATCATGCCAGTATGTTGTTATCCTTATGTTCATCTCAGCTTCTCATGCCAGTTAACTTTACTAGTTCATAGACAGATAGTAGTACGGCTTACCAGTCTTTTTGACTGACCTGTTTTCTTTCGCCTCTTTTCTTCCATTCCCCCCCCTCAGGTTCTCAGGGTGGGAACATTGGAGCTTAGCTTGGATCTTTACAGCTTGCTTACTGGATTTGCTCATGTACGGTTTTGGACATTGAGCTAGCTATGGTTTATCACTTCATTTTGGGGATAGTACTTTATGTATTTCAGTTTTTCAGTTTATGCTTTTATCTAGACTTTGTTGTTGGAAAATAATGACCAAGTACTTTGTTGTAACATGACTATGGTTTTGAAATGCTAAGTTTTATCCGCTGCTTTACTACTCTGTTTTACTTATATGTTCTGTCTTGTGATATCTGCATGCATGTTTACCTTGTTTAACGCCCCTCCAAAGCTAATGTCCTTGCAAGAGTGGCATTGGCGGAGGTGGGGTGTTACATTTGGTATCAGAGCCTAAGGTTTACAAGATTTGAGCAAAAGTGTTTTTAAAACTTACCTTTTGAAAAACTATTTTCAAAACCAATTAAGTATTTTCCAAAAAGAGTCTAGTTATTTTAAAAAAAAGGCTATTCCCCAAAAGCTATAGCACTATCCTTTGTTTCTTCGTTCTGAATCTATCTTTTTCTTCGTTTTAGTATGGCTGATCGCTTTAACATCCCGGAAGGCGTGCAAGTACCAGTCTGGTTCCGGAGATTTATGGAGGCAAGGGCGAATGAAGCCGGCCTCGCGAACATTCCTCCTCCTTCCCCGGTCGCTAACATCTCTCCTCCTCCCGTAGCTGAGGTTCCTCCTCACCCTCAGCATCCGCAAGAGGATTTTGCAAAGCTTTGCAAAGACTTCAAGGCGATGGGTGGCAAGAACTTTATTGGGACGGAGACTTTTGTGGAGGCAAGAAATTGGTTGAAAGAAACTGAAGATCTCTTTGCCATCTTTGATGTGCAAGATCATAGAAGGGTTCTATTGGCAGCATGGTTATTGAAAGAAGAAGTTGCTTATTGGTGGGAGGTCACTAATGCTACGAGGCCTATAGAGACTTGGGCCGACTTTAGGACAAGATTTGGGCTTAAGTTTCTATCATCAGCTGAGGCGAATTTGCAATTGGAGAAGTTTATATCTTTGAAGCAAGGAGACATGACAGTGAGGGAGTACGTGAATGAGTTTAACAAGCTCGCCCGATTTGGTTTGGACATGATTTATACTCCCCAGAAGAAGGCTTTGCGCTTTGCACGAGGGTTGAATGAGCCACTACAAGGTTTAGCCCTATCTCATATACCTATGGGGGCCACTTTCGAAGGTCTAGTAGACATGGCATTGCTTCAAGGAGACGATAAGAATGGCAAGAAGGAAGTGAAGGCTAATGAGACCCAAGCCAAGAAGACAGACTCCAAGTGGGGAGGAAATCAGAGCAATCAGAACAACAAAAACAACAAGAACAACAAGAACAACAAGGGCAACAAGGCCAAGGCAAAGGACCCAAGAAAATGCCACTACTATGGGGATGTAGGGCACATAGCTAAAGACTGTAATAAAAGGAAGAGGAAGTCGGGCGAATGCTTTCATTATGGAGAGACCGGACATTTTAGCAAGGATTTCCCCAAGAAGCAAGGGCAAGAACGAACTCAGCGAGTAGGACCCTCTGGAGGGCAGTTGCAGGCTCTCCTCACTCTTCCAGCTTTTGGTCGAGGTAGTGTTTCTGTAAAAAAAAAGTCATGTTTGCATTTCTGATTTCCCTGTTCATACCTTATTTGATTCTGGCACATTGCATAGTTTTATTTCTGATCTTATTGAAAGTTTGCACCTAAGTACTAGCTTAGTTGAGGATCCCGTTTGTGTTTCAAATCCAATTAGGGGTTCCGCCCATCTATCTATGATTTGTGTGGATTTGAAGATTTCTATCTTGACTGCAGAATTCGCGTGTAATGCTTATGTTCTCGGATTCACGGGATATGGGTTAATCTTGGGCATGGATTGGTTGTCCAGTTATGGAGCCATTCTCGATTGTGAACATAGGGTGGTGAGGCTCATGACCCGCCTCGGTAATACCCTAGAAATTTCTTGTAACCCTAGAGGTCCCGTCATGTTATGCTATCTTGAATCTCTCGACTCGTCCATCGATGATCTGCAATCTGTAAGGGTGGTCCGAGACTATCCTGATGTCTTTGAAGAAGTTAAGGGGTTACCCCCTAAACGAGAGATAGATTTCCGCATTTATCTAGTCGATAATGCCAAGCCAGTATCATTGCCCGTTAGGCACATGGCCCCTCGTGAGAGAAGGGAGCTCAGTAAGCAAATCAAGGAGCTGCTTGAGAAGGGTTTTATTAGACGAAGCATTTCTGAATGGGGTGCTCCGGTGGTATTCGCTACTAAGGCGGATGGTTCGCTTCGTCTATGTGTTGATTATCGAGAGTTGAACAAGCTGACAAAGAAGAATAGGCACCCGTTACCGAGGATTGATGATCTCTTTGACCAGCTTGTAGGTGCTTCTGTTTTCTCTCAGCTCGATCTAGCCACCTAATTCCATCAGCTTAGAGTAGCTGAGGATAGCATTGATAAAACTGCGTTTAGGACTCCGGATGGATTCTTTGAATGGCTTGTCATGCCATTCGGATTGACTAATGCACCCGCCTACTTCGTAGACTTGATGAGTAGGGTGTTCAGGGAGTTCCTCAACAAGTTTGTTGTTGTCTTCGTGGATGATATTCTGATCTTCTCAAAGGACGAGGAAGAACATGCCAGACATCTCAAGGAAGTGATGGATATGCTTAGAGCGCATCAGTTGAAAGCCAAGTTCTCCAAATGTCATTTCTGGAGAAGGGAAGTTCGGTTTCTTGGACATATAGTTTCTAAGAAAGGCATAGCGGTGGATCTCGCGAAAGTGGTTGTGGTTCAAGATTGGAAGACTCCTAGGAATGCGACCGAAGTAAGAAGCTTTTTCGGTTTGGCGGGCTACTATAGGAAGTTCATCAGAGACTTCACTAAGATTTCGGCCCCTCTCACTAAGTTGATGAAGAAGAACTTAGTCTTTGCATAGGACTTGGAGTGTGAGCTTGCTTTTCAAAAGCTCAAAAGAGCCCTTACCTCAGCTCCAGTTTTGGCATTACCCGATAGTGTTAAGATGTTTACCGTGTACACAGATGCATGTGGCACGGGGTTAGGAGCTGTTCTGATGCAAGAGGGAAGAGTGATATGTTATGGGGGTAGGCAACTTAAAGTTCATGAGAAGAACTATCCCACTCATGATTTGGAGTTAGCGGCGATCGTCTTTGCACTCAAATCCTGGCGCCACTATCTTCTAGGCGAAAGGTTTGAGTTGTATACTGATCACAAGTCACTCAAATACCTCTTCTCGCAAAAAGATCTGAATCTAAGGCAGCAAAGGTGGATGGAATTTTTGGCATCTTATGACTTCGAGATAGCTTATACTCCTGGCAAGGGTAATGTTGTGGCGGATGCACTAAGCAGAAGGAGATTGACTTTAAGCCCCTTGTTCATTGAGATGAAGAACTTGGAATTCTTGGCAACCTTTGATTTCACGACGGCTGTTGAGTTGATGACGGGTTCATTAGCATCCCTTGAGCTTAGACCCACACTTCTTGATCAAGTTGGGGCTTCGCAGAGGGAAGATCCACAGATAGTCGAAGTTATGGACAAGTTGATTCGGGGTGAGACGTCTAGTCACCTTGCCAGATACACTATTGATGATAAAGGATGGCTAAGGCGTGATGGGAGATTATGTGTTCCTCGGGTGGGAGATTTGGTCCATAGAGTTCTTGAAGAAGCGCATCACTCGAAGATGACTATACATCCAGGAGTAGATAAGATGTATAGAGATATGAAGCGCAGTTTCTTTTGGGATGGAATGAAGAAAGATGTGGCATAATATGTTCAAGGTGCACGGTGTGCCAACAAGTGAAGGCCGAGTCAAAGAAACCAGGTGGGCTATTACATCCATTGGAGGTCCCACAATCGAAGTGGGAGAGTATTTCTATGGATTTTGTGGATGGATTGCCTAGGTCAAGAAGAGGGAACACAAGCATATGGGTCATAGTTGACAGACTTACGAAGAGTGCTCACTCCATCCCAGTAAAGAGCAAGAGGACCGCATCAGGGCTGGCGTCTATTCATCTCCGAGAAATAGTGCGGTTGCATGGAGTTCCTTCTAGCATAGTTAGCGATCGTGACCCGATTTTCACTAGCCAGTTCTGGAACAGTTTGCAAGAAGCGATGGGTACGCGATTGAATTTGAGTACAGCCTATCACCCCCAGACGGATGGCCAAACCGAAAGGGTGAATAGAGTGCTAGAAGATCTCTTGAGGCTTTGTGTTCTCGACTTCGGTGGTACTTGGGAAGACCACCTTCCTCTTGTAGAATTTGCTTATAATAATAGCTATCAAGCCAGCATAGGGATGACACCATTTGAAGCTTTATATGGGAGGCCGTGTAGGTCACCATCTTGTTGGTGGGAGACAACAGATAGACTTATACTTGGGCCCGATATGATACGAGACACATCCGAGAAAGTTGAATTAGTAAGAGGAAGGATGAAAGCGGCCCATGATAGACAGAAATCCTATGCTGACAAGCGAAGGGAAGATTTGGAATTCGAAGTGGGAGACATGGTTTTCGTGAAGGTTACTCCTTTGCGAAATGTGGTACGTTTTGGAGCAGCGAGGAAGCTGGCACCAAGGTTCGTAGGACCCTTCCTTATCATAGAGAGAATTGGAAAGATGGCCTATAAGGTGGGATTGCCCGAGAAGCTAGCCGGAGTGCATAATGTCTTTCATGTCTCGCATCTCCGAAAGTGCCTACATGAGTCCGCTGAGGTGGTTGAACCAAGCATTCTTGAAGACATTGAGGTAGAGAAAGAAGCAACCTTGAGAAGAGCTCCGATTCGTATCATGGGAACAGAGATCAAGAAGCTAAGGAATCGAGAGGTCAAGTTGGTGAAAGTTCAGTGGGGTGAAGCCGACGAAGATGCAACTTGGGAAACCGAGGAGAAGATGCATGGGCTTTATCCATTTCTTTTTGAGGGTACATTCTCGATCTCTTTTCCTAATTAGCATATCTTTCTTTTTATCCGCGTTTATCTAGTTCATCTTGTTTCGTAGATCTTGTCATGAGAACCTTAGGTAGAAACCCTTGGTTGAAACATGTATTTGAAACATGTTATGCTTGATGGTTGCAAGTGGTTGCAAGTGTTTGCACATGGATACTCGTGGATGCATGATACACATTAGGCACTAAGATCGGCTCACACACTTTCAAGTTGCATATGCATGAGTGCTTATACTTATACATGGATGAAACTTGTTATGCTATCACGTGGATGTTGCATATGGATGAATGTTATGTGCACTCATGTAGAGATTATAAATTATGTTAGGAATTTGCATACATATGGACTCATTTCACTAACATGCTTTGCATTAAGGAGGTTTACTGTATCAGTAACCGCCTGATTTTTGCATTAGATAAGTACATATACACACACCTTTGCATATGATCACACAACATTTAGAATCCTTTCAGGACAATAACTGCACGTGGATGATGTTTTGAGTAGATGGATGATGGATAGTAGGACACGTTCTTCCTAACTTGAAGATTTCGGGGACGAAATCCTTTAAGGAGGGTAGAATGTAACACCCCGTAATTTGAACATAAAAATTCACAAATTAAAGTATACTTAATTTAGTGAAATAGGTTGCGCAGATAAATATATATATATATATTGATATATATATATAAATGAAAATTAAATAAATAAATATGCAAAAATGTTCAAAACAGCGAATTGGGAGAGGGGAATAACCGAACCGGCCGATTTTTGAGGTCGACCCGAGCTTGCTGGGTCGACTAGGGGTTAATCCAGGGTGTTTGGCTGTCAACCCATGGGCCGATTCGCTCAAATGCAGATTTTGCATTTGAATGGTTCTCATGGTTCAGCTTTAATCTAAAGGCCCTAGATGGTTCCTACACTTGACTTCTTCCCCAAGACATGCTTTGATGGCTTGGATTGAATCTAGGGTTAATCCTATGGCTAATACTATCATAATGCTCTATAAAAAGACCCCTAAACCTAGCCTAAATCACCATTATTCAATCCTACAACTAAACTATGTCAAATTTGTTCCTCTCATGGCCTCCACTCTCATGCTAAAATTCCTAAGCCTATTTCTATGAGAGATTGTGAGTTCATACAAGTGCTTTCAAACTTGTATGAGTGTTCTTAGTTTGCATTCAAGTCAAGTTGCAACATTTCTATTTCAAAGCAAGGATTTTTATTGATTTGGCGCAAGGGTTTTTCAATTGGGGCTTTCATATTTTGGTGCTTGCATAAGGGCTTCGTCTCAATCTTTATAATAAATATTCATTTGTCTTCATAGCGTAGTAAGCCCTTTTCTACTTTCTTTCTTTGAACTCTAAAGTTAAATGAATGATGCAAGTTTGGGGTTGATCATTATGATATGCAAGTTTGGTTGAACATTATATGCAAGTTTGGTTGATCATTATATGCAAGTTTGGTTGATCATTATATGCAAGTTTGGATGATCATTATGCAAGTTGGTTTAACCATTGTGTATGACACATGTTGCTATGTTATGCAAGTTTGGGTTGATCATGTTATCATGTTATGCAAGTTAAACTTGATTTTGTGAGCATAAAGCTCTAAGCTTTATATTAAAGGTTGCATTTTGGCAACATGAAAGTTATCATACCCCTTATGATAACTTGCATGTGACGCTAAATGCGAACTTCTAGCAACTTCTACATGTCATTTATCACCATGTATTACTCATATGCTAAGTTTAATTTTATGCATGCTTTTGAAGCCTAATGATGCAATATGCAAGTATATGAACATATGTACATCTCATATGCCACCATGATAAACTTGTGGCTTCAACACCTTTTTGTCATGATTATGCCAAGTTCCCTATTTTACCCTTTATGGGTTGTTGCGATTATGTAAACGATGGGATTACGTTGGGGTTGGGCAACATTATGACAAAAACATGGTTTTTATAACATAACGTGATATGTTAACTTGTAATTATGTTTTGGAAACATAATAGACATGACACTTAGAAAATATGAGTGTGGCCAACTCGAGGTTGGGTTGAGTTTGTAGCATAAATCTACCCGGACCCGCCCGGCTTAACTAGTGGCTACAAACAATAGGACCCAATGTGAGAAGTTGGTCATGTTGTGCTCGAACCCGAGGTTAGACCAAGTTGTGGTGTAAAGCTACCCGGACCCGCCCGGCTTAACTAGTAACCACAACAAAGTCTAATGTGAGAGGTTAAAGCACATTAAGTTAATTAATTAATGCCTCCTGATTAGGGTTAAGTCATGGTCCACTTAATGCTTAATCAATTTGGGCTTGATGGGTTAGTCGGGGTTAAGTCATGGATCTTGGGTACACTTAACCAATTTAATCCACGTTTGGATCGGGTTAACCACATTTAACCCGTTAAGGAAACCCTAGTTGCGTGGTCCTTTTAGCAGTAACCCTCTTGATAGTATCATAAGACCCTAGGACTAGGCTATTGTGGGGCACGATTACTGGGCTGACATGTAAGCGACCAAAATGACGGCTGTGTAGGTACGCCGGTGTAGGTCCAGGCGGACTATGATCGTGCACATAGTCTGGCGTTGGAGAATCAGGCATGGGTACCAGTAGATCTAGGCTGTGCATACTTGATTGGTGTCCGAGGTCTACACCCTAGGACTTGATACACCCTGGGGTGGACCTAGCACAGTTAGCTACATTTCATATTTGGGCCGTATGACACCGACACTTAACGAGTTAGGCTTATAGGGAGCCGATCAACTAGACCGTGTAGTTGGACCTTGATTTAGGTCACCTCATGATATTGGGCCAAGCTTGGGCCAAGGGATCAATTCTTGTTTTTACCTGACATGATAGAATGCTAGTACACCCGTGGTGCAAAACTTAACCATAATTATGCGATGACACCTTTATCTATCTTGTTAGTTGATCATCATGCCAGTATGTTGTTATCCTTATGTTCATCTCAGCTTCTTATGCCAGTTAACTTTACTAGTTCATAGACAGATAGTAGTAGGGCTTACCAGTCTTTTTGACTGACCTGTTTTCTTTCGCCTCTTTTCTTCCGTTTCCCCCCCTCAGGTTCTCAGGGTGGGAACATTGGAGCTTAGCTTGGATCTTTACAGCTTGCCTACTGGATTTGCTCATGTACGGTTTTGGACATTGAGCTAGCTATTGTTTATCACTTCATTTTGGGGATAGTACTTTATGTATTTCAGTTTTCCAGTTTATGCTTTTATCTAGACTTTGTTGTTGGAAAATAATGACCAAGTACTTTGTTGTAACATGACTATGGTTTTGAAATGCTAAGTTTTATCCACTGCTTTACTACTCTGTTTTACTTATATGTTCTGTCTTGTGATATCTGCATGCATGTTTACCTTGTTTAACGCCCCTCCAAAGCTAATGTCCTTGCAAGAGTGGCATTGGCGGAGGTGGGGTGTTACATGTATCTTACGAAATTTTGCTTATCATTCCTTTCAGCTTTTTGTATAACATCAATCCAGACTTGTGTGTTGAATTAGATTTATAGAAGTAGAGTGAATAGGGCACAAAACTTTCCTTTCATGAAGTGTTGGTTATGATTGGTTTAGTAGAGGAGGAATCAAATGAAATATTACGGTGTCATTCCATTCCATTTCCGCTCATCATTCATCATGCAAATATGAAAAAAAAGTGAAAAAAAGAAGAAAAAAAAGAAAAGAAAAAAAAATGAAATAAAGAGAGAGTCTCTCTGAATAAAATAGTCATTCATCATTCTTGACTATAAAGCATTCTTTTCCATTCCATCCACATCCATTATACCGTACTTAGAAGCGAGGATTGTAGTTAAGGAGATGAAAGGAAACAAAATGTCCATATGTGCCTTAATATTACTTTATCTTTTGTAGCTTGAAATTCAACTAATACACATGCCCTCTTATCTAGAATATTTTTAGAACTTACAAAATTTTCCTTCATTTATGCATAACTCATATCCAATACATTACAGTTACATTGGTGCAAAATTATTCAAAAAAAAGAAGAAGAAGAAATGATTGGGTGCACATTGTCGATTTGTAGAACTTTGGTTGACACCACGCTCTTAACCTTCAAGACAATTACAGTGTTATAAAGGAATTACGATTCAGCTTGAAATTTTTTATTCATTTTTGCACTAATTACGGGATGGACAATTTGGGGCTAAACAATTATTATTGAAGTTAGGTGAAATCCTTGGAATGTGAAAGACTTTAAATATATTGTTTGATTAATCCGCGTACATACGACACTTTGGATTTTGTGGGTAGTATCCACTGAAAACCCTCACGGGACAACACTCGTCCTACTGGGGACACCCAGAGGTTTAACGGCTTGTTGCATATGCTAAATGCAATCGTGTTTCCTACGAAAGTGTGACATATCTTAGTTTAGTTTATTCGAGGACGAATAAAAAGATAAGTGTGGGGGTATTTGATATACATGTAAATGTGTATATTTTATCCGCTTATTTATCTAGTTTTCTATTTAAAATAATTAATATTGTGTATTTATAGCTGTGTTTTCAGATTGTTGATAAAAAGCTTGGTTTAAAGCATTTGATGGATAAAGCATGAAGAATTTGCTTAAAAAAGAGTGAAGTTGAAATTACTAAAGCTTGAAGAACGGTTGTAAATAAAGTCAATTGGATAGATTTGGCTCACTAAAGACTCATGTTGCGTTCACATTAGCTCATTTGCAAGGCCTCTCACTCTACAGCTGCGTTCACACTAGCTTATGTGTTAGTTGGGCTAATTCTTTAGTCCCACATTATGGAATTTTCCAAGTAGCCTCTGTCATATCAGCTATAAATACACTTTATCTCATTCATTGTAAAACACATTTAGATTTATTCTGTAATCTTTCTCTTGGAATAAAACTCTTCTTCCTCTGTTCTATTTAGTTTTAGTTTTATTTATGTTCATGTTATTTAATTTCTGTTTTTCTTCTTCTTTAGCTATGTCTAGCTAATCCCCTTTGATTAGGGGGTGATGACGCTAATAGATATGATTCAACATGAATCACATAGCCAATAGATGAGGACTTTATATATGTAGATCTAGATCTGAATCAAGGGTTAGATCTGAACCTTCATATTCTGTGTCGTTTAAGAGCTATGCTCCTTCACAGGGTATATTCGTGTTGGATCTAACAATTATCAGATTTAGATCTAATTTTAGGTTTTTAGAAATTAATTTGTGAATCTGTCCTGATAATCTATGGTTGTTTAAGAGCTCAGCTCCTGCATAGGCTATGCTTGTCGTTATTTACTTATTTGTTTCTAAGAATCTATTTATCGTTGATTCGTGTTTGTGACAGAAACATGAATTAGATCTATATTTATTTGTTGGCTATTGATGAGTGTGAATCTAATCTATGTCATTATCCCCTAATTGCTTTATCTTATTAGATAAATCTCTCTTCTTTATTTAATTGCTATTATTTTCTGTGTTTTCAATCAATCAAAATTTTGGAATAGCTTGATTGGATTTATTAATTAAAATATTTTTGGTCCCAGAGTTCGACACCCTCTACAACAATCCTTGTTGTTTAGGAAAGCCGAACGGATTTTACAGTTGTTTACAATTGTATAATTTGTTCGCAAACATATATAAATTAAGTAATTAGTTGTCGTTGGATAAATGGAAATATAAATCCAAATATGAATTTATATGGGAAAGTAGGAATGGGATTTGAAACCAATATTTGAAATAAGATTTGAATTTAGCAAATTATAAACGAAAATTTAAATAATTGGAATAAGAATGAGATTTGTATGAAAACTCTGAATAAAGGTTATAAATAGAATTTGGGTTTAAGATATTATTTGTAAGTATGAAAATCAAACTGATTTGATTATATGTAAAAGGAATATATTTACGCTTAAAGTGAATGATGGCTTAAAGTAAATATTTTGCGAATAAAATATCTATAAAGGAATTTAGATTGGAAGTATGAAGTCCAGATTTGAAATTTAATGAAAAGGGAATGGGTAATCGTTTTAAAAGAAAACGATGAGTTTAGTTCAAGATTCAGAATATAAAATAAATTGTGATAACGTTTCATAGATTGGAATGGTTATAAAGGAATTGAAAGGATAAATTCAATGGTGAATTAGAAATTTGAATTTGCCTGAAATGGTAAATAAATTCTGAAGTTTAGAATATAAATCGAATATAGAGTATTCGAATGAGAGTTATTTATTGGAATTCGATTATATCGAATTTAGGCAAGTAGTTATTTTATTTTCCATTTGAAACAAATTTAATAACTTATTTATTTATTTAATTACTTATTAAATTATTTATTTAAATAAACAAATATAAGTTTCATTTTGATAAACCAAATATTTTTAAATAGCAATTTTAAACGCTGCCGTTATAATAAATGTTTTAGTAAATCTAAATAGGAATTTTAACGTTGCCGTTATAATAACTGTTTTAACAGCGATCTTAACAATATTGTTATAATAAGTGTTCTATAATTCTAAACAGCAATTGTAATGCTGTTGTTAAAAGAAATGTTTTATAAATCAAATATTTGGAAACAGCGATTGCAACGCTGTTGTTAAAATGAAATGAATTGGTCAACGAGGAATTAAGAAAGGGAATTCGGAAATATTTTCCGATATTAATAATGTACATTTTCTGAATATAGAAAATAAGGATTCGTGAATATTTAGAAATGTTTTTTTCTAGCTGGAATAAGAGATATTTTCTCGAATAAAGGAATTATAATATTGAAAATGTTTTTCGAAGAATCGAGAAGGGGAAATCGAGCTTCAAAGGAATATGAAAGATGGGAAATGAGAATTGTAAATGATAATATAATAGGGAATTAATTTAAAGGGGCCAATGTTGATTGATGATTGATCGATCAAATTCGTACTTGGAAATAAGATCGTTGGTTGTACATTTATTTTTCTTTGATAGTTAAATCATCGACTATCGAAGTTTTTGACCATTTTTCCGTTGTCAATATGGAGAGACCGGGATCAGATTCATTATCTGGAAACCCCTCTGTATGGGCGTTAGCGTTGCGATCAAATATGGTGAAGATAATTGAAGACGGAATTATGCAACGGCTATCCTGTTTACGGGATAGTGCCTTTGGTTTGTCCAGACCCAGGACAACTTGTAAGGACGAGTGTCTGACAGAGTATTTCCAAAGGGATTACGTACGTTGATTCCTTCAAATATACGAAGTTGGTGGCACAGAAGGGAAACTTCTTTAGCCTAACAATTTGAGTATTTATGTGGGAATCAATTAGTGATTTCCGATGGATCTGACGATGTGGCATTCAAAGTGAATGGCGGCCAAATGTTCTGGAAGATAATTCAAACCTCAAGCTTCACAACCAGGAATTAACAAAAATCGGGTAGGCAGCATGGCTATGTGGGTCGCTCCCATTAGGATGTATAATCACCTATCCAGAGAAATTTCATTTGCTTCTGTAATCTATCGATGCTGTCCCTTTCGGGAAACGGTTGCTGATCCCAACCGTTGGTGATATACATTCGATACACTCAAGCAAAATGAGTGGTCGGTCATGTGTGGGCCAGGTTGCAAGATGTTCTTGTTGAACCCTAGTGTGTCCTCTCTAGAGTACACTGATCGAAAGGTGGTTCCATACCTTGTCATGTTGGAAATCCAATCTCCAATAAGCGCCCTGCGGTTTTTGATTTTATATTATATATGGAGTGTGAGATGCAAGCGCTCCGCTAGATTCTTTTATTTGTTGTATACACTATTATAATATCACCAGAATTTGATGTCAAAAATATTTCTGGTTATCGTAAGGAAAAAATCATCCGTGTTTATGTGTGGAATCAGTCTTACGATTATCATTTCTGTCGAAAGGGTTTTTAAATGTTAAACTAATGGTTGGAGTTTACTCACACTAGTCCTATGACTGACCCAGAGTTTATTTTGTTTGTTTTCCCTAAACTCTTGGGTGCCCAAATTTGTACGGACAGTCAAGTAGTCGAGATTTTTCTGATTCACTTAGAGGAGCTCGAAGCAGGAGGCTTCATCAGTTAGCTATAGACTATCATATCTTCTGCTGTATATTGTGTTGTATCTGGAAACAAGTGTTTATAACTGTTCCAGAGATAACTGTTGTGCTCTGTTGATGGTATGTATATAAAGTTACTGATTTGTTTTATTTCAAAGCTTATTTTATCTAATATATTTTGTTCGTTCCACTGTGAGTTTTTTATCTTCGTTTTCCTCTATTCTAATATTTCTTTCTTTCTATTTCTCATCCTCTAACTTCTTTCTAATAATGACTCGTATTTCTGTGCAATTTGGTTTGGACGTGTGGTGTTTTTAGTCGACTCAAAGAGTACAAAAATTCGGGCCCTTACAGGTGGTATCAGAGCTGAAGGTCGAATGATAACATTGGCTCTGTGGCGTAACTCAATAGAGATGGAGCTAGTAATACCCTAGATTGAGTTTGGTGTATATATATGAGCGCGTATTTGTAGGTTTGATATAAAATTGTTTTATATTGTATTGACTAGTTTGTTGAGTGGTTTATGAATTCTGGCCGTTACAAGATGTACAACTGTATCGATAGGTGTTCCTAAACTCTCAAACAGAGCAATTCGATACAATATTGTTTTTAAATGAGTAAATGAAATAATTTTTCCCAAAAAATTATTTTTGATATAAAAGGAATAATTTCTGAAATATTATAGTATATAGATGTGTTGATTGTTATTACAATCAAATGGAATTATGAAATATTGAAATGATTATATAATTTGTATACGGATAAGGTATACAAATGAGATAAACCCGGATTAAGTTCAAACCAGAATCGGAATTTAAATTCCGGGTGTTTTGAAAATATTTTTAGAAGTATTATAAAATAATATAATATTATTTTAAAATATTTTGAATAAGGATGGTTAAATGTATTTTTAAAGGGATTAAGCACTGAAATCACTTCAGTGGCGAGAAAATAATTCTGATAATGGATCGCGACATTATTAGTATTCATTTTCGAGTTTCAGAGTGACGGATTGCTACCATAGTTGATTTATTAATGGAAATTGTTTGAGAAAAATAAAGTTGTTTTATAAATTCAAAAGTTTTTAATTGAGTTGGTTATAAATATATGTGTATAAATATATATGATTTCGTACTAATTTGAAATAAAACCCGGGAATTTGAGTTCTAAAAATTAAAATTTTATTTGTATAAGTTGAATAAATTGAAATGGTGGAAATAAACCAAATGCATTGAAATTTAACTTAAGGTAAATGGAAACTCAAACTCAAAACTGAATATGTGTGTTGATTCTAAAATAAAGATTAAATGGAATCGATAGATTGGAAGTGAACTAATCAGAAGTTGATTAGAGATTTCAAAAATGGAAGTTGGATTGGTTTGAAACCAACTGGAAATGGATATATGTATGCCGAGCAGATATTGAGGGGAAGCAAATGCAAGAGATAGAATTATGCCCGACAAAAAGGTACATGTTTACAATATTACTTGGATTTGATGAGCCTATGGGGCAAGCCACTTGGCTTTTTGATTTCTTTGAATTGGAGAAGGCCCAGAAAGGCGAGTTGTGATTGTACCGATTGAGTCGTGAAAAGGTGATACTGTCGAAATTTTTCAGAATTTAAAGTGTTAGAAAATTTTCAAAATTTTTGAAAATTTTCGTTAGTAAGAATAAATTAATATTTTAATTGAAATAAATTGGTCCAGTTGAACTGGAGTTAAGAATTAAACAAAAAGGACTTTTTGGACCTAGTTAATAGGTTATGTAGCATTTTTTCTCACCTTGGCAATTTCGAGGACGAAATTATTTTAAGGGGGAAGTAATGTAATGACCCAGATTTTTAGCCGTTGAATTCTAAATATTTAAATTTATTTTAAATATATTATTTGAATTATATATAGGAATTTTTATGGAATTTATTAATTACATTATAAATGAGCTCGAAATAGTCGCGGTAGTTCGTAATTTAACGTTTTAAACTTTAATGAGATATACATGATTCAAAATAAGTTGGATTTCTTTGAAACAAGAAATGTTCGATTCCGTTTAACTATATTTTTCTAATGAAGAAGAAAAAATGAAATTTCCTATTGTAGATTTTGTTTTATATCCAAATCAAATTTTCAGAAAGTCGACGTGGAATCGTATATAAGCCATAACGGTTATTAAAATATATTTAAATATCGGTCTTGAATTTGGACAAGCCCTTTGAGATGTAGTGATAATTTAATTTTTAGAATTTTACTGTGATTTTTAATTAAATAAATACGCAACTTTTTTATTTGGAGTATTTTGCACCCTATATCAATATTTTGGGGTTTAATAGTATAAGTTAAACTACCGATATTACTATATTTTTGGGACCGTGGCACCTCACTGGACACGACCGTACTCATATTTCTGTCCATAGCAGATCGTACATGAACAAAATTTTATATAACCGGATAGGCTTTATAACTTTAAACATATGAAAATACTTATGTTAACCAACCTTTTCTCTCTTTCATGTTGCCTAAGCTCGAGTTGTATACTTCGAACGTCAATAACGTTAAATAATATAATAGGAGTTGCTTTCAGGAAATACTTACGTATCAATTTAAAAATCCTTTAATATAATCTAATAAGATGTTTGGCACTGTATTAAATCTCTGCAAAATCTATATATGATCTTCACCCTTCGGAAAAAATCTGAATGCTTCAGCAGTGAAGCCAGCACATTTCCAAAAGAAAGAAACCCTTGCCTATCATGTTTCTGAATCCGTGTTTCCCACGCTAGTACAAGCCGTGCACTTTAAGCTATCTTACATTCATTCCTAGCACGGCATTTACCCATTATAAATTAACATCCTTCATCCAAAGAAAAAAAAGGTCCTCATTAAAACGAGAGCAAACGGAGATCTGCCAGACAAATAAAAATCAAAGTAACACAATCGCATGCACCAATCAGTAAGAAATAAGCGCTAACATGCTCCCACTACAAGAAAATATGATATACATAGCATTATATCACAGCCTTATATTAAAGTGCTATAGTAAAATAATTAAAAAAAATAAAATAATACATATAATGTGCTATATAAAGGAAACAAATAAAATAACAAAAAAATTATGCTATACATAAGTAATTTCCGCTATATTATGATTGCTCATAGAAAAAGCGGGGGCGAAAAACATACGCGGGACAAAATGAAAAGAAGCCGCAAAATAAAAAACTTCCCTCCATCGCATTTCCTTTATTCTCAAATCCCTAAAAAAATTTGTTTCACTGAAGCCATCCTTCCATCTCTGATTCAATCTTCAATTCATTCCAGTAAATCTAGGGCATCTCGCGAACACATCCCAACGTCCAGTTAGCAAATCTAGAGCATCTCACGATTCCTCTTCCAAATCAATTGTGGGATTTTTTGAAATCGGTAATACTATTACTTTCTTTTATAAATTCGCCTTACTTGCAATTTGTCTTTTGTTATTCAACCGAATCACTAAGTTGATTTCCCATGATTTTTTACACCTTGATTCAGAAGTGTATAATATCGTTTTGGGAGATAGCTCTGTCAGTGTGTGTCCATTGTTATTCTCAGAATTCTAAATTATTAGCATATTATCATTTTGGGAGATAGCTCTGTGTGTTTGTCCATTGTTTAACCTAAAATTAAAAATGTATATTAGCAAGTTGCTGCCAGAATCTGCCAAAAAATTATTGTGGTCTGATCTGTTTGTCCATTGTTTAGCAGGTTGCTGCAAGAATTAAAAATTAAAAATGTATATTCCCGTTGCTAAAATAAAAAATGTATATTAGCAGCTTGCTGCTAGAATCCGCCAAAAAATAAAAAATGTCCATTGTTTAACCTATAATATGATTAATCTCACGTGGCTTAGTATAAATAATTATTATGTTCTGATCTGTTTGTGATCAGAGTGTGCAACGGGAATGTATGGGTTACTTTTCAGTTGGCATATTATTGTTTATTCATATGTATATTGATTGAATGATGATTATCTATATTAATTTGTAATTATTGATATTAAGATCTTGTGGTGCTCTAGCAGTAGAGCTACCATTAGGAGTTTTGAAATTTTTACTTTTGCAACTTGTTATTTATACTACTAAAAAATTTATTTTGTCAAGTAATTTTAGAATTTAACAAATTTTGATATTTTTTGAATTATTGGAAAAGATGTATTATTGAAAAGGATTTCCGGCAACAAATATCGTAAGTCATGATTTTGATTTACATGTGTGATGTCCTGAACGGAAGTAGAACTCCATAATAGATTAGGCTTGTGAGCTTGCATAGCCTTGTAGGAACAGCACACATAATTACCACTTATAAATGCTGCATAACACATATTATACTAACCGTATTCTTGCCTCCAGATGCTGGTGATTCTTTGCATAGATGTAGTGAACGATGATATATTTAATGTCCAATATCGTTGTCAATAAGGGAACCAGAAAACATGTTTATATATCATTTCCCATCAACTTGTATTAGTCTTTAGAAATAGGTGAATTATAAAAGCATGTTGAATTAATAAATATAAATGTTGTATATAGATCCGTGAAATAGATATACCACCTCAATTCATATATGACTTTTAACCAAAAACATATTGTGAAATTAGGGATGCAGTATTACACATATAGTTCTGTTGGGTCATCAGTAGGTTTCAAGATGGGGTAGAAAAACCCGGCTTCGAATCCAAGAACAGTTACGAGGAGGTTAAGTATGAAGCAAAGGTAAGAAGACCTCATGGATGATGATATAAATGGAGTCCAGACCAGAAGAATGATGAAAATTATTAAGAGCAAAATCTTGACCAACATTGGTTTTTGATTTTTCTCCATTGTAATATATTTTGATATTAAGTCGAAGAAAATGGTAGTGTAAATGGAGTAGGGCTTGGACATGTATTTATACAAAAGTGAGTGTATTTAAACAAGAAGTTTTAATAAGTAGGGTGCATCATATGCCTTGCTTGTTTTAAAAGCAGTCATTTATTTCTTCTTTTAGCTGCTGCTGCAGTAGCAGTCGAACCTTTCATTTATTTTTAAATATGTTTTGGTTTTATGGTATATAGGTTCATATGACTTCTAAATTCATGAACAATCTTGAAAGAAAACCGATGCTGTAATACTTCGTTAACTGTATCGTAAATTTATTTGTCATCTGAAATAAGATTAAGAATGATGTTTTTTGGAGTTGGAAAGTTCCGATAAAAACTTTTTTGACAGACTCATATGAGTAGTTGGGTAAGGGGAAGCTAGTTGTCTAGATCAGTATGGTGTATTTTGTTAGCATTTTATGTTTAAAATGATTAATACACCATGTTGATCATCCTTTTAAGTTCCATAGGAGTGGAGAAGAAGATCTGATTTCCTTTTTGGAGTGACGCTGATGATTACAAAAGTTCTGGCATTGTTTAAAGTATTTTCATTTTTGAAATTTATATCAAATATCATGTTTGGTAATATGGTTATAACTCCATAAATAAGTTTGCATGTACAATGTTTACTGTTTAGTGACTTAGAAATACTAGAAATTCAACAGCTAAATTATTTCACAGTCACGATCGTACATCTGATGTCATATTAGTGTAATAACATGTATATTATACTGTCCCTCGTGTTAAGTAAAATTTTTGTTTAAACCTGTAGTGTTGTAGTTATCTAGAGTGGTGGTGAAATTGCATATGGACTGATATTCTTGTAAAATCCATCGTTTAGATGCTATAATTTTGTGACCAACACAAGAAGAAAATTCCCTCTTATTTCTTTTGATAACCAGCTTTAGCTGTTGCACACAAAGTACTTTTGCGGCAACATTCCCTATCAAGATGTAATTTTTAAGCTAATGCTCTTACTTGTCCAATGTAAAAATTGACTATTCAATATTATTCGCTGATCAGCTAAATAACTATAATATTAACAACTGACAACATTGATACATAACAGGCACTACTTCCTTCCTCTTTACCGAATGCCAATATGTTGGAATATTAAAACGAATGGCAACAGGAAGTGAATAATAAAACGAACGGCAACAGGCCCAGACATTGAGCTTCATCCCAATACAAGATATGTACGAATATGTAAAACGGGAAGTATTGTATTCACAACACTATTGATTAATTACCTAATTACTTATGAAACGATATCAGCTCGTTTAATTTGGTCTACGGTAAATGAGAATACAATAAAACATGTCACCGCTGCCGTACAATACATGGAATTCTACACATAGAGTATGGTTACACATTATTATTATTACTACTACTATTATTATTTATGATCATATCTTCAAATATTCTAGATACAACATGACTACAAGTTCGATTTTTTACCAATGCTTGCTTAGCAGCATAACAAAATTTAACCTATAAGGCCATATGTAATTTCTTAAATCTTTCATTGGGATGTTGCTTGCATTCTGTTCTCATCCACTGTTGGTTCATCCATTAGCTTCTCCACTTGCTTGTATTGGTATGATTTTCAACTAACAAGTGTAACGGATTGTTACACAGTCTACAGAGATGTTTACTTCTGAAGTAAAATGATGTTTTAATAGCATAGTATAGGTACATATGATGCATCAACATTTTCCTTTAATTTTTTTAGAATCAAGCTATTAATATATATATATATATATATATATATATATATATATATACCTGTAAACATTTTCTTATTTATTTCGCTCATGAATTGAATTTTTCACTCAAAAAAAGTGCATGCTTGCAGAATTAATTTTGCAATGCGGTTAAATAAGAAGTTTCTATTTCATTTAATGGTAATAAATTTTATGAACGTATACTTCAGTTTCAAATTAATTGACATTCTAACGGTATGAATATCACCTCAGCAGCAACAACAGCAAACAAAAACAATTGAGTAAAATGTCAAGACTTAGGGACGAAATCCAAAATATGGTTAAAATGATGGAATTATGTAATGCACAAGAGTTTGTTTTCGGCATTGTATTCGAAAAGGGTAAACCCATTATCGGAGCATCAGATAACCTTAGAGATTGGTAGGGGAAGAAATTTTGTTTGGACCTGACATGCCTTCGCTCTTTGCAAGAAATGTCGGACACCACATTAAGGTCTCTGATGTCCTACTTGATGCAGCATTGCAACCCTCCCCAGAGGTGGTACCCTTATGCACATGGGGTACCTCCTCCGTGGTGGCCTAAGGGAGAGGAGGAATGGCTAGCCAAGTTAGGCTTTCTTAAAGATGAGAAGCTCCCGCCCTACAAGAAGCCGCATGACCTCAAGAAGGCGTGGAAGGTGGTGGTTTTGACGGCTGTGATCAAAGAGGTTGGTGAGGCAGTCTAAGTATCTTCAGGGTAAGATGACCACTAAAGAAAGCACAGTCTGGCTTGCAGTTTTGAAACAACATGAAAAAGAACTGCACCTAAACCCGGACCAGCCTACATTTAATGCTGATAAGAAATAGCATGTCTCCACCATACATGAGTTATTCCTGGCTTGTTTCTTACAAGCAAATCATAAAAGTTATATATCAGGGAATAGCTTTTCCTGTGCTTTTGTTATGGATACTATTTACTAAATAAATTTAAGTGAAATATTATTATTATTATTATTATTATTTCGTGGAGAAAATAGAAAATTACAACATAATGTCCGATGTCCACTGAAAACTCAGACGCTATCCTTATTAGATTTCCTTGAGCTTTAAGATTTTCCCCATTCCACCTTTCTTTTACCTTTGATTTTGATTATTTTAGTGCACAATAAAAGGATGCCAACATAACTGTAAAGTAAAACATTGTACTCTTTCGGCCACCGGTTTTTTTCCCAGTCGTAGCCTTTAATAAATTTCATAAAAAGACCACTTCATAATGCGATATTGCCCGAACCTCTCCAATTACCAGGCTCCGTAATTACTCCTGACCGAAGAAAGAGCACTATCAACGGGGTATTTAAATAAAAGAGGGAATTAGACTGAAGAAAAAAACATGAGAACAACAAGATTCGTTCAGGAAATAACTTGATTCCTTCTGGTAATGCTTAATAGCCATATATTATCAGTCTCGGAATAATGCACATAAGGATGTTCATTGCCACTTCATAATCCCACAAACGTAACCAGTTATAATAATGATGGTGTTCTTTATTTATGCAGGAGGATCCTCTGTCGATGGACTTGCTGGTAAGTTTTTTTTTTAGTTGATTTGTTTTAGCTTATAATCTTATATATTGAAGCTTTACATGGAACTTAACCAATTTATCAACACTGAAGGTGTTCTCCTTACAAAAAAAAAAAAAAAAAAAAAAAACAGTGATAGGATCTTTCAGCATAGGTATTGATATACATATAAACATTGACGTTGTTCTCCTTACCAAAAGGAATATATTCTACAGGGTCTTATGCTTTTATACATTTTGGCTGAAAAAGGCACTTTTGTGATATAATCGAAAGAAAATTCCTTTTTTGTTTGATGATTAGTTGTCTGAATGTAACAGCAACTAGTGAGCGAACAAAACATGACAAGACTGCTGAATATTATAGGCAGTTTAGGCATAAGGCACAAACTTGGTCACATGCAAGTGTACCAGATAAATTAAGTAACCAACATGGTGAACCCAGTATCAAGTCTATGCAGTGATGACCAGAAGCTGTTATTTTTTTTTCAAACCAGTGACAAAGGCAAAGACTCAGCAATGCCAAGTAAGCAAATATACTTAAGATTTTCAGGTATGCATGCAAAAAATTAAAACAGTATGCCTCTTAAAGCAAATATATAGTGCATATTCTTTTATTAACTTTGGTAGTTTGTATAGAATAATATAGCATTCACAAATCAACCTTGAATCTTTTATTAGATACATCCTAGTATGAGCATTAGTAGGAAATGCATTCAATTCTGTTCATGCTTTAGTTCACCTCATTATGCTAAAGCCACATGGTCCACTTTAACCAGTAGAACAGTAAAATGACTGAAATTGTCCTTTTTTCTGATGCGCTGAGTAATGTTCATTATGTCATAGTTCATTCCCATAAAATCCCAGCCCAGTCCATTGCATCCACTCTCCCTACCCCAGAGTCAAAGGACACACCCCTTGTGACCTCCCCACTATAGCAAATCATATGTCACATCTATTACCCTCAATTTTGCTACTGTCTCCTCCACATTATTCACCACTTTCTCGATGTACTCTACCAATTAGTACCCCAACGTAACCATTTTATAGTTCTGCATGTACCCTTCGCCCATCGTCAAACTCCGCTCAATCTCGTCAAACTCTGCTCAATCTCTAATTTGATTTCTGTTTGGCTTGTGCATGACAAAATCTCATTGTATTCTGAAAAGGACGCCAAAGAATTCGAAGGCCGAACCGTTTTCTCCCCTGCTATGAACCTTATCACCGTGAGATGAACCATTGGATTCATACATCCTGTATGCATATGCAATCGCTTCACGGTATTCTGGGCCACCAAAAAATATAACGGCGACATTTTGTCCGTCTATCTTGTTGTTCTTCTTGCTTATTCCTCGATCCACGAGAATACCAATCGAGCACGGCGGTTGTTTCATTATGTTCAAGTTCATGTCACATATAGCTAAGCTAGTTGCATCTGCATCCTCCGTATGAGTCAACACCGATTGTGCTTGAAAAGGTCCTGGCAGCGTTGTGTTTGAAAACCTTTGTTTCTGATTATAGTAAAATTCTATATTTTTCAAGCTCTTAATCACCTGATTGTTGCTTTCTTGATTGTCAATGTAAGTGTTATCTTTTGCAAGAATTCAGATGCAGTAAAAGAACTTGGAAAACAAACAAAATGCATTTATAGTCCGCTAAGCAAACTCAAGCGACATATGCCATTTGTAGTCGATACATTGAAGGGGATACTAAATTAGTAAATATAAAATGCAACAGTTTTAAATAGAGTCGTGATATGTTTTTACCTTGCGTTTCTTGCATTTGCTTTGTTATAAAATTGTAACTTATACTTGTGAATTGCAGGTTCTAGGAGTTGGACAAGCAATGATATGTTTTTACCTTGCGTTTCTTGCATTTGCTTTGTTAAAATATATCATAACCATTGTAGACAAAGAGCATCTTCAACGGTGATGAAAGGAATAATTATAGATTTTGATTATCCATACTGATTCATGGTTCCATTATTATTATTTTCTTGAAAGTTCATACAAGTTGAAAGTGTAGCTGTCATAATAACTATAGTTTTATTTTGCAAATTTGCAAAACGCTGGAAAGATGCCAGAGTATCTAGGATATGCAAGGAAAGCTGCATATAACCACTACATGACTTAACTTGAATCATTTGGTTCGAACGAGGTTTATTTGAGGAAGAAGGTGGAAAGCGAGCTCGGAACAAAGATGATACATCTGAAGATGAGGTGCAGCGGTATTGGTTCGTAGTGGGGAAAGGTACGGTCTCCTTTGTTTTAAATTTTCAGTTCTGGGTTCAAAATAACAATAGAAATGTATTTGATTAACTTTTTCAAAAAACAATCAGTTTGGTTTTGGGTGTCAAGCTGGTTGATAGTTCACAATGTTGACATGGTTACAGTGATAAGGTTACAGTTCATGTGGTAGACATGGTTGTGTTATGGCAAGTTGTAATGTGATTTCTGGTGAAGGAAGTGGTGCAGGCCAGTGGTTTGGTGAGTTGCAGGTCAGTAAGTTGTGGTTTGTTGTGTTGTTTGCAGGCTATAGATGGAAGATAAGTGTGATGGCACAAAACTCTTGGTAAACATATAGTTGTAAGCACAAGACTGTTCAAGCACATGCCTATCCATGAGTTCTATTGTTACGTAGCAGCCACTAAGGTAGTTCTCTACACAATTTTTTCGTGTAGCTTGATATTCAGTGGCCATTTAATCGATATACTGATTCATTTACATGTAAATAGTAAACATCCGCATATAATTTCAAATAAAATAAAAAATAAGAAGTTCAAAAAAGGTAATGCTAAAATATTAAAATTTTCAAGGATATAAAATTGTTGCAATGAATAACAGGACTGTAATACTTTCCAGCAACCAAAATAAATTTTGATCAATATCCAAAAAAATAATATACATGAATTCTATATAAAAAAAAAAATCAATAATGTAGCTGCGTTGGCTTGCTGTATATGCTGTCGACACCCCCACTGTTTATTTTCCATTTGTTTATCCATGAATGTGCATGGATTGAATTACCAATGCATGGACCATGTCCTTGGATGGTAGGACTTCTATTACACGGCAATTTCTACGGTTTTATAATAATTAGACTGTTTCATTTTACATAATGGTGAACGACTCTTTTTGCGGTTTCTACAGAGGATCAGTAATGGTGAAACTATTATTTCTTGCTTTTTTTTACCTGAACGACGCTTACTGTAGTTTCTTGCATTTTTTACGTGAATGACACTTTCTGTAGTTTCTTACTTTTTTTTTTGTTTATAAAACTATAATTTGTGCTTGTGAATTGCAGGTTCTAGAAGTTGGATGTGCTTACAAGCTGAAGACTAAGTGATTTTTCATGTAATCTTGTTTTGAAACGATGTTTGAACAATACATATGTTAATTGACTTATTTCTATATTTATTAGTAACTTGTTAACTTTAACCTTGTAATTGAAATCAAATATGCTTTTGGTATTAATTTTTTTATTGACAGTTTTGTCTTTTGAATTTACTGTTTAATTGATTAAACTGTGCACAAATTAAATAAGAGATTTGCTATATAAAGATCATAGCTGATGTTGTTATATATTGAAAATATTAATAGCGGAAAATTGCTCTTATGAAAATATAAGGTGAATGCTATGTAAAACACTAAATAGTGTGGAAAAACTTTTCATATCATCGAATGTGTGCTACGAAAACACCGATAACGCTATATATACTACAAATATTCATAGCAGAAAACTCCACTTTTGGAATCAAAATGTGAAATGCTATTAAATCGTGTGGATAACTTTTCATATCATTGAATATGAGTTATGTAAACAATGCTAATGCTATGAAAAATATTTTTCATATCAATGAGTATGTGCTATAAAATATTGATAATGCTATAAAAAATTAAGCTAAGATTTTAGTAAGCAACATAATTGCAAGGTCTGAATGCTATGTAAAACATTTGATGGTGGTGAATGTGCGCTATAAAATGTATAATACTATAGCGTTTACATTTTAGCTATAAGATATGGCAGGGCTATTATAACATGTCGTTATATAGCGTTTTCACTAATGCTATTATAGCCTATTATAGCGTTTTTCACGTGTTATTAAAAGCAAAATCTGTTGTAGTGTCCCAAAATGATCACCATTGATCTTCACGTTCAGTCCAAGGTTTGCGAGGCAGCTGAACGAAAATTGCTGGGCTCAGAACTGATTTCTCAACGTCGGAGGCGCAACATCCCCGGTGACATCATCAGGCGGCGGTGGTCTTAAAAATTATGTGCGGTTTGGGGTTAAATCGCAAATATTGGGCATTGATGGGGACTCGGACAATAGTTGAAGGGGGACCCGTGAGTTGGAGGCGGTTGGGATGGCAAGAAGGAGCGCTGGGCAGTGGTCGTTGTGGTGATGGTCGTTTATTGAACGGAGGAGTGAAAAGGAAGTTAGGAGGAGAGAGAACGGTGTTGTGATTGGTCCTTTATTTCAGGAAGTGACAATGTTTTTTTTTCAGATAAATGTGCGATGTTCACAAGTTTCAACAAGGAAGAAGGAAGTTAACATGGTTTTGGGTTACTAAGCAAGCTGTAAAGGGGTGATGATGTCACCAGTTGTATTTTTGGTACAAGAAGAGCACGATGGTCTGTGAAGTTGTGGAAGTAACTGGGTGTAGCTTTATTTGAGATGCTAAGTGACGTGCTGGTGCGGTATAAATGGAGGAGGTACGGACTGTTGTTTCACGGTGAAAGAGCTGTAGTGTTTTGGTAAGGAATTTCGCTGTTATTTTAGTTGAATTCAAATTGACGGAAATGGTCAGCGTGGTTTGTTATGTTGCAGGAAGACTTTGTTATTTGAGAAAGAGACTACTGGATGAATTATATGAAAATTAGGGTACTTGAAAAATACTATCAAGGAGTCAAAAGGTCCATATTTGGCACTAAACGTAATCAGTTACCCAACGAACTCAAAGATAGAATTATTCAGAAGTTTAGAAGCCCACTCTAGTGAAATCATATTATTATTTTAAGGGGGCAAACTGGTATTGAGATCGCTACTTGTTGTAGTTGTTGGTGACATTGCGAAGTCTCGTTCCCGGAGGAGTGAGTAGAGCGGTGTTGGCAGTGACGGTTGCGAAGAGGGGAGTTGAGAAGTACGGTGGTGCTTGGGCTTGAATGTATGTGGATGACAGTATGAGGGGAGAAGGCTCAAAACAATTTGGTCATGATGACTTGAAGCTACAGGCACCTGTTTTGTTTGTTGGAGGAATATCAACAGTACGAAATTAAAAGTTTAGAACTTGGCTTAAAGGATAATTTAATTAAAGGTAAATTAATATATATGTTTAATGATCGTTAATTATAAATAAACTTATAATGTAAATATTTCGCTCTTTCATATACAGAATTTGAATGAAATCAGTTCTGTTGGAATCGTAGCAACAAGACCTACATTATGGAATGGAACGAATCAAAGATACTGGAATTTCATGATAAAATCAAACGTTGTTCGATTTTAACGGAAATAAACGCAGAATCAACAACTGGGAACCAAGGTGAGTAAACTCACTAACTCTTCTTCGTTTATATTTTTATATAAACGAGTTTTAAATAATTTTATATTGTGTGATGGTTGTTTGGCTGAATGGTTGATAAATTGGTTGATATAGTTATATCATTGATCGTTTAATAATTCTGTTCACCATGATATTTTATATTTATGTGAAATTAATGTTGATTAACATCTGTGGATGCAGGGAAACAGGTTGGAGGAATCCAACTGGATTTCTCAACATTTATATTATTGTTTATTGTTTACTGTGATATATACTGTGATTGATTATGCTGTGCTATGTTACCCTGGCCCTAGAATTTTTGTATTTTAATACCATAAAATATTCTCGAATAGAAAATGAAATTGGAGATTTAAAAAGAAAATATATTTTTCAAAAAAATAAATAAATTGAAGTGTTATTTCGAGTATAGTTAAAAGGTAGAAACTTGTTTTATTAAAACAAGAAGTTGATTTTAAACAAGTATATAAATTAAGTAAATTAGTTATCGTTGGATAAATGGAAATATAAATCCAAATATGAATTTATATGGGAAAGTGGGAATGGGATTTGAAACCAATATTTGAAATAAGATTTGAATTTAGCAAATTATAAATGAAAATTTAAATAATTGGAATAAGAATGAGATTTGTATGAAAACTCTGAACAAAGGTTATAAATAGAATTTGGGTTTAAGATATTATTTGTAAGTATGAAAATCAAACTGATTTGATTATATGTAAAAGGAATAAATTTACACTTAAAGTGAATGATGGTTTAAAGTAAATATTTTGCAAATAAAATGTCTATAAAGGAATTTAGATTGGAAGTATGAAATCCAGATTTGAAATTTAATGAAAAGGGAATGGGTAATCGTTTTAAAAGAAAACGATGAGTTTAGTTCAAGATTCAGAATATAAAATAAATTGTGATAACGTTTCATAGACTGGAATGGTTATAAAGTAATTGAAAGGATAAATTCAATGGTGAATTTGAAATTTGAATTTACCTGAAATGGTAAATAAATTCTGAAGTTCAGAATATAAATCGAATATAGAGTATTCGAATGAGAGTTTTTTACTGGAATTCGATTATATCAAATTTAGGCAAATAGTTATTTTATTTTCCGTTTGAAACAAATTTAATAACTTATTTATTTATTTATTTACTTATTAATTTATTTATTTAAATAAACAAATATAAGTTGCATTTTGGTAAACCAAGTATTTTTAAATTGCGATTTTAAACGCTGCCGTTATAATAAATGTTTTGGTAAATCTAAATAGGAATTTTAACGCTGCCGTTATAATAACTGTTTTAACAGCGATCTTAACACTATTGTTATAATAAGTGTTCTATAATTCTAAACAGCGATTGTAACGCTGTTGTTAAAAGAAATGTTTTATAAATCAAATATTTGGAAACACCGATTGCAACGCTGTTGTTAAAATGAACTGAATTGGTCAACGAGGAATTAAGAAAGGGAATTCGGAAATATTTTCCAATATTAATAATTTATATTTTCTGAATATAGAAAATAAGGATTCGTGAATATTTAGAAATGTTTTTTTCTTATTGGAATAAGAGATATTTTCTCGAATAAAGGAATTATAATATTGAAAAGTTTTCAAAGAATTGAGAGGGGGAAATCGAGCTTCAAAGGAATACAAAAGATGGGAAATGAGAATTGTAAATGATAATATAATAAGGAATTAATTTAAAGGGGCCAATGTTGATTGATGATTGATTGATCGAATTCGTACCTAGAAATAAGATCGTTGGTTGTATACTTATTTTTCTTTGATAGTTAAATCACCGACTATCAAAATTTTTGACCATTTTTCCATCATCAATACGGAGAGACCGGGATCAGATTCATTATTTGGAAACCACTCTGTATGGGCATTAGCGTTGCGATCAAATATGATGAAGATAATTGAAGACCGAATTATGCAAGGGCTATCCTGTTTACGGGATAGTGCCTTCGGTTTGTGTAAGAACCCGTAACTTCCCCGTAAAGGAAAGTGTCGGATAGTTCGAGAACAAGCCACAACAGAACGCATACAAAAGAACATTTCATTGTATATTACAACAATTCCATCAGATACAAGAATATACAGAGTATTAATGAATACTACACAGAAATATCAGAGATTTAAATTACATTTAAATACATCGCAGCGGAAAATAATACAATACACAACGAGAAGAGATATACGGATACAAAGCTTTCCGGATATCGTTCCAGCTGTAAACCAGGATCCTGTGAATATAAATCTGCAAAACCAAAACTACTAGCTGCCCGTGTCAAAATAGGGGCACCCAGAGTTTAGGTTAAAACAATAAACTCTAGGTCAGTCATGTGACTGGTGTGAGAACTAAAACAATTATTATTCTTTATTTTAAAAGTTAGGTAAATCAAGGGACCACGTCGTATAACACGGAACGGGTTTCCTCCCAAGAATACCAGCGCATAAAACAAACAGCGCAATGCTAAATAGAGAAAAATGAAGCTGTTATAAGACCCAGGTCCTATCACACAATGCAACGCAAGCCGGGGGATAGGGTTTTTCCCTTATAACAGCCAAAGAATGCTTGATACGTTTAAAATAAATCATTTGATACTATTATAAGTGCATAGTGTATAAAACAACTTCAAATCATAAGTATCAATCGTAGGTGGCATGAATGCCCCATACCACTATGTCGCCATATATAAGTTTACAATTAAAACCGCAAGACGTTGTATTGGAAGTTGGGTTATCATTTATGGTACGAACCGAGGCTAGGGGCAAGATCCTCACCGATTCGAAACGCTCTAGTCCGCCCCTCAGGAACAGCCGCAACTGCCCCTTGGATCGTCAGGGCCGGTCCACCGATGTGGATTATTATGCCTGAACACTGCGTTTCCCCGCCCTTTGGGGCGTAAGCCTGGCCCGTCAGCCGACCAGAAGCATCGGCCGACACCGATATCACGAGGCGCCTCGCTTTTCAGCAAGTAATAATAAGCAACATCCACATGAGTCAAACTCGTCAGCCAGTTCAAGCACTGACACCACTCCTAACTAGAAAGAAACGCATGTCCTCCCTGAGGTCCGTCTCCCGTTTTTGGTTCATACCGGGTGTGATACTCGCGAATCAACGTTACACAAAGCTACGCCACACAAGGCCGTGCTTTGATCATCAACCACAAGACTTTGCTTTTCAACAGAAGCCTCGATCAATTGCCACTTAGGCATGCCACACAGGCAATTCACTCCATGCGTTTGATATCCATCAATATATAACCCCTGAGCTCGTACGTCTCAGAAAAGGGCGTTAAGCAAGAGAATAAATTCTCCGCCGCCAAAAAGATATATATTTAATAGAGATCAATCACACGGACTAAAATCCAATGTCAGACACATCGTCCATTTACAAGTCCGTTCTGGGTCTGAACGAAACCGGAGGCACCTAGTACCCCGCATATCCATCGATCTCCAAGTACGTCTGGACGATCACCAACTGTTTCCATCTTCTTGGGTGTACAGCCCAATCAAGATCATCAGTAATCACCCAAACGACGTGAAGACTTCTGGTCTTCGACCACCGTCTTCATCTTCGACTTATCGTCGTATCAGTTATTCAGAATGGGATAAACCCGGTCTTTCCAAATAACTCGCGTATATTTTAAATAAGTGTTACACAAACACAACATATGCCTCATTCCAATTCATCAGTCACTAACCGTAAATTAATCAAGAGAATAATTTCCCAAATATTAACCCCGAAGGCCGAAACCAACATCAAATCAATACCCAGGAAATCACTCTGCTTAGCCAACCTATGGTTAGTTTCTAAATTTCACATTCATATGGAAAGGTTCCCATTAATTTTATCCAAGATAAATTCCTTGAATTTATTCTTTAATCATCTTTTTGAATTTCGATTCAACTAGTCGGGATTAACGAACCTTACCGAAGTAATCATTTGTTTTAATTTCCCAATCCCAACCTATTCATCCCATGAAGTAAAACTGGTAATACTTCATATCTATTACCACGGTGTTATCGGTAAATTTAATTACCATTTCACGTTCAAATCTAATTAAAGATTTAACTATCGCTTGGAGCAAAACTGGTGATACTCCATTCTCGATCATTTCAATCTAATTAAAGATTCATTAAAACTCCACTTAGTTTTAATCTATGACTGGGTTAAAGAATCAGTGTCATTTAAAACACGGTTCACGATAAAGCCAAAATCACATCATGTTAATTATCGGGTTAAAGAACAAGTGTTATTTAAAACACTGTTCACGATAAACCCAAAAATCAACCTCAATTCAATTAAATATTATTTAATTGGTACACTTCATTAAATCTAAATAAAAAGATTTAATCTTTTCTCAACTGGGTTCAAGAATAGTGTTAGTGAAGACACCATTCACGACAAACTCAAATCACATTTGATATTCAATACAAGGCTCTGAATAGAAAATATATCGGCTTATATTCAATATCAAATTCTACGATTAACAAATGTCGTATTGGAAATAACGATATAAATATATATCTTTCAAATTTCCATAACAACATCTGTATAATCACGAATTCCAACATCGAAATATTCCGAAGACAATTTCGATTCAAATCCATTCCAATGCAATCATAGGAAATTCTGGTTATTTTTAAAACCCTTTTCAAATTCAATTTATTTATTTAAAAATAAATAGAATTATAATTCTAGTTCAAAACTAGTTCATTTCGATAAAAATCTATTTTTATCTTTTCAAATATGGAGTTTTCCATCCCAATTCTTCCTAAATCATTTCTTATGATTTTACACAAATTATTACTATTTTTAATAATTTTATCAAGGCCCGTACAGTCGATTTCCATCAACGGCCATCGAACTGCACTTACAGCGACCTTTTCCAAATTTGATTTGGACATAATTCCAAATCCAACCATTAGATTTCAAATGTCTGATATTCGTTAGAAATCTCTTTTTTATACGAACCCAACGGTTTCGGTTTTAGGAGAATCCGATGGTCGGATCTCCCGCAATGTCAGTTTGAAATAAATGGTCGAAATTCGCGAACTGCTGCGGCGCGTTCTTTTCAGGCCATTATATTATATATATAATATATATTTCGTTGATTTCTATTTAAAACGAATTATATAGATAGTTTTAAATTCGTTTCAAAAACAATTTCAACTTCCATTTCAATCCAAAGCACAAATGAATTCTTCTGAGACGACCCAAAATCCCGTTCTCACGGAAACAAGGGTTATCTTTGGAATATAACACAGAAACAGAAAATAGCAGAACAGAATTAAATAAATACACCAGATAATGAACAATATAATATACTGGATAAAAGTAATCATCAGAGTTACACAGTATACAGGATCTTACTTAGCACAAATACAGTTCAGCTATACATAAATGTCTACAGTGAAAATAAACAAAATATGTACAATAGGAGCTGAACAGCATAAAAAGAAATAAATGATAGCATCCATCTTCAGCTCCAGCTATCCAGAAAGAACCAGCTAAACCTGAATACAAGGCTGCCCGTGTGGAAAAAGGGGCACCCGAGTTTGAGAGTGAAACAAACTACGAGTCAGTCATGGGACTGGTATGAGAAATCCACTCAACCCATATATAATTGGCCAATCACAGGACCACGCCACTTTCGTGGAACGGGTTTACTCCATTGGATTGCCAGTGCTTTAAAAACAAATCTTTCTTTTAAACATCGTTATGCTTTTTATAAAAATGAAGCCGTTATAAGACTCAGTTCCCATCACACAATGCAACGCAAACCGGAGGATAGAGTTTTTACCTTATAACGGCCAAATATGCTTGATACGAATAAAACAAAGGCATTTGATATTATTGCTAGTGTTTATGTTTTGAAAACAATTTCAAATCATAACTATCAATCATAGGCGGCATGGGTACCATATATCATGTCGCCATATATATATACAATCAAAACCGCATCGTCACGTATTTGGAAATTGGATTTCCGTCATGAACCAAGGCAAAAGATAGTCCTTACCGAATTCGAGACTGCCTAGCCCGAGCCTTAGGAACAGCCGCAACTGCCCCTTGGATCGTCAGGGCCGGTCCACCGATGTGGATTATTATGGCTGAACAATACGTTTCCCCGCCCTTTGGGGCGTAAACGAGCCAACGAATGACTCCATCGGACCCGGATCGTCCGATCAAACCGAGGCGCCTCGCAACTGCAACAACCACATAGGTGAAAAGTATATAAATGTCAGGGCTGGTAGGTCACTGACACCACCCTAGCTAGGAAGAAACGCATGCCCTCCCTGAGGTCCTTCTCCCGTTTCTGGCTCATACCGGGATGTGAGGCTCGCGAATTCACGTTATACACAAAGCTACGCCACGCAGGCGGTGCTTTGATCATCACCACAAGGCTTTGCTTTTCAACAGGAGCCCTGATCACTGCATCTTAGCATGCCACATAGGCAATTCATGCCATGCGACTGATGCCCATCGATATACAACCTCTGAGCTCGTGCGTCTCAGAGAAGGGCGTTAAGCAAAAGAATAAATTCTCCGCTGCCAAACAGATGCATATTTAATAGAGATCAATCAACACAGAATAAAATCCAATGTCAGACACACAGTCCATTTACAAGTCCGTTCTGGGTCTGAACGAAACCGGAGGCACTAAATACCTCGCAAACCCATCGATCACCACGTACGTCTGGACGATCACCACTCATTATCCATATTTCGGGATGCCTCCCAATCAGGACCTCGGTTACCATCCAAACGAGGTGAAGATCTCCGGTCTTCGACCGTCGTCTTCATCTTGTAATTTCAATCGTCGGTCAATTATTTGAAATGAGAATTAACTCGGCCTTTTCAAATAATTCACGTATATTTAGAATTTCAAATCAATTTATTTCAATGGTTAAATTGTTCGACAACACCAATATTGTTCTTTAATGTAATTTTCACACCAAACACATTCAACCATCAAATACAACATAAATCGAGCAAATTCAGTTTATTTCCACTCCATATTGTTTATGGTACTTTATAATGATTTATCGCTATTTTTATTTATTTAAAAATAGCCCATTTATTCAAAACGACGCTTCGGGCCATAAAGCGGCCGTGGCGCTGTTTTTCTTCAGATTTGATTTACACATATCTGAAAATCTAACCGTTGGATCTTCACAAAATTTACATCATTAGAAAGGTCTTTTCAAAACAAATACAACGGTTCCAGTTTCGGGAGAATCCGACGGTCGGATCTCCCGGTACAATCGTTTGAAGTTTCGATTTCAAAATTCGAACTGCAGCGTCGTTATTCGATTAAATATATAATTATATTTATATATATATATAAATATAATCGCTTCTGGCGCTGTTTTTCTTCAGATTTGAATTAAACATTCCAGACAATCCAACCGTTGGATTTTTACAAGGTTGGTGCCGTTGGAAAGATTATTCCAAGGCGAACCCGACGGTTGAGGTTTCGGGAAAATCCAATGGTCGGATTCCCCGCACTAGTTGTTTGAAATCACGGTTTCAAAATACGAACTGCACGGCCTCGTTTCGTTTTTATTTTATTTATATTTATATAATTATATAAATATAGTTCATTCAACAATTTCAATATCATTTTCACTTCAAATATTTCACTAACGCCTTAAAATTTTGGAAAATTTTGTCATAACCTCCCCTGCACCGGGAGCATCGGGAAATCGCAAATAGCTTTCCCGGTCCTTCTAATTTCAAAAAGAAAAAGAAAAAGCCAAGCGGCTAGCCAACAGGCTCATAAAATCATCACCCAAACAAAACAGTAAATGTGTACCTATTTGTCGGGCACAAATTTTATTCCTCTTCTCTAGCCCCTTTGCTATAACCTGTTCAATGGATATGCATGTACATATATATATATACAGTTCCTATCATTTATCATTTTCTATTCAACTTCATATTTGATTTCTATTTGGTTTAAAAACACCATTTATCCTAATGTTACATACATAGGTGCAAATCATTTCATTAGCTAATTAATGAATATTTCAACTCATATATGTTTATTTTGAACAAGTGGCTATTTTTAACACTTCACATTTCAACGATTTATGCATACAATAAAAATGTGATTTTTATTGTAAAACAATTCATTTCAAAACACTATTTTTCTATATAGTTCATATAGGTGAGAAAAATAGGATTTTTATTATCAAACAATTTTTTTCAAAATATGAATACCATTCAACACATGAATTTCTAATCAACGAATGAATATCAATTCAACACATGAATGTTTTCTATTCAATGAATAAATATAGTTTAAGCATATGAAAATAATTCAAACACACGAATATTATTCAAAATTTCGGCAGCATAACGGCAGGGTAGTTAAAACCGGGACCGTCCCTAGTACGGCTCCTCGCTCTACCTTAAAACCTCGCGGTTTTTGACAATGGGGATCATGCATCTAGTTCGCACGCAGGCGGCATGTATATATTTATTTCATTTCCACAAACTAATCCTATGTGGTTTCAACCAAATATTTTCCAATCACAAATGGGTATTTTTCAACCACAATCAAATCAATATCAACCACAAACAATCCCAAACAACCATTCGCTATCAATCAATTTTCACAAAAATTTCAACCAATAAATATCGTCCATGGTTTGTGGACGAGGGGCGTAGATATATATATATATATTATATATAGCAATTCACTTTTATTTCAACACACATATATATAGAAAAAGAAATTGAAGAGTGAGAAATTCTCACCAATTGCTATCCAATACTACGACTCTTCCTTTAGAAATCTTCGCCAATCTCGCCTTTTGTCGCTTTCGTTGCCCGTATTCTCTACATATGTAAAAATCGAATTTTTACTATGTTATTCAATATACAAAAATCAAATTTTTACTTTGCTATTCAATATATAAAGATCATATTTTGACTTCGCTATTCAATATATAAAAATCGAATTTCAAAAATATAGATTCCACCTTTTCAAAAATAAAGATTATATTTTTAATATTCCTATGATGTAAAAATTATATTTTTATTGCTTTAAAAATATAAAAATCATATCTTACTTCTTCTACTTAATAAAAATTCCGTCTTTTCTATTTTAAAAATATGATCTTTTCTATTAAAAAAAAATCTGATCTTTCTATCCCAGTTCAAATCTTTTTCTTTTTAAAGTTCTAATCTTTTTCTTTTTAAAGTTTAAATCTTTTTCTTTTTAAAGTTTAAATCTTTTTCTTTTTAAAGTTTAAATCGTTTTCTTTTTAAAGTTTAAATCTTTTTCTTTTTAAAGTTTAAATCTTTTTTCTTATATTTTTTTTGTTCAAATAACATCAGTTTTTAAATCTTTTCAAAAATCAGTTTTAAACTTTTCAAAAATCAGTTTTAAACTTTTCAAAAAATCAGTTTTAAACCCTTTCAAAAAAATCAGTTTTAAACTTTTTTAAAAATCAGTTTTTAATTAACTATGTACTTATAATAAAACAGAAATTAAAATCTAGTTAAAAAAAACTCACGTTCGTTATAGAAGTGGAGGGGCTCGCTACAGTGTCGAAGTGGCGGTCGGAGGCGCTGCGTGGGGGAGCTCGCTGCCTGGAGGTGGTGGGCTCGGAAGTGCTGGCCGCGCTGGTCCTCCGATGGACTGAAGGGGGTTCGATTGCTGGATGGAGCGAGAGTGGGGTGAGGTCGGCGTCAGCAGGGGCGATGGATGGGGATGCTCGATTCAGAGGAGGATGGGAACGAGGGAGCGTCCGAGGGCTAGGGGATGATCGATCCTTGGTGGGGTGGTCGGCGCTGGTCCTCCGATGGACTGGAGGGGGTTCGATTGCGTCAGATCGACTGAGGAGGGAGGGCGCGATTAGTTAGGGATTTTTTTTGTTTCTGTTTAATGAAATCGGGGGGGGGGGGGGGCAGAAAGAAGAAAAGGGAGGGAGATATTATTTTTTTTATTTTTTTATTAATTAAATTAATTGCATAAAGTTGACTTTTACCCACGACCTCGAAACGAGGCCTACCGCCTGTCATCCATAGCGTTTAACCCCCATTCCGAACACAATGGGATATGTATCGCAAGCTGATTTGATCATTTCGATCAGTTTCCGTTAAAATCAACATATAACTCTATATATTGAATTTGAACGCGCATTTCAATTTACTGGGGTCACATACTAACTAGAAAAATTCTCGAAAAATATTTTCTAGCTTCGTATTGACGATACGGTCCTAACAAAACTAGTTTCGTCAAATTCTGAGACCGTTTGAAAAATGGCCAATTTCCAGTCGATTAAAATCAACTGAAACTGGTCAAACGCGTTTTCTTTTGCCACGCTCACATATTGATTCGAAAAATTATGAAATTTGAAACCTAGCAATAACTTGACACTGCGGATCCAACAAAAGTGGTTTCGTCGAAATCCGAGGTCATTTGCAAAATGTCCATTTTTAAGGGCCTGAATTCCATAGCGACTATTCAGAATTTTCAACTGGACATATCTTTTGATTCCCGCTATCAAATTTCGATTTTTCAGATTCGTTGGAAAGATATTATCAATTAGATTCCATTATTTTTTTGGTTTCACTAAAATCCGGATTGTTTTGCACCCGGTACAGTCCGACAAAGTTTGAATTCAAATTTTGAAACTACCACGCCATTTCAGGCCTTGTTTATAATTATATTTAATTATATTCGTTTTCAATTGTCGATTCAGACTCAGTTTTCATTGCCATTATTTAAAATATTTATTTTAAATATTTAAAATCCATTATTTTAGCCAATTTAAAAATTTTAAATTGGTTCAGATTTTCTGGGTCGTTGCATCTTCTTTATAAATTCGTTTTAAAATTTCATTTCTATTCAATTCAAATTTCAATTCAATTTGAATTCATTTCAATTCGCTTTCAATTCAATTTGAATTCGTTTTTAGTTCAATTCAATTTCAAAGTCGTTTTCTATTCGATTCAATTCAAATTGGTTTTCTATTCGATTCAATTCAAATTGGTTTTCTATTCGATTCAATTCAAATTGGTTTTCTATTCGATTCAATTCAAATTGGTTTTCTATTCGATTCAATTCAAATTGGTTTTCTATTCGAACCAAATTCGTTTTCTATTCAAACCAAATTCGTTTTCTATTCAATTCATTTCGAAATCGTTTTCAATTTAATTCATTTCGAAATCGTTTTCAATTCAATTTGAATTCGTTTTCTATTCAAACCAAATTCGTTTTCTATTCAATTCATTTCGAAATCGTTTTCAATTCAATTCATTTCGAAATCGTTTTCTATTCGATTCAATTCAAATTGGTTTTCTATTTGATTCAAATTCGTTATATATTCAATTGAAATAAAATTCGTTTTCTATTCAAACCAAATTCGTTTTCTATTCAATTCATTTCGAAATCGTTTTCAATTCAATTCAATTCATTTCGAAATCGTTTTCTATTCGATTCAATTCAAATTGGTTTTCTATTTGATTCAAATTCGTTATATATTCAATTGAAATAAAATTCGTTTTCTGTTCAAACCAAATTCGTTTTCTATTCAATTCATTTCGAAATCGTTTTCAATTCAATTCATTTCGAAATCGTTTTCTATTCGATTCAATTCAAATTGGTTTTCTATTTGATTCAAATTCGTTATATATTCAATTGAAATAAAATTCGTTTTCTATTCAAACCAAATCCGTTTTCTATTCAATTCATTTCGAAATCGTTTTCAATTCAATTCATTTCGAAATCGTTTTCAATTCAATTTGAATTCGTTTTCTATTCGATTCAATTCAAATTGGTTTTCTATTTGATTCAAATTCGTTGTATATTCAATTGAAATAAAATTCGTTTTCTATTCAAACCAAATTCGTTTTCTATTCAATTCATTTCGAAATCGTTTTCAATTCAATTTGAATTCGTTTTCTATTCGATTCATTTCAAAATGAATGAAATCGATATAAATATCATTCACGTCAAAATGGCGTCAATCTAATCAACACGGCTTCATATATTGATATTTTCAAATATTCCATTTCGAATATTTCTATTTCAAATATTTCATTTCAAACATTTCTTTTTTTTCCTAAACTGGAATGAGGCCCAATCAATTACCATATAATGTTAATTATATGGATTTTCTTCAACACATGTATATATCAACAACGATGAATAATCAACCATCATCCAAAGTGCATTCTACACTATATAAGCATCAAAGATAAATATTCGACGCTTATAACAGCCTGTCAATCCATCGATCGACATACAACTAAACAATCGGGATTAGTGTACGTCAAATATCATCCCAATACCCGTGTGGGGTTTCAAGCCACCAAACACAGATTTTTATTTGTGTAGTTGGGCGATGTGTAAAATTTATCGTCCCAATCAATGTCCTTCAAATAGGTGTACATAGACAAACCGTCCGGTTTGTAAATGAATATTTATTTATTCACATTCACGTTGAAAATTATATTTTTAACGACCAAACTATTTTATTCAACCTATGAATATTCTATTCGGTTCATTTATTAAATAAAATGTTATCTTTATTTTTCTAACTTATTTTTAGAAAATTTCGGCGGCATAACGGCACGATACTAGAAACGGGACACGACCTAGCCTTATCCCCGGTCTAGTGAAGGCCCACGCCATTCACACATCAATCAAATCAATTCATTTCACCAAACAATTCAATTTCAATCAAATAATCTAACTAATTTTTGCAATCAAACAAACAAGTCCATGGTCTGTGGACAATTGTGTCGGGTGCTACTAAGCACCGTCTGCATCCTAGTATATATATATATATATATAAATATAACTAGAAAAGAAATTGAAGAGTGAGAAATTCTCACCGATAGCTATCCTAACTCCACGGCACTTCTAATGCAGGAAATCTTCACTGTTCTCGACTCTAATCACTTTCTTCGCCCGTAGCCACTGCATATATAAAAATCGAATTTTTACTTCGCTATTCAATACATAAAAATCGAATTTTTACTTCGATGTTCAATATATAAAAATCACATTTTTACTTCGATGTTCAATATAAAAAAAATCACATTTTTACTTCGCTGTTCAATATATAAAAATCACATTTTTACTTCGATGTTCAATATATAAAAATCCCATTTTTACTTCGCTATTTCTATGTTTATATTTTAAAAACAAAAGGTATTTTATATTTTTAAAACAATGCTAATTATATATTTAAAAACAGAAAATTAATCAATGTAAATTTATTTTGAAATCTTATCTTTGTTTCAATTCAAACATTATATATATTTCTGATTTTTAACAATGTTTTATATCATAAATAGAAATGAAAATAAATTGTAGTAACCCGCATTTTAGCTGTTGAATAATTAATTTATTTAATTATTAAATATCGATTTATCGATATCGAGAACGTGAATTAAATAATATTGAATATTTAATTAATAATTATAATATAATAAAGTATATTATAATATCGAAATAGTCAAAAATAGCTGAATTCACAATACAGTGTGAATTGGGTTATATATAAGGTATAATTCTGTTTGAAATTGAATTTGAATAACGAATATATTGAATCGACGACAGTTTGAACGTATAATTATATTATAATTAAAATCGAGCTTGAAATGGCGCGGCAGTTCGCTATTTGGCGATTCGAACTTCAACTGAATGTACAGGGACCGTTTGAAGTCGGATTTCTGTGAAACAAGAAACGTGTGGGGCAGGTGGAGTATATTTTTCTAGTGGAAGAGAAAAATCGGGATTTCGTTGTGTAGATTTTGATTTACGTCCAAATCAAATTTCAGAAAAGTCGCTGTGGAATTCCTTTATAATTTGCGATGCTTTATATACGTTATAAATGGATTTTCAGTATAAACTGAATATCGAGATAATCTGGAATCTGAAATATCAAGCCGTAAATTCTGATATGATATTCTAGAGCCGTATGACATCATATGTGAGTGTATACGATAATATAAATTTATTTATATTTAATTTAATTTATTGAAATATATTTATATATTTAAATAGGCTATTCAGGGCTTTAAAAATAGCCACTTTTGCAAACGAAGTCGGAATTCGACGAAACCAGTTTTGTTGGATCCGCAGTGTCAAATTATTGTTAGATTCCCAGTTTCGTGATTTTTTAGAGTCACTGTGTGGCCGTACGGATTTTTAGAGTGAAAAACAAGCAGTATTTCGATGGTTAAAAATACGCTGTGTGAGCAAACGGAGTCAGAATTCGACGAAACCAGTTTCATTGGGTCCGTAATGTCGAACTCTAGGTATATGCCAATTTTCGTGATTTTTGGTTATCGTATGTGGTCATAGGAATTTTAGAGGATAATTACACCTAGCATTTGCTTAAATATTTATTTAATAATCGAAAAATAAAATATCTAAAAATCCTATATATACCCCTACCCTTCTCTAAACCCTAAAACTACTTCTCATCTGATCAAATGAAAACACGCCGCCACTTTTCATTTTCTTTCAGCGTTAAAGGAAAAATCAAAAGAAAAATCAAAATCAAAACAAACAAAAATCCTTAAATCTTGAGGTTAGATTCATTCGGCTCCACTCCTTGAGAGCTTCTTTCTGATATACGTTGTACAGGGTGCGATGCAAGTATGGGAGGATCGAAAATCAACAGTGGAGACTAGGGTTGAAGATGGTGCCTCGTATAACCTTTTACTCACGAAATCAATTTCAGTTTTGGGTTCAGAAGATCGAGCTACACATACTGGCGAACTATTGGGTTATTCGGTGACCGTCGTGTTCGATGGTACCCAGGTGACGTGGTGGGAATGAGCAGCTCGAGTTGGGGGTAATTGGTATGGTTTGGTAGAGATTTCAATGAGAAGGGTATCGGTGGTTTTAGTGTTGGATTTAGTGGGAGAATGAAGGAGTAATTGGCGGAGGAATTTCCTGTAATGGTGTTTGGAGTTTGTGGAGTACACAGTAGTGAAGGAGGAAACATGTTGGCGGGTTAGAATGGGATGCTGGGTATTTAGAAGGTAATGGGCCATAAAGGGTTAAAGCCCAAATCATTAAAGGAAATTGAATTTAAATTAATTTAAATGTTTATTAACTTCAGAATGTCGTTACTATTTCGTACGAGGTCGGATTGACGAACCGTAAGTTGCGTTGGGACCGTATGGACGGACACTACGCACTGGAACAGACCGGAAGTGGAATGGAGCTCGTTTGAATTTACGGCGAATTAAACTGTTTGATTCAAATCAAACGACAGTTTATCATTCTTTAACGATGAACTGCATATGTGAGTAAATCTCACTAACTCTGAACAGTTTATATTTTCATGTTGTATTTTTAGAACTGTTAAGTGTTGACTGATTGATTGTGTGTTGACTGTTTGATTGAATTGCTAGTCAGTTAGTTAAATTTCCGTATTGATTCTGTTTATCAGAATATATCATATGAAACTGAAAATGATGATTGATTTTATTGTGTAACATCTGTGGATGCAGGGAAACAGGTTGGAGGAATCTGACTGGATTCCTCAACAGTTATTTTTATTGTTTTCATATATTGTGATATATGACGTGATTTATAATCCGTTGTTGATTATATGTGTATGGACGATATTGAACATCGTGATTTGATATGATTGAACATCGTGACATACCAGAATATTGAAACAAGAATATTTATAAAATCAAGAGGATTTTATAAAAGAGAATATTTATAAATAGAAATATTTATAAATGGAATATTTATAAATAGAAAATACGTCTAAGTGGAATTATAAATGAAGAAAAGCCTTTATAAATGGAATATTTATAAAGTGAATTATTTATTTAGAATAAATAGATAAGATACTATAAAATGGATTATTTATTTGTTAAATAAATAAAATATTTAAATAGGGATTATTTACTTAGAAATAAAAGGGAAATAACTGTAAATCATTTTCTTTTTGAATGGAAAGGCTTGTGTAGCGGTTTGGGGATTTTCTCGATACTCCCGATATAAAGGAGGTTATGGCGAATTTTTCCAGAAATTTAAGGAGATAGAATATTTTTTTGAATAAAATAGAAAAGAAGAATATTTGTAAAATATTTACAAATAGAATAGAAAGATGAATATTTGTAAAACACTTACAAATGAAATAGAAAGAGAAATATTTGTAGAACCTTTACAAATGAAATCGAATAGGGTATTCGAAAGTAGTAAATCGAATATGGTATTCGGAAGTAGAGTTAATCGATTAGAGTTAACCAGTTAGAGTTAACCAGTTAGAGTTAACCAGTTAGAGTGAATCAGTTAGAGTTAACCAGGTAGAGTTAACCAGTTAGAGTTGATCAGTTAGAGTTAATCGAGTTGAGTTAAAACGAACTAGAGTTAATCAAATATAGATATTTGAGACAGAGTTAGTCAAACATAGTATTCAGGGTAAGTTGGCATCTCGTACGACTGCTAGCGTAATTCGCAGGGCGATAGATAGCCTATGGCGGTCGGATGTTTCCTGAGGGAATCAGGCGAAACCATTGTGATCGCTGCAATCTAGAGTCAAGCGAATGGAGTTAAATCGAATATTAGTTATTCGATAGGAGTTAGTCAAGTCGAGTAATTAAGTTAAGTTAGTCAAGATAAGTAAATCAAACCGAGTCAATCCAAGTGAGTTAATTCAAAAGGAGTTAGTCGAATATTAGTTACTCGAATAAAGTTAAAGAAGTTAGTCGAATATTAGTTATTCTAATAGAGTCAAAGGAGTTAGTCGAATGTTAGTTATTCAAATGGAGTTAAAAGAGATTATCGAATATAGTTTATTCGAATAGAGTTAAAGGAAAGGATTTATCGATTAGTTTAATCGAAAGGAGATTTTCGAATATAGTTTATTCGAAAGAAAGAGATCGAATATTGTTTATTCGAAAGAGAGAGATTTCGAATATAAGTTATTCGAAGAGAGATAATCGAATATAGGTTATTCGAAGAAGAGTTAATCAAATAAGAGATTACTCGAAAGGGAATTATACGTTGAATTCAATTATATTGAATTCGGGAAAGTAATATTTACTTTCCGGTTTTTAAATCAAGAGTTTACACTAATAAGCTAGAGTAGGTTTAATTATTCGAATTAAAGAATAAAAGTTATAATTAAAGTTAGATAATTCGAAAGTAGGGATTATAACGTTGTTCGGTTAAGGTCTGAGAGGTAATTATACCCCAACTTGAGTGACTTCCTTCTTAACTAAGAAATGGTAAGGTTTGATCGTAAAGGAGTTTTGGAAATGTTTTCCAAACGAGAATCAGAATTTTTTTCTGATAAAAGAAAATAAGAATTTAGAATATAGGGAAACATGAGATAAGTAAATAAATGAACTAAAGAGATTAATGTTAAATGATGTTTGTTCGATATAATTTCCATCTGGAAATAATATCGTTGTTTGCACACTTGTTTTTCTTTGATAGTTAACTCACAGACTATCGAAGTTATTGACCATTTTAACATTGTTAATATGGAGAGACCGGTTGGATTATTATCCATAGAACCACTCTGTATTGGCATAATTGTCGCGAATCATATATACCAAAGATAATTGAAGATGGAGTAAAATGCATGGGCTATCCTGTGTACAGAATAGTGCCTTCGGTTTGTCTAGTCCCAGGACAACTTGTATAGATGAAGGTCTGACAGAGTATATCCAATGGATCGCGTAAGTTGATTTGTTCAAACGTATTCACGTTTGGTGGCGGAGGAATTCGTTTCTCTTAGCTGTATACCCGTGTTATTTTTGGATAAGTCAACTTGTGATTTGGCGAGTATGACGATGTGACATTTCTAAGTGAATGAAGATGGATGTCTGACATAGTATTTCCAGATGGTCACGTACATTGATTTCTCCAACTATACCAAGAGTGGAAGCGGAGAAGGAAACTTCTTTAGCTAACACGTAATGTACTGTTGTAGACGTCAATTAGTGATTTTCGATGGATTTGACAATGTAGCATTCGAAGTGAATCTGTTGTAATGATAAAGCGTAGCTTCTAGCCTCATCATCTGGTAAATGACAGAAATCGGGCAGGCAACATGGCTAAGTCGGTCGCACCGAAGTAGGGTGTATAATCACCTATCTGGTGAATATTCATTTGTTTCTTAAATCTATCAATGCTGTCCCATATTTATACGGGAACGATTGCTGATCCCAACCGTTGGTGATGTACATTCGATACACTCAAGCGAAATGAGTGGTCGGTCATGTGTGGCTGAGTTGCAAGATGTTCTTGTTGAACTCCAGTGTATCGTTCCTAGAGTACACTGATCGGAAGGTGGTTCCATACCTTGTCATAGTTGGAAATCCATTATCCAATACGTGCTTGCGATTTTGATTGTATACTATATATGTAGAACGTGAGATGAAAGCGTTTCTGCTAGTTGATATCTATTTGTACATAGACATTATTATAATATCAAAAGGTTTTTGATAAAGATATTTTGGATTCTCATAAGGGAAAAACCCGTTCCGTTCTGCGGCGTGGTCTTATGAGATATCGTTTACTTGTTCATATACCTGTTTAAACTGTTTTACTCATACCAGTCCCATGACTGACCCGGAGTTTATTTTGTTTTTCCCTAAACTCTTGGGTGTCTAATTTTGTACGGGCAGTCAAGTAGTCAGGAATTTACAGATATACTGGAAGAGCGTGGAGCAGGAGGCTTCAAGATCATATAGCTATAGTTATTTTCGCTGTTGTTGTAAGTGTTGTACTCTGATAAGTGCTATTGTATATATAACTGTTTGTATTTCAAAAGTTATGTTATATTTTATTCGTTCCGCTGTGAGATTCGTGTTTACTCTGATGATGAGGTTCTTCTTCTTCTTCTATTCTATTAGTTCTATCTTATCTATTCTCACCTTCTAATTTCTTTCATTAATTACCAGGATTTTTCGATCTTTTGGTTATCGACGTCGAGCTTACGTCGATAACCAAAGCCGCCGAAAATCCGGGTTGCTACAGTTGGTATCAGAGCATTGGTTTAGTTATTACCTTGGCTCTGTGGCGTGATTCAATAGAGATGGGATTAGTAATATCCTAGACTGAGTTGAGTGTATATATACGAGTGCGTGTTAGTTAATATAAAATGATTTTATATTGTGGAGTTTTATTGGTTGAGTGGCTTATGAATTCTGGTCGATCAGTTTGATCCACTGTATCGGTAGGAGTTCTATAAACACTTGAATACGATGAACCGACATAGTATGTTTTGATATAGTATATTGGTTATGTTGTTTGTTATTATAATCGAGTAAGATTTTAAAAAGGTAAAATGATTATAAATGACTAATCAGAATTCATATAAGTAAAGTATATGAAATAAAATGAAGAAAAATATGAATTTAAATCAGATTGGAATTAAAATAAGGAAATTTTAAGTTCCTGGGAGATTTTGAAAACGTTTTTCAAACTGAAGGTGATATAGTATTGAACTCACTTCGATAGCTGGAAAATAGATTCTGATGATGAATCGCGACATCATCAGTGTTCATTTTCGAGTTCTAAGTGACGGACTACTGCCAAAGGTTTTGTTTTTGAATTGTTTTGAGAAAACAAGTTGTTTAGAAATTCAAAGGTTTTGAATTGGCATTGTAATTTCAAATTGATTTGAAATAGACCCAGGAAATAAAGTTTCGGAATTTAATTTTAACTTATGAAGTTAAATAGAATAAGATAGTAGAAATAAATTGAAATATTAACTTGAACTGAGTTAAATAGAATTGAATTGGATTAGAGAATAATCTGTTATGGAATTGGGTTGATGAGTTAAGAATTTGAAATTTGATATTCGGGTTCGAATGAAATTCGATTTGGGTTTGAGGATATGAACTGATTGGAATTTGATGGAAATAACACTGGTATATGCTGAGTTGATAGCATATGGAAGTGATAGAGTTGATATTCCCGACAAAAAGGTACCAGTTTATATTATATATGGATATGAGACTTATGAGCCGAATTGGGAAGCCGCTTGGCTGTTTGTTTTTCTTTTGGGTTAAGGAAGGCCCAGAGAGGCGAGTTGGAGTTTGAGATATTGACCAGTACAAAGGAGGTGCTGGCAAAATTTATCGAAAAGTTAAGGTGTTAGAAAATTTTCAGAATTTTTGAAAATTTAGTTAGTCGGAATAAATTAATATTTTAGTCGATATTAATTGGTTCAGTTGAAACCGGAGACAAGAGGTAAACAGAAAAAAATTTACCCAGAAGATAGGGTCATCCCCTAGCTTAGCAATTCCGAAGACGAAATTTTATTAAGGGGGGAAGATTGTAGTAACCCGCATTTTAGCTGTTGAATAATTAATTTATTTAATTATTAAATATCGATTTATCGATATCGAGAACGTGAATTAAATAATATTGAATATTTAATTAATAATTATAATATAATAAAGTATATTATAATATCGAAATAGTCAAAAATAGCTGAATTCACAATACAGTGTGAATTGGGTTATATATAAGGTATAATTCAGTTTGAAATTGAATTTGAATAACGAATATATTGAATCGACGACAGTTTGAACGTATAATTATATTATAATTAAAATCGAGCTTGAAATGGCGCGGCAGTTCGCTATTAGGCGATTCGAACTTCAACTGAATGTACAGGGACCGTTTGAAGTCGGATTTCTGTGAAACAAGAAACGTGTGGGGCAGGTGGAGTATATTTTTGTAGTGGAAGAGAAAAATCGGGATTTCGTTGTGTAGATTTTGATTTACATCCAAATCAAATTTCAGAAAAGTCGCTGTGGAATTCCTTTATAATTTGCGATGCTTTATATACGTTATAAATGGATTTTCAGTATAAACTGAATATCGAGATAATCTGGAATCTGAAATATCAAGCCGTAAATTCTGATATGATATTCTAGAGCCGTATGACATCATATGTGAGTGTATACGATAATATAAATTTATTTATATTTAATTTAATTTATTGAAATATATTTATATATTTAAATAGGCTATTTAGGGCTTTAAAAATAGCCACTTTTGCAAACGAAGTCGGAATTCGACGAAACCAGTTTTGTTGGATCCGCAGTGTCAAATTATTGTTAGATTCCTAGTTTCGTGATTTTTTAGAGTCACTGTGTGGCCGTACGGATTTTTAGAGTGAAAAACAAGCAGTATTTCGATGGTTAAAAATACGCTGTGTGAGCAAACGGAGTCAGAATTCGACGAAACCAGTTTCATTGGGTCCGTAATGTCGAACTCTAGGTATATGCCAATTTTCGTGATTTTTGGTTATCGTATGTGGTCATAGGAATTTTAGAGGATAATTACACCTAGCATTTGCTTAAATATTTATTTAATAATCGAAAAATAAAATATCTAAAAATCCTATATATACCCCTACCCTTCTCTAAACCCTAAAACTACTTCTCATCTGATCAAATGAAAACACGCCGCCACTTTTCATTTTCTTTCAGCGTTAAAGGAAAAATCAAAAGAAAAATCAAAATCAAAACAAACAAAAATCCTTAAATCTTGAGGTTAGATTCATTCGGCTCCACTCCTTGAGAGCTTCTTTCTGATATACGTTGTACAGGGTGCGATGCAAGTATGGGAGGATCGAAAATCAACAGTGGAGACTAGGGTTGAAGATGGTGCCTCGTATAACCTTTTACTCACGAAATCAAGTTCGGTTTTGGGTTCAGAAGATCGAGCTACACATACTGGCGAACTATTGGGTTATTCGGTGACCGTCGTGTTCGATGGTACCCAGGTGACGCGGTGGGAATGAGCAGCTCGAGTTGGGGGTAATTGGTATGGTTTGGTAGAGATTTCAATGAGAAGGGTATCGGTGGTATTAGTGTTGGATTTAGTGGGAGAATGAAGGAGTAATTGGCGGAGGAATTTCCTGTAATGGTGTTTGGAGTTTGTGGAGTACACGGTAGTGAAGAAGGAGGAAACACGTTGGCGGGTTGGAATGGGATGCTGGGTATTTAGAAGGTAATGGGCCATAAAGGGTTAAAGCCCAAATCATTAAAGGAAATTGAATTTAAATTAATTTAAATGTTTATTAACTTCAGATTGTCGTTACTATTTCGTACGAGGTCGGATTGACGAACCGTAAGTTGCGTTGGGACGGTATGGACGGACACTACGCACTGGAACAGACCGGAAGTGGAATGGAGCTCGTTTGAATTTATGGCGAATTAAACTGTTTGATTCAAATCAAACGACAGTTTATCATTCTTTAACGATGAACTGCAAATGTGAGTAAATCTCACTAACTCTGAACAGTTTATATTTTCATGTTGTATTTTTAGAACTGTTAAGTGTTGACTGATTGATTGTGTGTTGACTGTTTGATTTAACAGCTAGTCAGTTAGTTAAATTTCCGTATTGATTCTGTTTATCAGAATATATCATATGAAACTGAAAATGATGATTGATTTTATTGTGTAACATCTGTGGATGCAGGGAAACAGGTTGGAGGAATCCGACTGGATTCCTCAACAGTTTTTTTTATTGTTTTCATATATTGTGATATATGACGTGATTTATAATCCGTTGTTGATTATATGTGTATGGACGATATTGAACATCGTGATTTGATATGATTGAACATCGTGACATACCAGAATATTGAAACAAGAGTATTTATAAAATCAAGAGGATTTTATAAAAGAGAATATTTATAAATAGAATATTTATAAATAGAAATATTTATAAATGGAATATTTATAAATAGAAAATACGTCTAAGTGGAATTATAAATGAAGAAAAGCCTTTATAAATGGAATATTTATAAAGTGAATTATTTATTTAGAATAAATAGATAAGATACTATAACATGGATTATTTATTTGTTAAATAAATAAAATATTTAAATAGGGAATTATTTACTTAGAAATAAAAGGGAAATAACTGTAAATCATTTTCTTTTTGAATGGAAAGGCTTGTGTAGCGGTTTGGGGATTTTCCCGATACTCCCGATACAAAGGAGGTTATGGCGAATTTTTCCGGAAATTTAAGGGGATAGAATATTTTTTTGAATAAATTAGAAAAGAAGAATATTTGTAAAATATTTACAAATAGAATAGAAAGATGAATATTTGTAAAACACTTACAAATGAAATAGAAAGAGAAATATTTGTAGAACCTTTACAAATGAAATCGAATAGGGTATTCGAAAGTAGTAAATCGAATATGGTATTCGGAAGTAGAGTTAATCGATTAGAGTTAACCAGTTAAAGTTAACCAGTTAGAGTTAACCAGTTAGAGTGAATCAGTTAGAGTTAACCAGGTAGAGTTAACCAGTTAGAGTTGATCAGTTAGAGTTAATCGAGTTGAGTTAAAACGAACTAGAGTTAATCAAATATAGTTATTTGAGTTAGAGTTAGTCAAACATAGTATTCAGGGTAAGTTGCCATCTCGTACGACTGCTAGCGTAATTCGCAGGGCGATAGATAGCCTATGGCGGTCGGATGTTTCCTGAGGGAATCAGGCGTAACCATTGTGATCGCTGCGATCTAGAGTCAAGCGAATGGAGTTAAATCGAATATTAGTTATTCGATAGGAGTTAGTCAAGTCGAGTAATTAAGTTAAGTTAGTCAAGATAAGTAAATCAAACCGAGTCAATCCAAGTGAGTTAATTCAAAAGGAGTTAGTCGAATATTAGTTACTCGAATAAAGTTAAAGAAGTTAGTCGAATATTAGTTATTCTAATAGAGTCAAAGGAGTTAGTCGAATGTTAGTTATTCAAATGGAGTTAAAAGAGATTATCGAATATAGTTTATTCGAATAGAGTTAAAGGAAAGGATTTATCGATTAGTTTAATCGAAAGGAGATTTTCGAATATAGTTTATTCGAAAGAAAGAGATCGAATATTGTTTATTCGAAAGAGAGAGATTTCGAATATAAGTTATTCGAAGAGAGATAATCGAATATAGGTTATTCGAAGAAGAGTTAATCAAATAAGAGATTACTCGAAAGGGAATTATACGTCGAATTCAATTATATTGAATTCGGGAAAGTAATATTTACTTTCCGGTTTTTAAATCAAGAGTTTACACTAATAAGCTAGAGTAGGTTTAATTATTCGAATTAAAGAATAAAAGTTATAATTAAAGTTAGATAATTCGAAAGTAGGGATTATAACGTTGTTCGGTTAAGGTCTGAGAGGTAATTATACCCCAACTTGAGTGACTTCCTTCTTAACTAAGAAATGGTAAGGTTTGATTGTAAAGGAGTTTTGGAAATGTTTTCCAAACGAGAATCAGAAATGTTTTCTGATAAAAGAAAATAAGAATTTAGAATATAGGGAAACATGAGATAAGTAAATAAATGAACTAAAGAGATTAATGTTAAATGATGTTTGTTCGATATAATTTCCATCTGGAAATAATATCGTTGTTTGCACACTTGTTTTTCTTTGATAGTTAACTCACAGACTATCGAAGTTTTTGACCATTTTAACGTTGTTAATATGGAGAGACCGGTTGGATTATTATCCATAGAACCACTCTGTATTGGCATAAGCGTCGCGAATCATATATGCCAAAGATAATTGAAGACGGAGTAAAATGCATGGGCTATCCTGTTTACAGAATAGTGCCTTCGGTTTATCTAGTCCCAGGACAACTTGTATGGACGAAGGTCTGACAGAGTATATCCAATGGATCGCGTAAGTTGATTTGTTCAAACGTATTCACGTTTGGTGGCGGAGGAATTCGTTTCTCTTAGCTGTATACCCGTGTTATTTTTGGATAAGTCAACTTGTGATTTGGCGAGTATGACGATGTGACATTTCTAAGTGAATGAAGATGGATGTCTGACATAGTATTTCCAGATGGTCACGTACATTGATTTCTTCAACTATACCAAGAGTGGAAGCGGAGAAGGAAACTTCTTTAGCTAACACGTAATGTACTGTTGTAGACGTCAATTAGTGATTTTCGATGGATTTGACAATGTAGCATTCGAAGTGAATCTGTTGTAATGATAAAGCGTAGCTTCTAGCCTCATCATCCGGTAAATGACAGAAATCGGGCAGGCAGCATGGCTAAGTCGGTCGCACCGAAGTAGGGTGTATAATCACCTATCTGGTGAATATTCATTTGTTTCTTAAATCTATCAATGCTGTCCCATATATATACGGGAACGGTTGCTGATCCCAACCGTTGGTGATGTACATTCGATACACTCAAGCGAAATGAGTGGTCGGTCATGTGTGGCTGAGTTGCAAGATGTTCTTGTTGAACTCCAGTGTATCGTTCCTAGAGTACACTGATCGGAAGGTGGTTCCATACCTTGTTATAGTTGGAAATCCATTATCCAATACGTGCTTGCGATTTTGATTGTATACTATATATGTAGAATGTGAGATGAAAGCGTTTCTGCTAGTTGATATCTATTTGTACATAGACATTATTATAATATCAAAAGGTTTTTGATAAAGATATTTTGGATTCTCATAAGGGAAAAACCCGTTCCGTTCTGCGGCGTGGTCTTATGAGATATCGTTTACTTGTTCATATACCTGTTTAAACTGTTTTACTCATACCAGTCCCATGACTGACCCGGAGTTTATTTTGTTTTTCCCTAAACTCTTGGGTGCCTAATTTAGTACGGGCAGTCAAGTAGTCAGGAATTTACAGATATACTGGAAGAGCGTGGAGCAGGAGGCTTCAAGATCATATAGCTATAGTTATTTCCACTGTTGTTGTAAGTGTTGTACTCTGATAAGTGCTATTGTATATATAACTGTTTGTATTTCAAAAGTTATGTTATATTTTATTCGTTCCGCTGTGAGATTCGTGTTTACTCTGATGATGAGGTTCTTCTTCTTCTTCTATTCTATTAGTTCTATCTTATCTATTCTCACCTTCTAATTTCTTTCATTAATTACCAGGATTTTTCGATCTTTTGGTTATCGACGTCGAGCTTACGTCGATAACCAAAGCCGCTGAAAATCCGGGTTGCTACATAAAATCACCTTTCTCTTCAGTCTGAACTGAAATAAACTCGTCGAACTGAGGCTCATAGGCTAGGGTTCGTTATTGCTCCACTGTCGAGGCGCTGGACGTTGATCCAAGGTCACCACATCATCGGCCGTTCTTCCTACTTCCCATGCCAGGCGGCGCGCTCAGCTCGAAGTCCCCCCTGAAGCTAAAACCTCCTCCGAAGTCCGTCGATTCCAATGGAGATTTCCGCCACTAGAAAATGTGCTTCGCGATCACCTCCGTTGAAGGTGATGATCTCCGGGGGTGCTTCGATTTCGTCGCGCGATCGATGGAGGAGGGAAAGATGCGGCGGTGCCGGCTGGAACTTGGTGGAGGCGGCGGCTGCTGCTCCTCCTTTCTTCTTCCTTTTTTTTTATTTTCTATTTAATGAAATCTGGGGGGGGGGGGGGGGGCAGAAAGATAAAAGGGAGGGTGATATTATTTATTTTATTTTATTAATTAATTTAATTGCATAAAGTTGACTTTTACCCACGACCTCGAAACGAGGCCCACCGCCTGTCGTCTATAGCGTTTCACCCCCATTCCGAACACAATGGGATATATATTATAAGCTGATTCGATAGTCACAATCAGTTTCCGTTGAATTTACATTTAAATCATTATATTGAATTTTAAACGTACATTTCAAATTACCGGGGTCACATTCTAACTCTAAAAATTCCATAAAAATATTTTCTAGCTTCGTACTGACGATACGGTCCTAACAAAACTAGTTTCGCCGAATTCTGAGACCGTTGGAAAAATGGCCATTTTCCAGTCGATTAAAATCAACTGAAACTGGTCAAACGCGTTTTCCTTTTCCACGCTCACATATTGATTCAAAAAATTATGAAATTTGAAACCTAGCAATAACTTTACATCACAGATTTAACAAAAGTGGTTTCGTCGAAATCCGAGGTCATTTGCAAAATTTCCATTTTTAAGGGCCTGAATTCCATAGCGACTATTCAGAATTTTCAACTGGACATATCTTTTGATTCCCGCTATGAAATCTTGATTTTTCGGATTCGTTGGAAAGATATTCTCAATTAGATCCTAATGTTTTTGGTTTCACTAAAATCCGGATTGTTTTGCACCCGGTATGTTCAATTGAAGTTTGAAATCGAATTATCGAACTACCGCGCCATTTTCAATTCTATTTATAATTATATATAAATATTTATATTCTAACGACTACGCGTATATTATATACGTTCGAATTATATTCAAAATAAATTTCTCGTCCATATTATTTAAAATAATTCATTTTAAATAATCAAAATTCGCTAAAATAAAATTTTTAAACTGGCCCAGATTTTCGGGTTGTTACAGTTTGTCCAGACCCAAGACAACTTGTAAGGACGAGTGTCTGCAGAGTATTTCCAATGGGATTACGTACGATGATTCCTTCAAACATACGAAGTTGGTGGCAAAAAAGTGAAACTTCTTTAGCCTAACAATCTGAAGTATTTTTGTGGGAATCAAGTAGTGATTTCCGATGGATCTAACGATGTGGCATTCAAAGTGAATGGCGGCCAGATGTTCTGGAAGATAATTCAAACCTCAAGCCTCACAACCGGGAATTAACAAAAATCGGGTAGGCAACATGGCTATGTATGTCGCTCCCATTAGGATTTATAACCACCTATCTAGAGAAATTTCATTTGCTTATTTAATCTATCGATGCTGTCCCTTTCGGGAAACGGTTGCTGATCCCAACCGTCGGTGAAATACATTCGATACACTCAAGCAAAATGAGTGGTCGGTCATGTGTGGACCAGGTTGCAAGATGTTCTTGTTGAACCCTAGTGTATCCTCTCTAGAGTACACTGATCGGAAGGTGGTTCCATGCCTTGTCATGTTGGAAATCCAATCTTCAATAAGCGCCCTACGGTTTTTGATTTTATATTATATACGGAGCGTGAGATGCAAGCGTTCCGCTAGATTCTATTTATTTGTTGTAGACACTATTATAATATCACCGGAATTTGATATCAAAAATATTTTTGGTTATCGTAAGGTAAAAACCATTCGTGTTTATGTGTGGATCGGTCTTACGATTATTATTTCTGTCGAAAGGGTTTTTAAAAGTTAAACTAATGGTTGGAGTTTACTCACACCAGTTCTATGATTGACCAAGAGTTTATTTTGTTTGTTTTCCCTAAACTCTTGGGTTCCCAAATTTTTACGGGCAGTCAAGTAGTCGGGATTTTTCAGATTCACTTAGAGGAGCTTGAAGCAGGAGGCTTCATCAATTAGCTATAGACAATCATATCTTCCACTGTGTATTGTGTTGTATCCGGAAACAAGTGTTTATAACTGTTCCAGAGATAACTGTTGTGCTCTGATGATGGTATGTATATAAAGTTACTGATTTGTTTTATTTCAAAGCTTATGTTATCTAATATATTTTGTTCGTTCCGCTGTGAGTTTGTGATCTTTGTTATCCTTTATTCTAATATTTCTTCCTTTCTATTTCTCATCCTCTAACTTCTTTTTAATAATGACTCGTATTTCTTGGCAATTTGGGTTGGACGTGTGGTGTTTTTAGTCGACTCAAAGAGTACGGTAATTCGGGCCATTACAACATAAGTTGTATTAGTTTAACTTTAATTATTCATGTGAACAATTCAATTAAATAAAAAGGGGGTATTTTCAAATCATTTCAAGACTAAGAAATAAATAGAAGTTGATGAGTTAAATTAAGGGAAGGTGACTAACTATCTGTAACACCGCACCTCCGTTAAGGTCACTCACAAAGGGAATGCCTTAACTTTGGTGGAGCATTTTAGTAAACAGAACAGAAACTTACAAGACAGATAAAACAGTACTTGAAAAATTTTAACTTTATTACAGCGGAAACAGAAATTAATATGGTTACATCCTTTCAATTTCAGAATTCAAGTACAAAATATCAGTCTTGTACAAAAGCCTTCAAAATGCATAGTTTAAAATCATAATCCCCATGGAACGGAAGCTATACGGAGCCAAGCCATACTTTAAGCACTTCAAGCAAAGAGAAATCCGGATCAAGCTAAAGTATTTCCCTCCTTGGATAACCTGGGGAGGGGGGAACGGAAGAAAGGAGGCAAAACAACAAGGGTCAGACAAAAAGTCTAGCAAGTCCAGTGACTTTCAGCATATGAACAGATAATAATAATATGATATGAACATAAAACTGGATGTGAGATAACTATAACAGGTGTAGCAGATATAACAGAAAAACAGCATGATATAAACTATTGTTTTACACTTCTCTGCACTAATACTAGTATAGCAAAATTAGGTGTCACCCTAATGTCTAAATTGAAGCAGGAACGGGTACAGAATACTTTAACAGAAACAGAATGCTAATAATGGGCCTTTACTACCCGATCAGAAACAGACAGAAGAAGAAACAGATTTATACCTATGGAAACAGAATGTGGAATTAGGTGTACACTAGTAATGGGCCTTTACCACCCGAACAGACGGTACCACACAGAAACAGACAGGTGTTACCACCCAACAGAAACAGACGGTACCAACAGAAACAGACAGAACTAAGCGTACCCTAAAACCCTACCCCAAGCGATCGGCTCCCTAATACATAAATATCCTGTGTCGGCCCCACAGTAGGGTGTATCACTCCCTAAAGTGACAACCAATTGGCACAGACCTATTTACAGATGTCACGGCGTCTTACATCCTCAGAGGCAGACCGGGATCCATGCACGCACATGACCCGGTTGGAACGCACCATCAACACCCCTTGCCATTATCAGAATGAACCACTTATAATTAGTTCAGTAAGCGTGCCCGGACCCTACCTACTGTTGGGTCAAAGTTTTGATACCAGAAAGGGTTACTGACTAATATGGGTCCCAAACAACAGATGACACAAGTAATTCCCCTCCTAACCTTGTGTCCCCAGACTAACAGATTTCAGATTAACTTGTTTACAAGTTCAGACATACAGAATTCAGATTTACTAATTCACAAATTAAGTTAACAAGTTTTCAGACTAACAGGTCAGATGTACAGATTTTTCAGATTTGTCTAACTTTGTATTGGGCCTACAGATTCATGGACGGGTTTTACTACATCTATTAATCCCTTTGGTTTAACCCTATTTTCCCAAATACGTTTTAGACGTCATTCTTATCTTAGATTTTGCATTAATTAATTATTAATGCACAGACCTCTCACATTAGGTCGGTAGCTTGTGGCCGCTGGATATGCCGGGCGGTTCCGGGCAGACTTCTGCCACTAGCCAGACCTAACCTCGTGTCTTACGCATGTTATGACTAACTTCTCACATTAGAACCTATTGTTTGCGGCCACTGGATGTGCCGGGCGGTTCCGGGCAGATTTACGCCGCAAACTCATTCTAACCTCGAGTTAGCCATGTTCATCTTTGCGGCCAATTAATTAATTATTTACCGTTTATGCGCACGCCCAATATATATGCCAATTCAGATTATATCAATAACAGAATGATCACATCAACTCAATTGATATAGCAGATAACAGATTTTAGCAGATTGGGTGACTTATCCGATTTAACCGATTTAGCACTTAGCAGATTTTGGCATATAACAGATTAGGCATCTAAACAGACAAATTTAACAGATTTGGCATTTCAATCTAATTAGCAGTCTAGGCAATATAACAAAACTAGCAGTTTAGGCAACTTAGCAAATTAGCAGATTTAGCAAATCTAATATTTCTAAAGGTTCTATTTACATGCCTTGCCTAGTCATAAATTAGGCCTAAGTTCATATGCCTAAATAATGTCATGATTCACAATATGATCATATACTTCCATGTTTGCATACACTTACATAGCGCAGAATATGGACATAATTTACCCTATAACATATGTTCCAATTTTTGTTAAACTAGCATTTTACATCAGATTCACATATAAATTATACCAAATATAACCATTAATTCCAATGCATGCCATATATCCAAAAATCCCTATTTAGGTGTAATCACAATAATAGATATCCTAATTAATGCAAATCTTTTACACCTAAGCTTCCATATCTTCTTCTTTTTAAGTCATGAATCATTATGCAAACTATACCCAACAATCTAAATCTTTAAATCATATCTTCTAAAAATCAAATCTTGACTTTTATATGCATTTTGTTCAAAGTCTCAAATCATATGTAATCTTACAGTGGTTCCTCTTCTTCTTTTATCACAGAATATGCATAGGTCTAAAACTAGTTTATAACATATGCTTATTTTTTTAATTAATTACAGATCTAAATTACAACATAACTATGCATACAACATGCATAAATTACATGTTCATAGTCAAATTTATGCATCCAATCCCAAGTCATATGTCCAATATATTTTATGCCTCAGACCTAAAGTCATACATTCAATTTAGTCTTTCAAATTTCGCATCATTCATTAATTGTCCCAAATTTCGCGTTCATACGTTAATCTCTTTATGAGATTGGGCACAGGCTCGTGGTAGCCTGGCTATGGAAACAGAAAAGAAGAAAGGAATATAGAACAGTCACAGAAAACAGATCCAACAGAAGAGAATATATATACAACCTCAAACTCAGTTTTAAATGCATATCAAAATTATAATTAACGTTTATAGCGGAGAATAACTGTACTTGCCTTGATTGGATTAAAGAAAGAACTTTAACTTGTTGTAGAATCCTTTCAGAAATTTTAATCTCTAGTCTGAATTGAGTTGCTTAGGCTGATGTTGATTATCTTCTAGTTTTAATTCCAGCAGAGCAGCGACGCCATTTTTATTTTTTTTATTAGAAGAAGAGAGCAATGGAGGCTAGAGAATTGTGTAAGAAACCTAGGTAGAGTCTAGGGTCATTTTATAGGGGTAATGAACTGATTAGGGCCATTGATGTTGCTTGGATTGATCGTAGCCATTCATTCGCAAGAGGGACCAATTAGAGCCTGCCACCTAGCCCTAATGACAAAGCAGACCACAGAAAATCGACCAACATAGAATAGGCCAGCCAGGGTGGACTGGGTTCGACCTGGGTCTGGACCAGGTCGACAGCCCTGTCGACAGCCCTGTCGACAGCCCTGTCGACCTGGCTAGACCAGGTCGACAGCCCAGTCGACCTGGGTGTCTTAGGCGGGACTTTTCCCGCCCTGGCCAATTAGGCCCGATTTTTAATTTTAAACTTGATTCAGAAACTTCCGGAGGCTATATCTTCTTCATACGGACTCCGTTTTTCGAAAACTCGGACTCTATTTCGCGTATTTTTCCCAGACGAACGCAATGGCGTATCCCGTTTCCCTTAGTTTTTTGATTTCAAATTAATTATACTTTTATTTGTTAATTCCACAGTTATAGAATACACGGGGTGTTACATTCTCCCCCACTTAAAAGGATTTCGTCCCCGAAATCTTCAAGTTAAGAAGAATGTGTCCTACCATCCAATCACCCATCTACTCAACCATCATCCACAAGCATCCATTGTCCTTAGAAAACTTCTAATGTTGTATGAACATATGCAAAAGTGTGTGTATATGTTCCTTATCTAATGCAAAGATCAGGCGGTCTACTGATTCAGTTGACCTCCTTAATGCGAATTATGTTAGTGCCATGAGTCCAACATGTATGCAATAGAATTCTGATGATATATATTATTTCTATATGAGTGCACAACCATTCACTCAAATGCAACATCCATGTGCTGAATCAACCAATTTGCATCCACAAGAATTGAAAAATGCTCACCCATCCATATGTAGTATGAGAGTGTTTTCGAGCCGATCTAGTGCCTAGTGTGTGTATATGCATCCACGGGCAACCACTAGCAACCACTTGCATCCACTTGCAACCATCAAACATAACATGTCTCAAACACATGTTTACACCCATTAGTTTCTACCTAAAGTTCAAATATTCGATCGATAGGATACAGTCGAATGATGGAAGCGAGTACAGATAGAACGAAAATTTGGTTCCCATTAGACATGGGTCCTAAGTATCGGCCCCAAAGACCGAAACCAACATCAAATTGACACCCAGAGGATTACCTTCTTTAGACAATGTCAAAACTGGAAATCCTACAAAAAGTATTTAGATATTTACAGACTACTGGTACAGATCAGGTTTCCTAATGATTCTTAGGAAGCTAAGCATGATAAAATCATACCCCACGAAAACTCAGAATGTATGCGTCATACTTGACTCCTAACACAGATATCCCTCAAACCCCAATCTATAACCCTTATGGGTCTGAGTCTACAGCGGAATTCAGAAATAATACTAGTATTAAAGTGCAGAGTACCGATTACAAAACCAAAATACCAGAATCAGAAAAAAAAGTCTTAACTCCATAATCAAATAAAGAAATTAAACCTACTATAGAAATTTTCCTATTCTATCCTAGCCACTAGCCTCAAGAGTGTTCGCCTGCCTTCCTTGTCCTCGTCTCTTCGGGCAGTCCCTAGTAAAGTGCCCCATCTCACCACAGTTGAAGCAAGCACCCTCCCCTTCCTCTTTCGGTAATCCTTATTCAGATAAGTCGAGCTTCCATAAGTAAAACACTTTCCTCCTCCTTATCTTCAATCTTTCCTTCCTTCTTTTGTGTTTCCCTTTTGCCTCCATTGTGAACTAAGTCTATATGAGTTTCTCACCTTTTGGGTTGTGCTCCTCATCATTCTCATCTTTACTATCCTTGTGTAACATGTTGACCAATCCCTCGAAAGCTGCCTCCATCGCCCGGAAAAAATCCTTCAAAGCTCTAAAGAAAACTAGCCGCAGGTGAAACTACTACAGCTATCGATGGAAGTCGGGCACTACTTTGCCCTTCGATGAGGTTACCTCCCAGAAAACCGGGAGCCCCAGAGACTCAAGAAAGAAGGAAACAAGGATTCAAGAAGAGGATCAAAAGATAGATATATGGCTTAGGGGACTATGTTTTTCAAAATAAGCTTTACTTTTGAAAATACTTCCTTTTTAAATCCTTTTTGAAAACAGTTTTCAAAAACTTTACCCAATCTGGTAACCTTCAGCTCTGATACCAAGTGTAGCAACCCACCTCCGTTAAGGTCACTCACAAAGGGAATGCCTTAACTTTGGTGGATCATTTTAGTAAACAGAACAGAAACTTACAAGACAGATAAAACAGTACTTGAAAATTTTTAACTTTATTACAGCGGAAACAGAAATTAATATGGTTACATCCTTTCAATTTCAGAATTCAAGTACAAAATATCAGTCTTGTACAAAAGCCTTCAAAATTCATAGTTTAAAATCATAATCCCCATGGAACGGAAGCTATACGGAGCCAAGCCATACTTTAAGCACTTCAAGCAAAGAGAAATCCGGATCAAGCTAAAGTATTTCCCTCCTTGGATAACCTGGGGGGGGGGGGGGAACGGAAGAAAGGAGGCGAAACAACAAGGGTCAGACAAAAAGTCTGGCAAGTCCAGTGACTTTCAGCATATGAACAGATAATAATAATATGATATGAACATAAAACTGGATGTGAGATAACTATAACAGGTGTAGCAGATATAACAGAAAAACAGCATGATATAAACTATTGTTTTACACTTCTCTGCACTAATACTAGTATAGCAAAATTAGGTGTCACCCTAATGTCTAAATTGAAGCAGGAACGGGTACAGAATACTTTAACAGAAACAGAATGCTAATAATGGGCCTTTACTACCCGATCAGAAACAGACAGAAGAAGAAACAGATTTATCCCTATGGAAACAGAATGTGGAATTAGGTGTACACTAGTAATGGGCCTTTACCACCCGAACAGACGGTACCACACAGAAACAGACAGGTGTTACCACCCAACAGAAACAGACGGTACCAACAGAAACAGACAGAACTAAGCGTACCCTAAAACCCTACCCCAAGCGATCGGCTCCCTAATACATAAATATCCTGTGTCGGCCCCACAGTAGGGTGTATCACTCCCTAAAGTGACAACCAATTGACACAGACCTATTTACAGATGTCACGGCGTCTTACATCCTCAGAGGCAGACCGGGATCCATGCACGCACATGACCCGGTTGGAACGCACCATCAACACCCCTCGCCATTATCAGAATGAACCACTTATAATTAGTTCAGTAAGCGTGCCCGGACCCTACCTACTGTTGGGTCAAAGTTTTGATACCAGAAAGGGTTACTGACTAATATGGGTCCCAAACAACAAATGACACAAGTAATTCCCCTCCTAACCTTGTGTCCCCAGACTAACAGATTTCAGATTAACTTGTTTACAAGTTCAGACATACAGAATTCAGATTTACTAATTCACAAATTAAGTTAACAAGTTTTCAGACTAACAGGTCAGATGTACAGATTTTTCAGATTTGTCTAACTTTGTATTGGGCCTACAGATTCATGGACGGGTTTTACTACATCTATTAATCCCTTTGGTTTAACCCTATTTTCCCCAATACGTTTTAGACGTCATTCTTATCTTAGATTTTGCATTAATTAATTATTAATGCACAGACCTCTCACATTAGGTCGGTAGCTTGTGGCCGCTGGATATGCCGGGCGGTTCCGGGCAGACTTCTGCCACAAGCCAGACCTAACCTCGTGTCTTACGCATGTTATGACTAACTTCTCACATTAGAACCTATTGTTTGCGGCCACTGGATGTGCCGGGCGGTTCCGGGCAGATTTACGCCGCAAACTCATTCTAACCTCGAGTTAGCCATGTTCATCTTTGCGGCCAATTAATTAATTATTTACCTTTTATGCGCACGCCCAATTTATATGCCAATTCAGATTATATCAATAACAGAATGATCACATCAACTCAATTGATATAGCAGATAACAGATTTTAGCAGATTGGGTGACTTATCCGATTTAACCGATTTAGCACTTAGCAGATTTTGGCATATAACAGATTAGGCATCTAAACAGACAAATTTAAAAGATTTGGCATTTCAATCTAATTAGCAGTCTAGGCAATATAACAAAACTAGCAGTTTAGGCAACTTAGCAAATTAGCAGATTTAGCAAATCTAATATTTCTAAAGGTTCTATTTACATGCCTTGCCTAGTCATAAATTAGGCCTAAGTTCATATGCCTAAATAATGTCATGATTCACAATATGATCATATACTTCCATGTTTGCATACACTTACATAGCGCAGAATATGGACATAATTTACCCTATAACATATGTTCCAATTTTTGTTAAACTAGCATTTTACAGCAGATTCACATATAAATTATACCAAATATAACCATTAAATCCAATGCATGCCATATATCCAAAAATCCCTATTTAGGTGTAATCACAATAATAGATATCCTAATTAATGCAAATCTTTTACACCTAAGCTTCCATATCTTCTTCTTTTTAAGTCATGAATCATTATGCAAACTATACCCAACAATCTAAATCTTTAAATCATATCTTCTAAAAATCAAATCTTGACTTTTATATGCATTTTGTTCAAAGTCTCAAATCATATGTAATCTTACAGTGGTTCCTCTTCTTCTTTTATCACAGAATATGCATAGGTCTAAAACTAGTTTATAACATATGCTTATTTTTCTAATTAATTACAGATCTAAATTACAACATAACTATGCATACAACATGCATAAATTACATGTTCATAGTCAAATGCATCCAATCCCAAGTCATATGTCCAATATATTTTATGCCTCAGACCTAAAGTCATACATTCAATTTAGTCTTGTCAAATTTCGCATCATTCATTAATTGTCCCAAATTTCGCGTTCATACGTTAATCTCTTTATGAGATTGGGCACAGGCTCGTGGTAGCCTGGCTATAGAAAAAGAAAAGAAGAAAGGAATACAGAACAGTCACAGAAAACAGATCCAACAGAAGAGAATATATATACAACCTCAAACTCAGTTTTAAATGCATATCAAAATTATAATTAACGTTTATAGCGGAGAATAACTGTACTTGCCTTGATTGGATTAAAGAAAGAACTTTAACTTGTTGTAGAATCTTTTCAGAAATTTTAATCTCTAGTCTGAATTGAGTTGCTTAGGCTGATGTTGATTATCTTCTAGTTTTAATTCCAGCAGAGCAGCGACGCCATTTTTATTTTTTTATTAGAAGAAGAGAGCAATGGAGGCTAGAGAATTGTGTAAGAAACCTATGTAGAGTCTAGGGTCATTTTATAGGGGTAATGAACTGATTAGGCCCATTGATGTTGCTTGGATTGATCGTAGCCATTCATTCGTAAGAGGGACCAATTAGAGCCTGCCACCTAGCCCTAATGACAAAGCAGACCACAGAAAATCGACCAACATAGAATAGGCCAGCCAGGGTGGACTGGGTTCGACCTGGGTCTGGACCAGGTCGACAGCCCTGTCGATAGCCCTGTCGACAGCCCTGTCGACTTGGCTAGACCAGGTCGACAGCCCAGTCGACCTGGGTGTCTTAGGCGGGACTTTTCCTGCCCTGGCCAATTGGGCCCGATTTTTAATTTTAAACTTGATTCAGAAACTTCCGGAGGCTATATCTTCTTCATACGGACTCCGTTTTTCGAAAACTCGGACTCTATTTCGCGTATTTTTCCGAGACGAACGCAATGGCGTATCCCGTTTCCCTTAGTTCTTTGATTTCAAATTAATTATACTTTAATTTGTTAATTCCACAGTTATAGAATACACGGGGTGTTACACTATCGATGATAAATTCCAAAGTTTTGAATAAACATCAAAGTAATATTTATCAACTTAAGTCGAAAATATTTTCAATATCAAGAAATTATCAAATTTACGACAAATAAAAATGAATATTAAAGATCAAATTTTATATAATCTGATCCATTTAAGTTTCACTTGTCCCTAAAAGATATTAACGTCGATCGGTTCGAAGAGTCAGGAATATATATTCCACTTCGATTCGATTCTTACGTTGCAAGTTGAAGATTATCAAAGATAATAAAAGACGAAGTTATACAAGAATTGTTTTATAAATCCTAGGTAGAAATTGCCTAAGATGGGTGTAAAATAATGTATTCTGTTTGTCCAGTCCCAGGATAACTTGTATGGACGAATGTCTGATAGAGTATTCCCAACTAATCACGTACATTGATCTTTTCAAACATAGTTATATGGTGGTAGAGGAATTCATTTCTCTTGCTTTATACCCATAATATATTTTTGAAGAAGTCAATTAGTGATTGGCGGGTTTTGACAATGTGGCATTCAAGGTAAATAAAAAGTGTTTTGTCAATGTAAGTTTAGCCTCAAGCTACATAACCAGGAAATGACAAAAATCGAGCATGCAGCATGGCTATATGGGTAGCTCCCATTAGGGTGTATTACCACCTATTTATAGATATTTTTATTGTTCCTTATTCTATTGATGCTGTCCCATTTGGGAAATGGTTTCCGCACACAACCATTGGTGATATACATTCGATACACTCAAGAGAAATGATTGGTCGGTCATATGTGGCTGGGTACAAGATGCTCTTGTTGAACCCAGTGTATTCCTCTCTAGAGATACGCTATCGGAAGGTGGTTCCATACCTTGTCATAGCTGGAAATCCATTATCCATAAGCGTTAAGTAGTTTTGTTTGTATATTATGTAAGTAGAATGTGAGATGAGAACATTCTACTAGATTCTAATTTGTTTGTGGAAACCTTAGACATTATCATAATATCTGTTTAAATATGCAAACTGTTTTGATTCTCATAAGGTAAAAACCCGTTTCGTATTTACGGCGTGGTCTTATGAGTTATTTTTATTTATTAACTTGTTTTAAAATTGTTTACTCACACCAGTCCCTGACTGACCCAAAGTTTATTTTTCTGTGTTTTCCTTAAACTCTTGGGTACTCAACACTTGTTATGATTAGACAAGTGAACCAGGTATTGACTTAACTTTTGGAGTAGTTGGATGGGAAGGATATGAATGTTAGCCTATATATCATATTTATGTTTAATTATCTGCAAGTTGGTATATCCATGATGTTGTGTATAATTATCTGCACGTTAGTTTGTCCCTGAATATTTAAGTATGTAATTTGTGATGACATGTATTCGCATGTATGTTGTACTCTAACGTACTTCTCTTATGAGTAGGTTATTATACTTTTGTTCAAGTTCCACTGTGAGATTCTGATGGTTTCTTTACTTTTTCTTTTATCTATCTTTTATTCTTATATAATGACACGACTTCCGAGATGTTCGAAAGTTGGGTCATTACAGTTGGTATCAGAGCTTAGGTTACTGAATACCTAGGCTTTGGGTGAGTATTGAGAGAGCGTATTTGAAATTTGATATATATATATATATATATATATATATATATATATATATATATTCGTACTAAGGGGGGATCGACTTGAGTTATATAATTGAGTATTTAACATCCGATCAAGTTTTGATTATCAACCGGTCATATTCAGGTAATTAAGTATGAGTAGCCGTGGACGAAGAGGTCGAGCTAGTGGAAGAACCGCTACCAATGGTCGTAACACTACCCAGAATAAAGTACAAACTGTGGAAGAAGTTTCTCTAGTCCAACCTAGATCAAAATTTGCAACTATCTGTAAGGAGTGTAACACTGTAGGAGGGAAAGTTTCAAAAGGAACTGAATCTTTCATTGAAGTTCAAGCATGGATAAGATCTTGTGAGAGGATTTTTAAAGGACTGAAATTGAACGATGAGATGAAACATCTTTTAGCTTCGCGACAACTTCAAGGAGATGCTGCAATCTGGTGGGAAGCACAGATTACGAACGTTCTTGAAGACGACTTTACTTGGGAAACATTCAAAGAGGAGTTCGAAGCACAGTTTCTTCCTACCGCATGCAAAACTAGGATGTATCGGGATATCATAGATCTTAAGCAAGGAAACATGCCGATAGCAGAATACGAGAATAAATTTAGTGCACTTCCCTGCTTTGGGCCAGAATTGATCAATACTTCGCTTAAGAAAAACGAGGTGTTCGTAGCAGGTTTGAAGGATAATTTGCAAGTTAAGTTGGGCATATGAAGATTCCATTTGTTGACTTAGTGGACATGGCAATTTGATATGAAGCACTTGATACAAAGAAGCCAATAGCAAGGGCCCAAACGGGAAAACCTAGTGGAGAAAATCCCCTGAAGAGGAAGTTTAATCCGAATTAGAAGGGAAAAGGAAATATGGGGGAGAAGGCTAAAGAATGTTTCAAGGATATAGTGTGCTACAACTGTAAATAAAAGGGACACATCTCTAAATAAATTTATATATATTGAAATTCGAATAGGAAAACGCTTATAACTTTTTCATACTAATTCGGATTGACTCACGGTTTGTTCCGCTAGGTTCGTATCGATATTTCAGACAATATGGAGCTATCGTGGACTGATTTTGAGACTGCTGAATTTTGGGGCTTATTCTGGTTTTCAACTCGTTTGAAACCAAAGGTGAGTGATTAAACCCACTCACACCTAACTAAACTATTCTAATATTAGTTAAATTAATATCATGTCATGATATGATTGATGGTTGGTAATTTAAATTGCAGATTTAAATTTATTTGCATCGATAGTGTAGTTTAATTTGACTGTTGATTAAATTTTATAGTTAAGTTAAAATTTGATATTTAATTTCCAGTTTAAAAACCCGACATATGATAATTAGTAAATTTATACAATATTGAAATGTTTGGATGTATTGATATGATGTATGGCTTGAATTTGACATGTTTGACATCTGAGTGTTTAATTGTATGAAATTACCCGTCATTCACTTTAATTATATATGACCATTGTTTGTATTGATTAATCCCAAACATTTACCCTAGATGTTACGGGCATCGAATTAACCTAGGATTAAGCATTAACATGAATTCAGAACGTATGTTGAAATGATAAATACCTATGATCCTGATTTGGATTGAAATGATATATATCCTTTCCCAAAATACTAAAATTAAATTTAAATATTACTTGGCTATAGGATATAAAATTTTATATGGACACCGGTTGATTAAATAAAAATTGTTTTAACCTTGAATTTTGGAATATTGTTTTAAAGACTAAATAAATAATATTATTAATTGATTTCTTTAAATTTGAACTTTGAGCTTTGAAATTTAAAATTTAAAGAATTCGTAAATGTGGATAACTAAAGTTAAAACTGAACTGAATATGGAATAAAAATATCGAAATTGAATTAATTATCTATCTTTGATATTTACTTTAAATTAACTTGATTTATAGTAATAATTGAATTGTGGACTCGAGATTTCTATAAACGAATAATTCAAAGTGAGAATTAAAATTGAAATTTAATTATTTGAATCGAATTGTTTGAAATCGAACTGTTGAATTGAATTGAAATATAAATGGGAAGTCAAATCCTTTGGAATTAAGATATCGAAATACAGTCCAATTAATTTGAAACTTGAATATGATTTCCAGTTTGGTTAAATTTTGAAGAAACGATTCTAATTCCAACTATAATATTTTTAAACCATTTTATAAATTATTTTTATAATAATTATTTTCTTTATAAACTATTTACTTATAACTATTTTATTTTATTACTTATTTTAAATAAACCATTATAATAATTGACTATTTATTTTATAAACTTTTTTAGTATTTTAATCATAGATTTTACTAAATCTTAAATTTCTATTTAAATAGAAATTGTTTATTTTCAAACTATTTCAATTAAATATCTAAACTATTTAAAATATATTTCTAACTATTTTAATATTCAAATTATTTTAAAGTTGGAATTGTTTCAAGATTTTAAGTTTGGTTTTAAATGGAGATTTTATTATGAAATATTCTATCTTGACTATTGAAACGAGTTTAAAGCAAAATATGATATTTTGATATGAAGTATGAATCTCTTTGAAATGTAGAAGAACTGGCCGGTGTGAAAAATGTAAATGTTTGGTTGTTAAAGAGACCGAGATCGGATATTGTCATATTCTCTGCCAATACCGAAAGCCACTTTAACAACTGTGTACGCGGTGGAGTTTCAGAATGAAGTAGGTTGGTTTGGCGAATGCTACTGGAATGAAGTAAGAGAACGATGATGGATATCCTTGACCTTCGGGTCATAATTAAAATGACTTAAACAGGTGCTATACCGTGACCAAGTGGGGTTAGCTACTTCCATCGGCAACACTTCTTCCTTTATAACCATAGTCCTTCGGTGATTGATTTGATTTGATGCGCATCCTCGATTTGGGAGTGCTGTTCCAAGGTGGGCGGTAGCAGCAGCTATGCGTTGCCACCAGTCCGGGCAAGTAACCGGTAGATTCTCACCCTGGGTATTCCTCATATGCCTTGTCGCGCCCACTATGATTTTGTTTTGCATTGTACCTATGGAGTGCTCCCTGATAGCCCACCGGTTTGGTGGAGTTTTACAGTACTATATAGACTACAATGTTTATAAATGGTGTAAGGGTAATAATGGTAATCCCAGTTATGTTATTTTAATACCTTATTTATTGATAGACACTATTATAATAATGTATTGTGTTATATAGTATCTAGTTTATCAGATCCTTGGGAGATGGAAATACCCGTTACATCTCTTAAGTTATTGCACTCACGACCACATTGGATAGGAGATGTGAATTACCGAAAGCATCTCTGATGCCGTGACACTCATATTATTACCTGATTTTGATTTAACTAATATGATAATATTTTAGTTTTAATCCGAGTATTTTTGTATTTTCATTGGTGCTTGGGTCAGCCTGAGTTTTCAGTTAGTGAAGATCACATTATTTGAAGATGACGATGGACTCGACATACGTAATGTACTAGTATTATTCCGATGCATATACCGGTATGTTTTATGATTCATAACTCTAATGTATTATTATAATGTATAATCAAATGTATAATTTAACAGCTTCATGAACTATTATTTGATTATTATATTTAATCCTTCCGTTGTGAGATTCTGTGTTTGTTTTTCTTCTTTCTTCTTTTTCTTATATTAATCCCAATAACTATCTGTATTTTAGATTTGTTTGAGTCGACATGTGAGGATTATTGTCGACTTGAACGATCAAAATTGCGGGTCGTTACAGCCAGGTTCTGTAAGAAGCCAACAGCGAAAAAGCCATATCAACCTCAGCATCAGCCTCAACAGTAACAAAAACAGCAAGGACCTGGTAATTCCATAGTTACGAAGACTCTATGCTTTAATTTCCATTAGCCCGGACACTTGATTAAAGACTGTCCGCTTATGAAGAGAGCACAACAAACCAAGGTCTATGTTATTAAGAAAGAACCATCAACTTTTAAAGATGTGAAAGGGAAGGGAGTTCTAGAAGGTACCTTAAATTTAAATGGAATTGATATTCATGTTTTATTTGATACCGGTGCCTTGCATAGTTTCATTTCATCTGGCACCATAGGAAAATTTCAACTTATCCCAAAAATTTCTCTAAATCCGATTTGCGTATCTAATCCCATTGGCGGAAAGACAGAATTAAAAGTGTTTTGCGATAACGTGGACATCTCGTATCTTTCACATTTCTTCCTTTTCGATTTCTATGTTTTGGATTTTAAGGTTTTAATTTTATACTCTATTTAGACTGTTTGAGTAAATTCCAAGCTAAGATAAAATGTGACAAAGAAATTGTAACTCTAATAACTAGTATTGGAAGGAAAGCTAGGATACCGAGTGTTAAACCCGGTATTCATACTTGTAGTTTCTTGTATGCCTTGGAAGCACCATAAGAATATCTGGAGATGGTAGAAATAGTCAGAGATTTATCTGACATATTTGAAGAAGTTACTAGTTTACCTCCACATTGCGAGATAGAGTTTCGAATCGATCTAATTCCAGGAGCTAGACCATTAGTTCAACCTAAAAGACGAATGGCACCAAGAGAAGTCATGTCACTTGAGAATCAGACTAAAGATTTATTGGCTAAAGGATTTATTAGACCAAGTTTTCAAGATGGGGTTCAACAGTAGTTTTTGTGGTTAAGTCTAATGGGTCACTAAGATTGTGTGCTGACCATAGACAATTAAATAAAGTGACCGTTAGAAATAAATATCCTTTACTAGGAATTGACGATCTTTTCGACCAGTTGAATGGAGCTACATTATTATCCCAAATGGATTTAGTAATAGGTTTCCACCAATTAAGAATTTTTGAAGATAGTATTCCTTTAACTGCTTTCAGAGGTCTGGAATTCTTTTATGAATGGTTAGTAATGCCATTTGGACTAACCAACGCACCTGCATATTTTGTTGACTCGATGAACCGTGTCTTTAGGAAGATTCTAAACAAGTTTGTCATAATTTTTATTGGTGATATTCTAATTTATTCGAAGATAAAAGAAGAACACCGATATCATCTTAGAGTAGTATTGGAAGCTCTAAGAAAGCATGTATTGAAAGCGAAGTTTTCCAAATGTCATTTTTGGCAATCCGAAGTTAGATTCTTCGGGCATATTGTGAATGGAGACGGTATCTCTGTGGACCCAATCAAAGTAGAAGCAGTGCAAGAATGGAAACAACCCCAAACGCTGACAGAAGTCTGTTGTTTCTTAGGATTGGCAAGATACTACAAGAGGTTCATCCAGGATTATTCTAAGATATCCTCTCATCTAACTAAGTTGACAAAGAAAGGTGAGAAATTTATTTGGACTCTGAAATGTGAAGAGGCTTTCATGGAATTAACGGAGAAGTTAACGGAAGCACCAGGTTTAGCTATTCCGATGGAAAGAGTGGATTCGCAGTATATAATGACGCTTGTGGAATTGGACTTGGCGCGGTCCTAATGCAAAATAGACGTGCAATTGCATATACTAGTAGACAATTGAAACTATGTGAGAAGAATTGCGCTACACACGATTTAGAATTATTGGCACTTGTCTTTGTATTAAAAATGTGGAGACATTACCTGTTAGGAGAGAAGTTTGAGCTTTTTACCAACCACAACCATTGAAGTATCTGTTCTTCCAGAAAGATCTAAATTTAAGGCAACAAAGGTGATTATAGTTCCTTGAAATATATGACCTGGATATTATCTATATGCCTGGAAAAGCAAATGTCGTAGCAGATGCTATGAGCAGAAATGTAATCTTATCACTCCTAGAAGTTACCTCGACACTCCAAGGAAGAATAATGGGAAACCAAAGAAGACATGCTAATCTGGAAAAGTCAATTCAAGGAGTTATGAAGGAAAAGGAGTCATATTTTGAATTAGATGATCAAGGTGTTCTCAGGATAAATGGAAGACAATGTGTTCCTGATATTGACGGGCGCTAAGGAAAGCAGTGTTAACCGAATGCCATAAGTCAAAGTTGAGTATTCACCAAAGAGTTCACAAAATGTATAAAGACATAAGACAAGTATTTTGGTGGCCCGGAATGAAGATGGATACCTTGACTCATGTGAATAAGTGTTTTTTCTACCAAAAAATCAAAGGTGATCATCAGAAAGCATCAGGATTACTGCAACCTTTGGAGATTCCCAATTGTAAATGGGAAACGACGTCAATGGATTTTGTCGATGTTTTACATAATACTAGATTAGGATATAAGCGAGTTTGGGTTATAGTGGATCGGTTGATGAAGAGTGCGCATTTCATTCCAGTGAAACCAACTCGAACTCCAGCTTCATTAGCCAATATTTTTATGAGAGAGATTATACGAGTACATGGAGTTCTAGTAAGTGTTGTAGGCAATAGAGATCCCCTTAGAATTTACTAGTAAATTCTGGGAAGCACTTCAAGCAACTTTGGGTACCAGGCTTAATCTGAGCATAGCTTGCCATCCTCATACGGGCGGTCAAACGGAGAGGGTGAACTGGATATTAGAAGACCTGTTGAGAGCATGTATTCTTGACTTTGGGGGATCATGGGAAGATCACCTGCATTTAGTATAATTCTCCTATAACAACACCTACCAAGCTAGTATAGGTATGGCACCATATGAAGCTCTCTATGGAAGACCGTGCAGATCGACAACTTATTGGGTTGAGTCCGGTAATAAACTTGTTCTCGGTCCTGATATGATCCGAGAAGCAATAGAGAAGGTTGAGTTAGTCAAGAGAAGGATGAAAGAGGCCCAGGATCGCCAGAAGAGCTATGCTGACAAGAGATAGAGGGATCTTAAATTTTCTGAGGAAGATATTGTGTTTGTAAAGATTTCACCTATCAAAGGAGTAATCAGGTTTGGTAAATCTGGAAAGTTAGCTCCACATAGGACCCTTCTGTATTCTTGAGAAGATTGTATCTCTTTCTTATAAAGTGGAATTATCAGAAAGGATGGCAGGGATTCACAATGTTTTTCATATATCCCATTTTCGAAAATGTGTTCACGACCCGTCTTTGATTTTGGAACCATCCGTTAGTGAAGAACTTGGGATTGAACCATACATGACTGTGATTCGATACCCATTCTATGTTGTTGATAAAAAAGAGAAGCCACTCCGAAGCAAGATTGTGAAGCTAATCAAGATACAATGGAGTGAGAACCCAAACAACTATACCTGGGAAACAGAGAAGCACATCAAAGAGATTTATCCAGACTTTATTATGAACTAGGTGTTAGCTTATCGCATGTTTGATTTAAATGTTATCATATTTTGGATGATATTATATGTATTGTTTTGGATGTTACCCTATGTTTGGAAATGAAATTATGGATTTTTCATTTTTGTCCAGCATGTGTATGTTAAGGATTCAGTTATTCTTAGGGCTTATGAACTTTTACAGTTTATTTTCACTTATTCTGATATCTATTCCGTGTTATCAGATGGCACCTATGTTCAAAAGGACTGCTAGGAAGAGATTGACGCCCTTACATATACATAGGGTCCATACAGGTATCGGTATTCATGAGGTAGTAGATTATAGGGAAAGGACTGAGACAGTACAGCCCCAGATGATGAGGGTCGAAATGTGGATTCAGAGGAGTCCGACACAGGCTATGCAGAGCCTACTATCGGAGGAGGAGAGCATGGATCTTCCTGAGGATCAGGATGATGTAGAGAGCGATGTAGGACAATAGATAGGTTATGATGGTGACGAGGAAGGTGATGGCAGTAGCGATGATGACGACGACACAGATATGGAATTGGAGGAGATAGAGGAAGACGAGAAGATGGAGGAGGAAGAGCCTGAGGAAGAAGAGGAGGTCATGCCAGAGCTGATGCAGGTCAACCCAGTAGTAGAGACTCCACCGGTAGAGTAGGATGACCAGCTGACTGCTCTGTGGGAGCAGATTATACATGACTTGTTGGAGTTCTAAGCTGCAGGGGTTAATTTTAAAATTCCAATGGATTTTGTATATCCTAATATGATTCTTTACCTGCCTTCACCAGTTGAGGTCATCGACATCTCAGATGACGAGGACGTGGAGGAGGAATACGATGTACTGGAGGTAATCAACATTTTGGACGATGAAATGGATGACGTGATTGAGATCAGCAATGATGACTCCAAGTAGGATAGTATGTTGTGTTTGTACATATAGCTTGTATCTGACTATAACTTGAGCTAGTCTAGTACTAATTATCATATTATCTGTAGTAACTGGTATGATGGTTTATGACATATCACCTTTTGGCTATATATATCTATTGTTTACAAATTTTGAGGACGATTTTTTTTAAGGGGGGTAGATTGTAATGTCCCAAGATTTTAACTACCATTTGCTAAACCATAAATCAACGATCACATTTTAACTAATTTAAGTTAATGGAAATTGATTTATTACTTAAAGAAAAATGTAAGTAATCTTTTAAACTACATACATATGCATCTCTATACGTAAATGTTCTAACTTGTGTATGTATGATAATATGAAAATGAGTAGATAAGTAACTTGGTTTCACATACTAAATTAAATCTAATTTATCTAAGAACAAATTAATTAAGAAAATTTTATGTTTACTTCATGCATAAGAAAAATGGTGACAAGAAACATAACACTTAAGTAGATTGAATGAAGTATAGCTTGCCTTCATTAATAACAGGAGAGACATTTTTTTTCAGGAAACATTAAGCATAGTAGAAACTTAGCAGCTAAGGATATATATAAAATCCATAAATATATATATTGTTTACACCAAAATTGGTCTAAACACCCAAGGTACTAAAACTGTACTTCACCAATACGGTAAGAAATAAAAGGAACCATGTTTAATCAGCAACTGAAAATGAAAAATGCGAGAAAGGTAAAGTAGAGATGAGATTTAGAGTGGTTCAGCCGTTAATTAGGCCTACGTCCACTATGAAGGTGATTTCCGTTCTTATAATGAGGATTGCAAAATACATCGATTCTCTCTTTTCGTACATCTTTACATTCACTCAATATACCCTCATTCATATATTTCAATCCTCGAATTGTACAAAAGAATGGTAGATTTTGAGGAGAAGAAGGATGGATGAATGATTGAGAAAGAGGATGTCTTCGTTTTCCTTGATCACAAGATTGTATTTGACGCCATGGCCAAATCAGTGGTTGAGGATAGAATTCAGCAGCACTTCGTGGTTTCAAAAATTGGATACCCTTTATGTTGGCAACCATGGTGTATTTATTGGTGAGCTCCCTTCGGAAAATGACCTGAAATCCGTTTATGCAGGCTATGGATCGCTCATTCTATTAATTACAATCATGCCATCGGCTAGCTGTAGCCAGTTGTCCAGAGCTGTATTCGATTGTCATGCGCGAGCGACTCAATGAAGCGAGCGTCTTGAGTAGTTGTGCGAGTGACTTTGGTTGATGTCCTTCGGTTGTGGCTATTTCTGGCATTTGACAAGTAGATATCTGATTTACTTGATGGTGAAATGAAGGAACGAATCGACCATAGTTCCTTAATGCGGTTATGTCTGATTTGAGTGGGCGAGCGACGATCTTCTTTAGTCTAGAGATGACTGACTGAAGCTTGTGACTCTAAGATGTAAATGTGCTCTTTCTAAGGACTGGTGTATGACCGACCAGTAGGTTTCTGATCTGAGTGTCCAGCGATAGGTGTTGCAATCCATGAGCAATTGTTAATTATATATGCGATCTTGACTCTTATCCTGATACGTGCGATCGGACTTTGATATTAGACCCATCATCTTTGGTCGCTCCGGTCGTTTTGACCTGTCTCGGGTATGAGGTCTAGATCTTGCTCTGCGCGATTGTGTCTTATCCATCGCGAGCCGTTTAAGTGCCTCAGATAACATTGCGCACGACCGACCCTGATGGTGTTCGTTCCAAATCCTTTACTCAATGTGCGTATGGATTTTTTAGGGATTAACACTTACCCTCGAAGTCCGTGATTTCTTTTAATAAGGAATTACTGTCTTCGACATATTTGATCGCATATTGTTTGGTAGATTTGTCGAGGGGTCGGTCATACAAAAATTTGGGATTGTTTCGTTGTAGTGGACTGGTATTGTCTCTCTCTGTGAGTGAGAGGCTTAATGTATCTTTTTGGTTATTGTGCGAGCAGTTGAATTTCAGGATGCCAGCTGGAGCTTGATGGGACACTTTTTGTGTAATCGGGCACTTAAGCTGACGTGGCAAGAATTCTTTGGATGTATGCCTTTTAATCTTCCTTATTTACTTTTAACCTGCTTCATTCCACTTTTATCTTTTTCGAGAAATCCTTCGGTCATAGTTGTGCTCCCTCGGGGGTTTTACCAGGTAGTCTATGTTGACATTTCCGCCTTGATTTTTCTTCAAAAGGTTTTGGCTTTCTCATTCCATCATTTTGCCTAGTATTTGCAGCAACACCTGTTTATCTTGAGCGATTTCCTTTTGGCTCCAAGGTACCATGATATTTTTGGGTAAGTTTCTTTTTCTTTATTTTGTTTTGTTTTGCTGGAATACTCATGCGTTCCCAAGTTAGGATGTTCCAAACATAACCTGACCGAGCTGTGTATGAATTTGGGATTCAGGCTATAGCCAGGTTTTTGTGTAGCATAAATACCATTTCGGTAATCATCTTTGAAGAATATGAATCATCTGGGGGTTTTCTTTGAAATCTCGATGCTTGGTATTTGTTTATAAATTGTTTAATGAAATGCCCCAGGGTTCTTCAGTTGAAATGCTTCTGTTTATGCCTGAGTCTAGCTAGGTTGTTTCCCTTTTTATGGTTGTTGTTTGACTCCACACCGATCTATTTTGAAATATGTTATCCGAGGATGGAATTCTTCATGTCTAGGAGGCTTAGGAAAAAGTCGACAAGGAGGGATGATAGCAAAAAGATGCCCCAAGGCAAGGAGATCTTGGGTGCGACTGACACTCAAAGTCATTGTTTGTTGAATGAACTTCCTGACCCAGATATTCAGACTGCTCTTGGTCGTATGGCTTCTTCGTCCATCACTTTGGATCCTGCAACTATCCCGGAGCCTCTTTCTGTTCCTAACCCTTGCCATCCTGAACTTGTTGAGGACTTTGTGGCTCAGTGTCCAGCTAGCTCGCATTCCGGTGTGTATATAGACCCATTTGACAGATGGATTATTGCAGGTAAGATGGACGCCATGTAGGATTGCATATTGGCTGAGTTCAATCAGTTGGAAGCACATCCGCATCTGATTGAAGGCCTTATCGCAACTATCAGAGATTACATTGTGGAGCAAATGGGTGCCTGGCATTCTCTTGTCGAAGATCTTCAACGGTCAAATAAAGATAATTTTTATTGACTTTTTGCCTTGGAAAAAGACAGGCTCAAACTTGTCGAGGCCCTTGAGTCTAGGGAGAGAATCATCCCTTACCTCATCTGAACACTGTGGCTTGCTAATGCTTTACCTATTTTGTTATTTTGGTTTTGATTTAGAATGGTACTTTTAGTCTGGCTTGTCTATGCGGGAGCCAGCCTCGCATATTCTCGTACGCTTAGGTTTGTGACCTTTATGGTTTGTTTCGGACCTCAACGCGCTGCAGTTCTTATTATGTAACTCGTTTATTTTCGCGTGGGTGTGTCGCACGCTGCACCTTTATTTTATGATTTACACATTCGGCCGAGCGCTTTATTAATCGTTCGGTTGCATCCGATTTTTTTTTAATTATTATTGGGATTTAGTTATATTTTGAAGTTTCTCGCTTATCGAAGGTTATTACGCATTTGTATTATTATGAGCGCATTTGTTAGCTTTTATTTAGTAGTATTCAACCCCGTGCCTGACTGACTTGGTAATCCAAGCCTTTCGGAGACTGGTTTTGAATACGTGCCCCCTGGGGAGGTATTGGTTTATAGATTTTCGATCCATGCCAGGCCCTATTTGATTGTTTTAGTTATTCAAAAAGGTTCTAGAATGGATACCCCCTTTCGGCTAGGATTTCTGACACCCCCTTTCGGCTAGGATTTCTGTTTTGCACTGGTCCTTCTAGCATGTTTAATCCTACCCCTTTTTTATGCTTCATCCTGAGGAGCGGATACTAATTCTTCTCATCGAGTTTTGACTCAGAAGGGATAAAATTCGTGTCCTTCACCTAACAAAGTGCCCCACAATTTTTTTTTGGATTAGCAATTTTTCCGTTTCAGGACATGTGGGTTTTTCCGACTTTGTGCCTTGCCCTAGGAAACAGACACTGGTTCGCCTCATTGAGATTTTTTTTCAAGTTGGGGAACCCGTGTCCAGCACCTAAGAAGGTGTTTCTTTTGTGGGCTCAGCGATTTTATCCATGGGACTTTAACCGTGGGACTTTTTAAGTTGCCTTTATTCTGGCATTAAATCTTAGGAGGTGGACATCAATCCTTGCTGCCGAATTTAACTCCGGTTTTAAGGAATTCATGTCCTACATCTGAGAAGGTACCTCTTTAGGATTAGCAATTTTATCCGAGGGACATATTTGGTAATATTCCTGTACTTTCAACGAATCCTGGCGCCAGTCCTTTGCATGGGTGTTTGCTAAGCATTCACCATATTCCATAATGAGAGGTGCGGCCTTTCGACTTGTTGTCTGTCTTAGAATAGCTTGTTCTTTTTGAGGTGATGTGTCTATTCATCCTGTTTGATCTTGCTTGATGTTCGCGATTCCCAAGCTGCTTTGTTTAATGTGTTTCCTGGGATTTTCGTCACAGTCCAGCTGTATATGGCGAATTGCTTTTTACCATGCCTACATTCCAAGAGATTGTTTTTCTTTTAGCATGGACCAATAAGTATGTTACTCAGGTAGACACATAATAAATTTTTGATGCACAAAGTTTTTGCGAGTAAACCATTACTTAATACGAACATAGTGAATAATAAAGCAAGGCAAAACAATCTTAATAACAAGATAAAACCAGAGGAGTGAAGCAAAGTAATGAGAGCTCTAGTTTAATGCTCCATTATTGAGACATTAGTGACTGGTCCTCTTGATGAGCGTCCTCTTTGGATTGGTTTAAGCCTTTTCCTTTTTAAGGCGTATTACCCCTTGTTTCCGGAGAGTCGTGATAACTTTTACGATCCTGTACATACTGTTGCAAATGGTATTTTCTTATTAACCCCTCGATCACTGACTTCAAGTGCCTACATTCGTTGGTATCGTGCCCTTGCTGTTTATGGAATTGACAGAATCTTCCTGACTTCATATCGACATCTTTGACCTGTCTTTGTTTCAAGATCGGATACCGTTTTTAGCTGCCATGAAGATATATCCAATGGTATCGTTAAGGGGAGTGAACTCGGAGTTCTTGAAAATGCGCAGCTTCTTTTTTGCTCGACGATCTTCTCCTTCATTGCCCCTTTTTTTTATTATCAAGGCTGCTTTGTGCATTTCCATTCTTCTTTATCTGTGCATTTTTTCCTTCAATACTTGCATATTTTTCAGCTTTGTTGAGTAATTGTTTGAGTGTACTTGGTTTCTTTTTCTTGATCCACCGCCCTAACTTGGTTTCTTTACATATGCCCCCCTTAAGAGCCATTAAGATCAGCCCGGGTTCGAAATTCTTGACTTTAGCCACTGCCATATCAAGGCGAGTGAGAAAAGCTTTGATGGGCTCTCCTAGTCTTTGTTGTAGTCCACTTAGCTCCATAACATCCCGAGTTTTGAGTGCCTGGGATTTGAACTACTTATTGAATAGTTTGGCCAGGGTCACGAAATTGTCCATAGACTGCGGCGGCAACTTTGTGAACCATAGATAAGCCACCTCTTCTAGATAAGTTGGGAAATATAAGCATTTGATTTCATCAGTAGCGCATGCCCCATTCATATACTGGTCATATTTACACAGAAATATATTAGGGTTGCTTGTCCCATCATAGGACTGTAATGATAGAAGTTCGAATCTTTGTAGGTATACAGTCTTCTTAACCCTTTCAATGAGCAGGGTTTTAGTTGGGAAGGACTCCCATTCTCTTCGATCATCCTTCTTCCTTAAGCTTTCCTTCACAATTGCTCGCGCCATTCCTAAGGTGTATTTCCGTTCTTTGCTCGGATCCATGGATTGACCGCCTTCTTCGTTATCAATTTTTGATCTAGATGTGCCCTCGTGAATTGGGGTCAAGGAATTTGGGCATTCTTTTGGAAGGGACGTCCTTATAGTAGTGGGACTATCTTTCCATTTCATGATTGCGTCGTCAAAACGACCGTGCACAGATGCTTTGTTCCCTTCATAATTCAGATTCATGCGATGTGCAACCGTCTGAATGGAATCCTGCTGTCTTGAGCTTGAAGCGGAGAATTCTGCTTCTGGCTCGCGATTTGTTTGGGCTAGCGAGGAACATGGGGAATTTAATGTGGCTTTTGCAGTGGCGGCTTGAATGGAGAGTATCGACTCGAGCTTATTCATCATTGCATTATTTGCAATAGTTATTTGACTCGTTAATCCTATCATCGCCTCTTCCAATTCCTTCCTGGTTATAGTTTCTTCAACTTCAGGCAACTCCTCCGCCCCGGAATCGGTGGCAGACGGCGTGATGCTGTTAACGCTGTTGTTGGGGTTGTTGACTTTGTCGGTGATTCCCCTTAGCATGTTCATATTTCTAAGTATAGTTCTTCTCTGAAAATCTTCTCGGATCTGAATAGGGAAAGAAGCTAACACAGCCCTACGGTTGGCGCCAAAATGTTTACACCAAAATTGGTCTAAACACCCAAGGTACTAAAACGGTACTTCACCAATACGGTAAGAAATAAATGAAACCGTGTTTAATTAGCAGTTGAAAATGAAAAATGCGAGAAAGGTAAAGTAGAGATGAGATTTAGAGTGGTTCAGCCGTTAATTAGGCCTAAGTCCACTATGAAGGTGAATTCTGTTCTTATAATGAGGATTGCAAAATATATCAATTCTCTCTTTTCGTACATCTTTACATTCATTAAATATACCCTCATTCATATATTTCAATCCTGGAATTGTACAAATGAATGGTAGATTTTGAGGAGAAGAAGGATGGATGAATGTTTGAGAAGGAGGATGTCTTCGTTTTCCTTGATCACATGATTGTATTTGACGCCATAGCCAAATCAGTGGTTGAGGATAGAATTCAACAGCACTTCATGGTTTCAAGAGTTGGATCCCCTTTATGTTGGCAGCCATGGTATTTATAGTGAGCTCCCTTCGGAAAATGACCTGAAATCTGTTTATGCAGGCTATGGATTGCTCATTCTATTAATTACAATCATGCCATCGGCTAGCTGTAGCCAACTGTCCAGAGCTGTATTCGGTTGTCATGCACGAGCAACTCAATGGAGCGAGCGTCTTGAGTAGTTGTGCGAGTGACTTTGGTTGATGTCCCTTGGTTGTGGTTATTTCTGGCATTTGACGAGTAGATATCTGATTTACTTGATGGCGAAATGAAGGAACGAATCGACCATAGTTCCTTAATGCGGTTATGTCTGATTTGAGTGGGCGAGCGACGATCTTCTTTATTCTAGAGGTGACCGACCGAGGCTTGTGACTCCGAGATATAAATGTGCTCTATCTAAGGACTGGTGTATGACCGACCGGTAGATTTCTGATCTGAGTGTCGAGCGATAGGTGTTGCTATCCATGAGCAGTTGTTAAGTATATATGCGATCTTGACTCTTATCCTGATACATGTGATCGGACTTTGATATTAGACCCATCATCTTTGGTCGCTCCAGTCATTTTGACTTGTCTCGGGTTTGAGGTCTGGATCTTGCTCTATGCGGTTGTGTCCTATCCATCGCGAAGCGTTTAAGTGCCTCCGATTACATTGCGCATGACCGACCCTAATGGTGTTCGTTCCGTATCCTTTACTCAATGTGCATATTGATTTTTTAGGGATTAACATATATGTTGACAAAAACACTTATAGCCGTATGAAAGAATTAGAATCTAGCTAGAGAGAATAATTCAATTGTTCCCATCAATGTGTAAGAAGAATTTGCTTTTATTTCCATTAGGTATTATATGCATTAACTATTTTTAGGTAGTTAAAACAAGAATGGACAGTTAATAGATCTACAATATATTAATTACAAAAATATACCTTGCGCAAGCTAATTCCTATGCAAAACTAGACTACAGCTATTAAAAACAGAGAAGGATTTGCATCAGAAATAGGAGACACATTTCATTCTTTCAATCAGAACGATTTGCTTATTTAGTTAAAAAAAGCTCCGTTCCCGTATAAGCAATTAATACACATAATAAGTTTAATATTTTATGCAGCTATAAATTGGAGCTTACATACATATTTTTACACAACATTTTCGATCTTAGAGGACTCAAACCAGAGAACTATTTTTCAAAGCTAAGCTAAGAAGGAAGTGAGTAAACACCTATTTTAGTTTGTATTATCTTGCCTGCATAATCACTTACATAACACTGGATGATTGTGTACATGTAATACACTTGTTTGATATGATTTAAAACCTTGCTGAAATCATATATGTTTATACATTGTTTAACCTGAGGCATTTGCCTGTAGACTTAACAAATATATATGCTGCTAAACATACATAGTTTTTTTTCCTGGCAACTCTCACGATTCTGTTTCTAGTATATAGGAACTTTGATCTCTTCATGAAAACTGGTTTGTTAGATCACCAGTTATGTTAAAAGTGAGTTGTTATTTAGTCGATATGTTGCGGCTTAGTATGGTTGTATTGGAAACCATATTACTAAACCCATGGATATTTGATCACTCACCTGAGACACCCTGTAATGAAAATAGTGTATACCATGATAAAAATATTTACTCTGTTTAGTGTCAATTCTTATATCCATGTTGCTAAATTTTAGTTCCTGTAGAGAAATGAACACCCAGGTTTTTAAATGGATATATATATATATATATATATATAGCAAACTGAACATATAAGCCCTGTAATAAGATACGTGACAAGGAAAAATATTTAATATATTTTCAAATGTAAAGAACTAGAGTTTTGACTCGTCGGTAGATTTTGGGGTTGCATTTTCTACTGTGTATTCAATGATGAACTACGATGAGATATGTTGACCGAGTGTAGAGAAATTCGGAGGAGAGTGCGGCCATAGTATCGACAACGCATGGCGAAAGTTTGAGGTTGATCGACAGAGTGTTTTAGTGGTAGTAGATCATTGTGTGATCATCAGTTTGGGATGTCTTTTCTTTCTAGTTCATCCGAAACTTGTTTTACCGATCGAGGTAGTAGGATGAGGTCCGAGAAAATGGAGATGGCCCCAGTCCAGATCATGCGTATGTGGAGCCTGTGAAGAGCCTGGGGTACGGTTTAAATTGTGTGTGCATGTGCACACTTAAACGTGCACAGTGGGAAGCTAAGGGAGCAAGGTTTTCAAATGAATACACATAGTAGGATCGTGAGAAGGAAGTAAAGATGGACGGAGAGGTTCACTGGAGTTTGAAGTGGTGGCGTGGAAGTAGTGTGTTCACCAGTGTTTGGGGTAGCTGAACATGGCAGGTTAAAGAAGTGATGGCAACAGGAAGTAGGAACAAATGAAGCAAATGGGAATTATTAGAAGCAAGTCTCGGCAGAAACTAAATTAAAGCGGCATGGGTTCTTTTCGTTCGAAGGATGGTGGCAGGCCACGTAAGAATTAAACGGTGACGTGGTCTTTAGGGTGACAGCTGAATTGGGCTACACATGTTTTGAATGAAAACAAAAACATTTTTAAAATTCAAATTAAGAGAACCTAGGCTAGGAGATTGGGCCTACGGAAATAGGTTACGGGCTAGGGTAATTAAACAAAAGGAACGGGCCTATGGGCTATAAAAACTTAGGCCCTAAAATTTTAAATGGAAAAGGGGAGTTAATTTTGATTTAATTTAAAACATTTGTTTTTAAATAAAATCTTAAATAACTTAACAATCATTTTTATAATAATATTTTATTATAACCATGATAATTTTATAATAATAAATTAAGCGGTATAATGAAATAATGTAAACAAATGCGAGGTAGATTGTATATAGACTTTTCAATATAATTACATGAGTTGTATTAGTTTAATTTCTATTATTCATGTGAATAATTTAATTAAATAAAAAGGGAGTTTCTTTAAATCATTTCAAGACTAAGAAATAAATAAAAGTTAATGAGTTAAATTAAGGGAAGGTGATTAACCGTCGATGATAAATTCAAAAGTTTTGAATAAACATCGAAGTAATATTTTATCAACTTAAGTCGAAAATCTTTTCAATATCAAGAAGTGATCAAATTAATGACAAATAGAAGTGAATATTAAAGGTCAAAATTTGTATAATCTGATCCATTTAAGTATCACTTGACCCTAAAAGATATTAACAATGATTGGTTCGAAGAGTCCGAAATATATATTCCACTTTGATTCGATTTTTACGTCGCAAGTCGAAGATTATCAAAGATAATAATAGACGGAGTTATGCAAGAATTGTTTTATAAATCCTAGGTAGAAATTGCCTAAGATGGGTTTATAAAATAATGTCTTTGGTATGTCCAGTCCCATAATAACTTGTATGGACGAATGTCTAACAGAGTATTCTTAACTAATCACGTACATTGATCTTTTCATATGTAGTTATATAGTGATAGAGGAATTCATTTCTCTTGCTTAATACCCATAATATTTTTTTTAATAAGGTCAATTAGTGATTGTTGAGTTTTGACGATGTGGCATTTAAAGAAAAGAAAAAGTGTTTTGTCAACGTAAGTTTAGCAAGCTTCACAACCAGGAAATGACAAAAATTAGGCAGGCAACATGACTATGTGGGTAGCTTCTATTAGGGTGTGTTATCACCTATCTAGAGATATTTCTTTTATTCCTTATTCTATCGATGCTGTCCTATTTGGGAAATGGTTACCATACATAACCATTGGTGATATACATTCGATTCACTCAAGAGAAATGGGTGGTCGGTCATGTGTCGCTAGGTTACAAGATGTTCTTGTTGAACCCAGTGTATTCCTCTCTAAAGATACACTATCGGAAGGTGGTTCCAAACCTTGTCATAGTTGGAAATCCATTATCCATAAGCGTTAAGCGGTTTTGTTTGTATATTATGTAAGTAGAATTTGAGATGAAAACATTCTACTAGATTCTAAATTATTTGTGGGAACCCTAGACATTACCATAAATCTGATTTAAATACGCAAACTTCTTTGATTCTCATGAGGTAAAAACCCATTCCGTATTTACGGCATGGTCTTATGAGTTATTTTTATTTCTTAACTTGTTTTGAAATCGTTTACTCACACCAGTTCCCGACTGACCCAGAGTTTATTTTCTTGTGTTTTCCTTGAACTCTTGGGTACACATAACACTTGTTATGAGTAGACAAGTGAACCGGGTATTGACTTAACTTTTGGAGTGGCTGGATGGGAGGGATATGAATGTTGGCCTCTCTATCATATTGATGTATAATTATCTACAATTTGGTTTATTCATGATGTAATGTATAATTATCTGCAAGTTAGTTTATCATGAATGTTTAAGTATGTAATTTGTGATCGCATTGTAAAGGCCCGCAAATCCGAGCTATCTGAGTTGACTAAATACACCACACGTCCAACCCAAATAACACAGAAATACGACTCATTATTAGAAAGAAGTTAGAGGGTGAGAATAGATAAGATAGAAAACTTAGAATAGAAGAAAAAACGAAGATCACAAACTCACAGCGGAACGAATAAAATATATTATATAACATAAGCTTTGAAATACAATCTGTTTTGTACATATATACATACCATCATCAGAGTACACATAACATTTGATTCAGCGGAAGTAACTCTAAATAACTAACGTTGAAGCCTCCAGCTTCAAGCTCCTCCAAGTGTATCTGTAAAAGCCTGAAACACTCGACTGCCCGTACAAATTTGGGCACCCAAGAGTTTAGGGAAAACAAACAAAACAAACTCTGGGGCAGTCATGGGACTGGTGTGAGTAAACTCCAACCACTTGTTTAACTTTCAAAACCCTTTCCGAAAGAAAAGATAATAGTAAGACCAGCCACACATAAACATGGACGGTTTTTACCTTACTATAACCCAAAACACTTTGATACGAAAATCTAGTGATATTATAATAATGTCTACATCAAGTAAATAACCAAATAGCAGAACGCTTGCATCTCACGCTCTACATATATAGTATAAAATCAAAAACCGCATGGTGCTTATTGGAGATTGGATTTCCAACATGACAAGGTATGGAACCACCTTCCGATGATGTATCTCTAGAGGCGAATACACCTGGGTTTAACAAGAACATCTTGTAACCCGGCCCACACATGACCGACCACTCATTTCGCTTGAGTGTATCGAATGTATATCACCAACGGTTGGACTCAAACCACCGTTTCCCGAATGGGCAGAATCGATAGATTTAGAAACAAAAGGAATTTCTCTAGATAGGTGATTATACACCCTAATGGGTGCGACCCACATAGCCATGTTGCCTGCCCGATTTTTGTCCTTTCCCGGTTGTTGAGGCCTGAGGCTACGCATACTTACCATTCATTGATAACACAATCACTTTGAATGCCACATCGTCAGATCCGTTAATCACTAGTTGAGTTTGCACAAATATTCTGGATATTATGCTAAGGGATAAATCCGTTGCAACCATATATATTCATATAGACCAACCCATTTGATCATTGGAAATACTCTGTCAGACATTCGTCCATATACGTTCGTTCTAGGACTGAACGAAACCGAAGGCACAATTTCTATAAATAGAAAAGCCCTTGCACTTTACTCCGTCTTCAATATATTCAGCATACTTGGTTCGCAACGCTTATGCCGATACGGAGTGGTTCTTCGGATAATAATCCAACCGGTCTCTCCATATTGACAACGATGGTCAAAAACTTCGATAGTCTGTGTTTTAACTATCGAATAAAACAAGTGTTCATCCACCATATCAAACCAATCACTGGGCCCTTTAATTAATATTTCATTAATTAAATCTCTTCTCCATTTCCTTATCAATATTTGTTAGCCAAATATTTTCAATAACCAATCTTGGCCCTTATGTCATTTGGAAAACGTTTCCAAACATTAACTTCTTTTATTTTCTATATATTAGAAAATATCTCTATTTGCAATTGGAAACAAATCCAATCACTTATCTCTTTCCCTTTTTGTTTACAGCATTCGATTTTTATATTCACTTTACTATCGAATTCAATACGTCGATACAATGATTTCAATTTATCAAAATATCCTAAAAATATTCTAACTCCTTAAATTCCCGGAAAATTTCGCCATAACCTCCCCTGTATCGGGAGCATCGGGAAATTTCAAATAGCTTCCCGGTATCTTCCTCAGTCAAAAAGAAAAAGGAAAAGTCAAGCGGCTTGCCGATACAGCGCATAAAACCCATATATGAATTTAAACATGTACCTTTTTGTCGAGCACATAAATTTAAATCTTCATATGCTTCATAACAAACCTGCTTACACATGTTCACCTGTTTTCAATTCAATTCAACTCAATCCATTCGTTTGAATTCAAATTTGAATCGTTTGAATTCGGTTTCGCTTAATTATTCTTTAATTAGCCCTTTTGCCTATTTCACTTCTTTGTTTGAACATAACATGTTCAAATAAAATATTTAACTCGTTCATAACCAAATTGAATTTCAATTTCAATTCTAGTTCTCTTTTCTATTTCGAATATAAATTCTCAAATCGAATTCACTTATTTAAAGCTCAATATTCATTCGAAATCTCATTAACTAATTTCTATTCGAATTAGTTAACTCTATTCAATAAATCAAAAATCTGATTTCTAATTCAGAAATCAACTCATTACTCCACTGGAGTTCACATATATTTTATAACTCACATCTGGATTTTTCTAAATAGAAATTTCGATTTTTATTTGCTTAAAATCCTTTAATTTAATTAAATAAACCGTTAGGGTTTTATAATGGTTCTGGCGCTGTTTTTCTGAAAATTTGATTTTGACATAACTCAAAATCTATACGACGAAATCCAGATTTTTCTTCTTCATTAGAAAACTATTATCAAACCGGTCCGGACGTTTCTTGTCTCAAAGAATTCCGACTTCAATCGAGTTCTATATATTCAATTGAAGTTCGAATCGCTATTTTACGAACTGCAGCGCTGCGGCGAGTTCGTTTTAATTATATTTATAAATATAAACCTTTAAACTTCTTAAAATGAATTCAATTCTATTTTTAACTCTATTTGAGTTCCTTGATTCAAATTCCAATCTAACTTTTGAATTCTATATTTCAAATCCCAATTCCTTCTCTATTGGATATTCAAATTCATTACTTGAATTTCCATCTCAAATCCCTATTCAAATTTTATATTTGAATTCCATTTGAAATCTCTATTCATTTCCTATTTCAATTCCCTTTGAATAATATATTCAACTCTATTTCGAATATATTTGAAGTTTATATTCAATTCCATTTCGATTATATTTGAAGTTTATATCCAATTCTTCTTTGAATTCTAAATTCAAAACCATATTCAATTTTCTTGAATTCAATATTTCAAATTTCATTACAATTCTACCTTGCAATTCTATATTCAAATTCATTTATTTAAATTCCATTTGAATTGCTATATTCAAATCCCATATTTAAATTCTATTTGAAATTCAAATATTCAAACTCCAGTTAAATTCTATTTGAAATTCTAAATGTTTCAAATTCCATTTTCTCTTATTTGAAATTCTCAATATTTCAAATTACATTTCTTTTATTTGAAATTCCATTTTGAATTTCCTTTATTCCAATCCCACTTGAATTCCTTCACTCAAATCCATTTGAATTCCCTTGGATTCAAATTCCATTTCAAAACCATTTGGGTTTCCTATTTTGAAATCTTATTTGAAATTCTATTTCCAATTCTACTTTGAAAATCTTATTTTCAAAATTTGTTTCAAATTCCATTTTGAAATCTCATATTCAAATTTCTACTTGAATTTCTGTATTCAATTCCATGTTCAAATTCAACACTCGAATTTCTATTTAAAATCTCTATTTAAATTTCATATTTAAATTCCATTCAAATCTTTATTCAAATTTCACATTTGAATTCTTCCTTGAAATACTATATTCCAAATTCTATTCAATTTTCTTTGAAATTCTATATTTCAAATTCTATTTTGAAATTCTACATTCAAATCTCTATTTGAATTCCTTTATTCGAATTCCCTTGAATTCAAATCTTATTTTAATTCCTTGAATTCAAATTCTATTTTTCATTCTAATTTCTTCTATTCAAATTCTATTTGAACTTCTATTTGAATTTCTAATATTCAATCTCCTTTTAAAATTCAAACATTTAACTCCTTTTAAAATTCAATGTTATACTCAAATTTCATTTGAGTTATATATTTAAAAATTTCCTTTCACGTCCTATTTGAAATTTCATTTCAAATTCCAATTTCACGCTTGTATTTCTATTTCTGAATTATCAAATGATAATTCTTTTTACTTCATTTATAACTTCGTTATAAAGAACTATTTATAAACTTCGTTTATAAATAACTACTTGTTTTATTTTTCAAAAACAAGTTTTATATTTTTAATTCCCATTAAAAATTCAAATTCTATTTAAAAATAGAATTTCCCCCTTTTTAAATCTCAAATATTCTTTCACGATATTTTTAAATATCATTACTTAAGCCCAGTGATATTTAAACACACAAAGCAACGAATTATTTATTTTTCTAACACATCATATATAACGATATATATGCAATCAAATAAACAAACAGATAATATATTTTTGAGGAATCCAGTTGGATTCCTCCAACCTGTTTTCCTGCATCCACAGATGTTAGCACATAAATAATACCCATTCTGCTTCGTGGCAGAATATCGCGGTATAGAAGGTCATCCACTAATCATAGCGTGGGGCGTATAGGGTAATCATCCGCTATGAAACTGCGGGCATCCGCTAATGAGACTGCGGGAATCCAACCAATCAATCAACCCAATATATATATATATATATATATATATATATATATATATATATATAGCCTAATAACTAATATATATAAAACAAGCAGAAATATTCAAACAAGCAACAACAATTATTTTTAACGAAATAAAAATAATTATGGATAAAAGGTGAGTGAGATTTACTCACCGTGATTTTTCCCCATTTGTCGACTATTCGGACCTTAAATTGGTTTCAGTCTAAATTCCAGTTGTGCCGAAAATTTCAACCCACTTCTAGCTGACTAAGCCGTCTTGATTTCCAAGGCTCTTGAATCTTGTATAAATAAATACACACTATTTAACTTGACGACTCCTAACGATAAGATCAAAATTCTACATTTTCTTAACTATGTTCTTAACGATTAGTTTACAATTTAAATTACTACACTAACTAACTATATTGGTTTATACAATTTAATTAGTTCTAATTTATATAAACTATTTCCTATACATATTTTTAAAAGAAGAAAATACCTTACTGCAATGCTCTAATAGCTCATCCCTTAATGCTCAGTTTGGTTTCTCCCTCATTTACCAATTCTCAACTCTCATCCCCATCAACACAAACTCCTATCTTTCCACCGCAATAACCCTATCTCCAACTGCTCAAAAATCACAGCATCACATTCCATCTACTGCCATCACGTATTGTACAAAAGTTCGAACCCCCAACAACATCGATTCTTCCTAAATCCTAATGTCGACCATCAAGTTGCGTGCTTCTCTTTCATACGAACTGCGACATCATTTTTCCCTCAACCTCTGTTGAAATCCAAGATCGAAGTACCCATGCAAAATCAGGCGATGTCGACTTCCCCAACTCCATCGCTACCCGAATCAAACAGCCTGCTGCTTCCTCATCGCAAATCCTAGATCGATCGTTGATTGGAGTCAAGCAACGGAGCTCGCGTCAGAGAACATCGCGACGCCATGGATTAACCTAACTCGCGAGTGACGCCCCCTCGCTCTGTTGGCTAGCGTGAGCTCCAACGCCTCGAAGATTCAAGCACGAACTCGATTTGATTTTCTGAAGTGGAGGATTTTATGTGTGGAAAAAATAGAGAAGAGAACAGAGAGCAAATTGCGTTATTTAAAGAGGAGAGGCAGACAAGGTTTTAATGTATGGTCGGCGAAAGTACTTGCAATATCCTTTTAAAGGATTTATAAAGATTTCGATTTCGATTTTAAATATAACAATTTAATTTGATTTGACCACAACTTAATACGATTTGATATATAGAGATTTTCACTTTAATTTATACAGATATCGATTTGATTTTGATCCTATCCACTGATAAAATAAATCGGGGTTCTCAATTAAAAATCGTGAACCGCTATTTTAGCGTACCGACCGTCGTTATAATGTTATAACGCTATTTTGAATTCAACGAAATAGATTATACAATTTAATTTGAACGTAATATAAAATAACCCCTTTAAATCAATATAATATAATTTAAATTTAAACAAATGAATTCTTCGATAATAAATTATTATTTGTTATCGTTTAAATTCAAATAAAACTTCGAGTAAATCAATTTGATTCCATTTCAAATTAAATTACTTAAGATCCTCGTATTACGATAGTTATACTGATAATTCAATATAAAAGTTGATTATATTATCAGCTCAAAATAATATTAAATATTCAAAATAAATCAACTAGAAAAATCTGGGTCGTTACATTCTTCCCCCCTTAAAATAATTTCGTCCTCGAAATTGCTTAGGTAGAAAAATGATACAAATCCATTACTTTCCAACCATCCACTTATGTTGAAACTCAACTCCTCATATTTCAACAAATTTAATTCCACCAAAACCTTTGGTCTTCTTCATTCAATTCGAATGATCTACGATCAATCCATTTATATCCAATCTATATTTCAATAAACCTATTCAAATTGATTCTAATCAATTCATTCACTTGAGTTATTTAACTTGTTTAAGTTAATTTTAAAATTCCGGAATTCAAATCCCCGGATTTTTATTTCAAATCCTTTTGAATCCCATAAATATATACATATATTTATTTTCATTTCAAATCCAAAACACTTGAATTCTTCCCAAAACAACTTGTTTTCTTTCAAACAAATTTCCAACAAAACTTTTTCTAAGGTAGCAATCCATCACTTAGAAACTCGGAAATGAACACTGATGATGTTGCAATCATCATCAGAATAATTTCCCAGCCACTGAAGTGAGTTCAGTGCCTTATTATTTCAAAATTCATCTAAAATGATTTTCTTTCAAATCCTTCTAAAACAAATCTATATTATTTTAATATACGTTAAAAATATTTGTCAACTTCCCAGGATTAAAATTCTTAATTCTGGTTTGAATTTTAATTCTAATTCATCTCATTTGTATATATTATTTCTATACAAATTCTATTCTGGTTATAAATAACCATTCTAAATTTATAATCTCATTTGATTATAAAATCAACATCCAACACATCCATATAATAATTCTAGAAAATTATTCTTCTATATCAAAATAGGATCTTGGGTAAAATTATTTCATTTACCCTCTTTAAAACAATATTATGTCGATTCTTCTGTCCAAGTGTTTACAAACTCCTATCGACGTCGTGGCGTCCCACGATTCGACCAGAATTCATACACTACTCAACAGACAAGTCAACACAATATAAAACAACTTTTATATCCACTTACAAATACGCTCTCTCATATATATACGCTCAACTCATTCTAGGGTATTACTGACCCTATCTCTAATGAGCACATGCCACACGAGCCTAGGTGTTCGCTCAACCTAAGCTCTGATACCAACTGTAAAGGCCCGCAAATCCGAGCTATCTGAGTTGACTAAATACACCACACGTCCAACCCAAATAACACAGAAATACGACTCATTATTAGAAAGAAGTTAGAGGGTGAGAATAGATAAGATAGAAAACTTAGAATAGAAGAAAAACCGAAGATCACAAACTCACAGCAGAACGAATAAAATATATTATATAACATAAGCTTTGAAATACAATCTGTTTTGTACATATATACATACCATCATCAGAGTACACATAACATTTGATTCAGCGGAAGTAACTCTAAATAACTAACGTTGAAGCCTCCAGCTTCAAGCTCCTCCAAGTGTATCTGTAAAAGCCTGAAACACTCGACTGCCCGTACAAATTTGGGCACCCAAGAGTTTAGGGAAAACAAACAAAACAAACTCTGGGGCAGTCATGGGACTGGTGTGAGTAAACTCCAACCACTTGTTTAACTTTCAAAACCCTTTCCGAAAGAAAAGATAATAGTAAGACCAGCCACACATAAACATGGACGGTTTTTACCTTACTATAACCCAAAACACTTTGATACGAAAATCTAGTGATATTATAATAATGTCTACATCAAGTAAATAACCAAATAGCAGAACGCTTGCATCTCACGCTCTACATATATAGTATAAAATCAAAAACCGCATGGCGCTTATTGGAGATTGGATTTCCAACATGACAAGGTATGGAACCACCTTCCGATGATGTATCTCTAGAGGCGAATACACCTGGGTTTAACAAGAACATCTTGTAACCCGGCCCACACATGACCGACCACTCATTTCGCTTGAGTGTATCGAATGTATATCACCAACGGTTGGACTCAAACCACCGTTTCCCGAATGGGCAGAATCGATAGATTTAGAAACAAAAGGAATTTCTCTAGATAGGTGATTATACACCCTAATGGGTGCGACCCACATAGCCATGCTGCCTGCCCGATTTTTGTCCTTTCCCGGTTGTTGAGGCCTGAGGCTACGCATACTTACCATTCATTGATAACACAATCACTTTGAATGCCACATCGTCAGATCCGTTAATCACTAGTTGAGTTTGCACAAATATTCTGGATATTATGCTAAGGGATAAATCCGTTGCAACCATATATATTCATACAGACCAACCCATTTGATCATTGGAAATACTCTGTCAGACATTCGTCCATATACGTTCGTTCTAGGACTGAACGAAACCGAAGGCACAATTTCTATAAATAGAAAAGCCCTTGCACTTTACTCCGTCTTCAATATATTCAGCATACTTGGTTCGCAACGCTTATGCCGATACGGAGTGGTTCTTCGGATAATAATCCAACCGGTCTCTCCATATTGACAACGATGGTCAAAAACTTCGATAGTCTGTGTTTTAACTATCGAATAAAACAAGTGTTCATCCACCATATCAAACCAATCACTGGGCCCTTTAATTAATATTTCATTAATTAAATCTCTTCTCCATTTCCTTATCAATATTTGTTAGCCAAATATTTTCAATAACCAATCTTGGCCCTTATGTCATTTGGAAAACGTTTCCAAACATTAACTTCTTTTATTTTCTATATATTAGAAAATATCTCTATTTGCAATTGGAAACAAATCCAATCACTTATCTCTATCCCTTTTTGTTTACAACATTCGATTTTTATATTCACTTTACTATCGAATTCAATACGTCGATACAATGATTTCAATTTATCAAAATATCCTAAAAATATTCTAACTCCTTAAATTCCCGGAAAATTTCGCCATAACCTCCCCTGTATCGGGAGCATCGGGAAATTTCAAATAGCTTCCCGGTATCTTCCTCAATCAAAAAGAAAAAGGAAAAGCCAAGCGGCTTGCCGATACAGCGCATAAAACCCATATATGAATTTAAACATGTACCTTTTTGTCGAGCACATAAATTTAAATCTTCATATGCTTCATAACAAACCTGCTTACACATGTTCACCTGTTTTCAATTCAATTCAACTCAATCCATTCGTTTGAATTCAAATTTGAATCGTTTGAATTCGGTTTCGCTTAATTATTCTTTAATTAGCCCTTTTGCCTATTTCACTTCTTTGTTTGAACATAACATGTTCAAATAAAATATTTAACTCGTTCATAACCAAATTGAATTTCAATTTCAATTCTAGTTCTCTTTTCTATTTCGAATATAAATTCTCAAATCGAATTCACTTATTTAAAGCTCAATATTCATTCGAAATCTCATTAACTAATTTCTATTCGAATTAGTTAACTCTATTCAATAAATCAAAAATCTGATTTCTAATTCAGAAATCAACTCATTACTCCACTGGAGTTCACATATATTTTATAACTCACATCTGGATTTTTCTAAATAGAAATTTCGATTTTTATTTGCTTAAAATCCTTTAATTTAATTAAATAAACCGTTAGGGTTTTATAATGGTTCTGGCGCTGTTTTTCTGAAAATTTGATTTTGACATAACTCAAAATCTATACGACGAAATCCAGATTTTTCTTCTTCATTAGAAAACTATTATCAAACCGGTCCGGATGTTTCTTGTCTCAAAGAATTCCGACTTCAATCGAGTTCTATATATTCAATTGAAGTTCGAATCGCTATTTTACGAACTGCAGCGCTGCGGCGAGTTCGTTTTAATTATATTTATAAATATAAACCTTTAAACTTCTTAAAATGAATTCAATTCTATTTTTAACTCTATTTGAATTCCTTGATTCAAATTCCAATATCACTTTTGAATTCTATATTTCAAATCCCAATTCCTTCTCTATTGGATATTCAAATTCAATACTTGAATTTCCATCTCAAATCCCTATTCAAATTTTATATTTGAATTCCATTTGAAATCTCTATTCATTTCCTATTTCAATTCCCTTTGAATAATATATTCAACTCTATTTCGAATATATTTGAAGTTTATATTCAATTCCATTTCGATTATATTTGAAGTTTATATCCAATTCTTCTTTGAATTCTAAATTCAAAACCATATTCAATTTTCTTGAATTCAATATTTCAAATTTCATTACAATTCTACCTTGCAATTCTATATTCAAATTCATTTATTTAAATTCCATTTGAATTGCTATATTCAAATCCCATATTTAAATTCTATTTGAAATTCAAATATTCAAACTCCAGTTAAATTCTATTTGAAATTCTAAATGTTTCAAATTCCATTTTCTCTTATTTGAAATTCTCAATATTTCAAATTACATTTCTTTTATTTGAAATTCCATTTTGAATTTCCTTTATTCCAATCCCACTTGAATTCCTTCACTCAAATCCATTTGAATTCCCTTGGATTCAAATTCCATTTCAAAACCATTTGGGTTTCCTATTTTGAAATCTTATTTGAAATTCTATTTCCAATTCTACTTTGAAAATCTTATTTTCAAAATTTGTTTCAAATTCCATTTTGAAATCTCATATTCAAATTTCTACTTGAATTTCTGTATTCAATTCCATGTTCAAATTCAACACTTGAATTTCTATTTCAAATCTCTATTTAAATTTCATATTTAAATTCCATTCAAATCTTTATTCAAATTTCACATTTGAATTCTTCCTTGAAATACTATATTCCAAATTCTATTCAATTTTTCTTTGAAATTCTATATTTCAAATTCTATTTTGAAATTCTACATTCAAATCTCTATTTGAATTCCTTTATTCGAATTCCCTTGAATTCAAATCTTATTTTAATTCCTTGAATTCAAATTCTATTTTTCATTCTAATTTCTTCTATTCAAATTCTATTTGAACTTCTATTTGAATTTCTAATATTCAATCTCCTTTTAAAATTCAAACATTTAACTCCTTTTAAAATTCAATGTTATACTCAAATTTCATTTGAGTTATATATTTAAAAATTTCCTTTCACTCCTATTTGAAATTTCATTTCAAATTCCAATTTCACGCTTGTATTTCTATTTCTGAATTATCAAATGATAATTCTTTTTACTTCATTTATAACTTCGTTATAAAGAACTATTTATAAACTTCGTTTATAAATAACTACTTGTTTTATTTTTCAAAAACAAGTTTTATATTTTTAATTCCCATTAAAAATTCAAATTCTATTTAAAAATAGAATTTTCCCCTTTTTAAATCTCAAATATTCTTTCACGATATTTTTAAATATCATTACTTAAGCCCAGTGATATTTAAACACACAAAGCAACGAATTATTTATTTTTCTAACACATCATATATAACGATATATATGCAATCAAATAAACAAACAGGTAATATATTTTTGAGGAATCCAGTTGGATTCCTCCAACCTGTTTTCCTGCATCCACAGATGTTAGCACATAAATAATACCCATTCTGCTTCGTGGCAGAATATCGCGGTATAGAAGGTCATCCACTAATCATAGCGTGGGGCGTATAGGGTAATCATCCGCTATGAAACTGCGGGCATCCGCTAATGAGACTGCGGGAATCCAACCAATCAATCAACCCAATATATATATATATAGCCTAATAACTAATATATATAAAACAAGCAGAAATATTCAAACAAGCAACAACAATTATTTTTAACGAAATAAAAATAATTATAGATAAAAGGTGAGTGAGATTTACTCACCGTGATTTTTCCCCATTTGTCGACTATTCGGACCTTAAATTGGTTTCAGTCTAAATTCCAGTTGTGCCGAAAATTTCAACCCACTTCTAGCTGACTAAGCCGTCTTGATTTCCAAGGCTCTTGAATCTTGTATAAATAAATACACACTATTTAACTTGACGACTCCTAACGATAAGATCAAAATTCTACATTTTCTTAACTATGTTCTTAACGATTAGTTTACAATTTAAATTACTACACTAACTAACTATATTGGTTTATACAATTTAATTAGTTCTAATTTATATAAACTATTTCCTATACATATTTTTAAAAGAAGAAAATACCTTACTGCAATGCTCTAATAGCTCATCCCTTAATGCTCAGTTTGGTTTCTCCCTCATTTACCAATTCTCAACTCTCATCCCCATCAACACAAACTCCTATCTTTCCACCGCAATAACCCTGTCTCCAACTGCTCAAAAATCACAGCATCACATTCCATCTACTGCCATCACGTATTGTACAAAAGTTCGAACCCCCAACAACATCGATTCTTCCTAAATCCTAATGTCGACCATCAAGTTGCGTGCTTCTCTTTCATACGAACTGCGACATCATTTTGCCCTCAACCTCTGTTGAAATCCAAGATCGAAGTACCCATGCAAAATCAGGCGATGTCGACTTCCCCAACTCCATCGCTACCCGAATCAAACAGCCTGCTGCTTCCTCATCGCAAACCCTAGATCGATCGTTGATTGGAGTCAAGCAACGGAGCTCGCGTCAGAGAACATCGCGACGCCATGGATTAACCTAACTCGCGAGTGACGCCCCCTCGCTCTGTTGGCTAGCGTGAGCTCCAACGCCTCGAAGATTCAAGCACGAACTCGATTTGATTTTCTGAAGTGGAGGATTTTATGTGTGGAAAAAATAGAGAAGAGAACAGAGAGCAAATTGCGTTATTTAAAGAGGAGAGGCAGACAAGGTTTTAATGTATGGTCGGCGAAAGTACTTGCAATATCCTTTTAAAGGATTTATAAAGATTTCGATTTCGATTTTAAATATAACAATTTAATTTGATTTGACCACAACTTAATACGATTTGATATATAGAGATTTTCACTTTAATTTATACAGATATCGATTTGATTTTGATCCTATCCACTGATAAAATAAATCGGGGTTCTCAATTAAAAATCGTGAACCGCTATTTTAGCGTACCGACCGTCGTTATAATGTTATAACGCTATTTTGAATTCAACGAAATAGATTATACAATTTAATTTGAACGTAATATAAAATAACCCCTTTAAATCAATATAATATAATTTAAATTTAAACAAATGAATTCTTCGATAATAAATTATTATTTGTTATCGTTTAAATTCAAATAAAACTTCGAGTAAATCAATTTGATTCCATTTCAAATTAAATTACTTAAGATCCTCGTATTACGATAGTTATACTGATAATTCAATATAAAAGTTGATTATATTATCAGCTCAAAATAATATTAAATATTCAAAATAAATCAACTAGAAAAATCTGGGTCGTTACACGCATGTATCAGTATGTATGATGTACTCTAATTTACTTTTCTTATGATATAAAATATTATGGGTTATTATATTTTTGTTCAAGTTCCGCTGTGAGATTCTGATGTTTTCTTTAGTTTTTCTTCTATCTATCTTTTATTCTTATATTGTGGAAGAAATTCTTTCTAAGATGTTTATTGATAACGAGGAGGATAATTTAAGGTTTAGACAACTTATGTTCTACTAGACAATAAAGCAAGTGCTTTTATGTAGTAGCAACGTGAAATAATCTTGGAATTCAAAGTGGAGGCTGGTTGATGATCATGATAGGTTCAAATCTATTGATTAGGCGAAAGCAAAGTTGGAGAATCTCCTTGATTCAATTAATGAAATCAAACTTAAGTTGGTGGAAAAGGCTGACATAAAGGGGCAACATAATTTTACGAGGGCTGCTCTTGTTCTGGAGGTTATTATTATTATTCAAAATATCTTGTTTTATTTTATGATGATGATAGTTAGTAAGCAGAGAAAAAATTATTAGATTACATTATTATAACATATATGGTTGTCTTTTAAGTTTGATAAGGAATCATCGATATAATAAAAAAGAATTTAACTAATATATCGAAAATCTATCACTAATATATGGTTCGCATTATTTTCCTTGCTGTTTTGTTGTGTGTCCTCATTTGTATCACTTAAAACAAACGATTTTAACCATGTTAGGAAATCTTATATGAACGGATACTGTCTATTTCGCCGCAAGCATGTTTACTGACGATAAACTCGAATTCTAGAAGGAATTGGTCGAAATTTCCAAATGGAAGTTGTAGTATATGTCGAGGGGGAGGTGCTGGTAAAATTTGATGGCATAACACCGACTACGGTGACCAGAATGGAATGGAAACCGAGATAATGGGTTTCATTCTTTGCTTGGTTGGGGAAAATGGGTTCGATTCCTGGTGTTTGGACTTGAAGGGAAAATGTAGAGGAGAGTTCAGACTTTCGCTTGGTACCCGGGTGGTTGTCTCTGGTGGTCGGAGGTGAGAGTAATCAAAAGTTAATCGTAGGTGATCATTTTTGGAAACAACGTTGGGTTTTGGTCAGTTTTCAGTTGATTAGAGGGTAGCGGGGTTCTTGCATCCAAAGGCAAGTTATAGGTGGAGGCGAGGCGGTTCGAACGGCATAGGTGAGGCGGCTTCAGGAGATGTGTGGTTCGAGAGATGGTGGTTCATTTTATTTCTGTTCGGGTGGGTTTTCATGGTGACATATGGGTCGAGGGTGGTTGATACTTAGGTCGAGGGTGGCTATCGGCAAGGCGGAGGATTTGGTTATGGGATAGCGATGATCGATGGCTCTGATAGGCGGCGATGGAGTTTTATTTCGATCATCCTTTTTGGGTAAGGCTGGTACGAAGACGGTATTCGAGGAGGGGGGAGGAAGAGGAACGCGATCAGGGAACTACGTTGATTTATGGGAAAGTAAGGACGTGGATCATTATAAATAAGGTAATTATAATTTATTTAATTAATAATTAAATTATTTTTAATCAATTAATATATTAACTTTAAATAGTGATCACTATTTCATACGATCTCAGGGTTACGCGAAATTGGGTTCACTAGAATCGTAGGGAAAAGTACTACACTGCTGGGCAAGTTGAGAAGGGATTGGAAACAATTGGATTTCCATATAATTTTAAATGTCTGTTTAAAATTAAATGAAAAAACAGGCAAATCGATCATCAAAAACAAATGTGAGATATCTCACTCTTTCTGAAATTCTAAGATGTGACAAAATTCATATTGATGATTGATAGTATAAATTGGTTGATTTGGTGCCTTGGATGCTATTGGTTTAATTGATTGAAGAAATTTTATTTATGTCATTTGAAATGCATTGCATGAATTGCTATGTTATCATGAAAAGTTATAATGAGCTGTAATGCAGGGAAGAACAGGTTGGCGGGATCCAACCGGATTCGCCAAATATTGTGTATGTTGTTTGTTTTCATATTATTTATATGAATTGATTGGAACCCAAGTGACATTGAAAACCTGTTTGGATGTTGACGTTGAATTGAAATTCAACGTTGTTGTAATTTTAATCAATAATCGATTTTGATTAAGGGATTGGCAGCAAATGGCCTAAAATCCACCTTTTTGTTAAAACGTTAATTTGTCGTCTAGCGAATTAAGTTTTAAAATTCATTTCTATAACTGAATAAAAATTTTAAATTATATTTTATATAAGTAGAAATTCTATTAAATTATTGTTTATAGATGATTTTTATAAAGCAAGTATAAATGATTTGTTTTAGATGTTTAGATAAGTTTTATAAGCAGATAAAGCTGTAATTAACCTACGGGTTAACATTTTGGGATGATTATTTTTATGAAACCGATTAAGCTATATTATTAGGTTAATTGTATTAATCTAAAAGGGAGAAGTAATTAAAAATCAGTTAAGTTAACTGATGATTTAAAGCTGACTGACTCAACTATTTTGATTTAAAAAGGGTTATTTGATTTATTTTGTCTTCAATTAACAATAAAATAGTTAATGGTTGTTTAATTTTAATTAGATTTCTAAAACGTAATTTACATTTAAATTAACGAATATTAACAAAATTAATTATCGATTAATAATTATAATTTTAGAAGCGATTAACTAATTTACTTTAGTTAGTGAAGAAGTAAACTATATTTACTTTGGTAAACAACGGATTTAATTATTATTCTAATTAATAATAACTGAAGTGGTTATTTTTTAAATGGAATTCATTTAAAGTAATAACTGAATTGGAATGTGATTTTATTAGATATCCGGAAAGGTTTGGTAAAGAGATTTTTGTAAATAAAATCCAAATGTTTAGGAATGTTTATAAAAGGAAATTAAAGTGATAACTTTATAGAGATGTTTTTACCTATAAATTGAATGACCGAATCGAAAGAGAAATGTTGAAAGGGAAAAGACATATGACGTTAATGGTTTTTGGTAAAGAAATGGATAAAAGGGATTTTGGTTATAAAACCCAAGAATTTGGTTTTATAATATGATCTGGAATGGTTTTGGGTTAAATATGTGATAAGCATATTGTTGTTATATAATTCCAGTAATAAATGGAATTTGTATAGAGAATTTAAAGCAATAAATTATGAAGTAAAAACAGGCCGTAATCGACCAAGATTTTCCCATGGTAAGGTTATGGTTGGCAAAACCATAGTTTAATATAGAAATAGAAAATAAGATTGGATTGATATTGAATGAGTATCGGTTTTTGAGTTTCGAACTTCTATTTATACTTTATATAAGAACTTTGTCGATCAAGGTCTAAGAAGTTAATAAAATACCCCAACTTGAATGACTTCACTATCATCGAGGGATGATATTAGTTTGTAACGATAAAGGAGGTTGAATTGAGTTTATTATTTTTGTAAGAAAAACATTTGCATTTCGTTTGCAAGGTTTGAAATGTAATTTAAGATATTGAGTCTTTAAATTAAACAATGTATAAATTTACATTGGTTGGCCTAAGTTGAAGTATAAGTTTATTTATACCATTTGGTTATTTATATAACTCTATTTTATAGATTATGGAATTAATATGGTTTAAAATACACTTAATTTAAATAACATGTGAATGGCGAGGAATTTTTCCAAATAAATGGAAAGGGTAATTTGAGTTGGAAAAGAAAGTAAATGTTTGAATTTAAATTATATATTTCCATAATGATCTATATTAAATGTAATATTTGAAGTTGAAGTTTAATAAAACCATTTGGGTTTATATAATAATAAATATGTCATTTGACATTAGTTTGGTCCATCTAAGACTTTATAATTGGGTTTATACCATTAACCAGTTGATATATATATATATATATATATATATATATATATATATATTCCAAAGTAAAGGAATGATGAAGGAGATTTTGAGAATATCAAGCATTATTGCCAAGGTAAAGGAAATGGAGATGGTTTTGTAAATATAGCGATATCTTCAAAGTAAAGAGAAACAATAGGGAGGTTGATAAATACGTTTATTCTTAAGAATTAAGAAAATGATTATTTATTATTCAAATAACGAAACAAAGATGATGTGTCAAGATAAGTAAATGGAATCAATACTAAATCGATGAAATGATATTAAAAGATCGAAAAGTGTTTTAAAGAACCTTTTTTGAATAATAAGAGTTGGAGTTGCCAGTATACTTGATAATACTATTAGAATCAATAGGTAAAAACCCAACTATTAATTAATTATTTTATTGGATTTTTGATGTGTTGCTCCAAAGAGTCCAGATGGGAACTAGACCCCAAACCACTTCGAACCAACATTGCGTTCGATTAGCTTGCAAAAAATAGAGATAGAGCATTGAAGACCATAGATCTTTATAAATGGAAGAACTACTTACAATTTCTTGTTAACTCCCAAGAGATACACTGTGGTTCTATTGTGATTGGAATTTACGGATTGCAAGGACTACTCGCTACTGATCCTTAAGGTGATTCCTATATAAGATGCGGTAGGGGAGTGCCTTCGGTTCATCCTGTTCCTCGATGAACTGTATGGACAAATGTCTGACAGAGTATTCCTGAGGGTCACAAACATTGGTTTTTACAAATATACCAAGTTTGTTGGCAGAGAAGGAAACTTCTCTTAGCTTAACAACCAAAGTGTATTTGTGGATGTCAATTAGTGATTTGATGGATCTGAGGATATGACATTCAAAGTAAGTGATGAGATATTCTCTGAAAGGTAAATCATGACCTCAAGCCTCATCAACCGGGAAATGACAACACTCGGGTAGACAACATGGCTATTTGGGTCATTCCCATTAAGGTATATTTGTCACTATCTAGAAAATTTTCATTTTTGTTCTTCTTTCACTTCTGTATCTCCTAGGAAAGGCTATATTCGCGCGAACCGTGGGTGACAATATATTCTATACATTCAAGTTGAATGAGTGGTCAGTCATGTGTGGTCCGGTTGCAAGATGTTCTTGTTGAACCCTAGTGTATTTTATCTAGTGGTACACTATCAAATGGTGATCTCATACCTTTTCATGTTGGAAATCAATTCTTCAATAAGCGCCATGCAGTTTTTGATTATATACTAAGTATATAGAGCGTGAGATGCAAGCGTTTTGCTAGATGGTTATTTATTTGTGGTTCGATAGACATTGTTATAATATCACTGGATTTTAATATAAAAAGTATTTTGGATTATCGTAAGGTAAAAATTGTCCAGGTTTATGTATGGGATGGTCTTAAAATTTTCCTTTTATTTCGAAGGATATTTTTGAAGTTAAGCAAGTTATTGTGTATGAGTTTATCGTATGAGTTTTATCATTGGAAGTCTTTCAAACCGACAATCCATGTGATTTGCTTGTTGCAAATGGGCACGGTCAGACTGAGTGCATTTCCATGTTAGGTTTACTTGGAGCTTCAAGAGAGGAGCTGGAGTCGAGACGTAATTCTGTATGTTCTAGTAAATAGTCATTCCGTTATGTGCGTTGTGTTGGAATAAGTATATACTCTGATCTTGTAATCATATGTATCTTCTTATTCCTCTGTTCTAGTATTTATTTATTTCTTTTCTCACCCTCAAATTTCTTTCTACTAACTACTTGTTTGTCTATACAATTTAAGTTGACAAGTGTGGTTAAATGTCATGTAATGACCCAGATTTTCAGAACCAATTAAAAAATTTTATTTTAGTTATTTTAATGGATTCTGAATGTTTAAAATGATTTATTTTAAATAAAAACGACTAAAAATTTATTTTAAATGTAGTTAGAACGAATAAAGTTATTTTAATTATAAAACGAGCCTGAAATGGCGCAGTAGTTTGAAAATTCGATTTTTAATTTCAATTGAATGTATAAAATTCAATATAAATTGGATTTCGGTAAAATAAGAAATATTTGAATCTCTTTAATGATATCTTTCTAATGAATGTGAAGAACTGAGATTTCATAATATAAATTGAAAGTTATGTCTAGTTTAAAATTCAAAATAGTTGCTATGGAATTTATATTTTTTTAATATAATATATAACCCTTAAAAATAGTCATGTTGCAAACGATCTCCTTTTTTCGACGAAACCACTTTTGTAGGATCCGGAACGTCAAATTATTTCTAGGTTTGAAATTACATAATTTTTCGATTTAATATGTGAGCTTGGTAGAAGAAAACATGTTTTGTCAATTTTAGTTAAATTAGATCGACCAGAAAATGACCATTTTTCAAACAGTCTCCAAATTCGACGAAATTAGTTTTGTTAGGACTATATCGTCAAAACAAAGCTAGATATAATTTTTCTGTAATTTTTGGAGTAAGTATGTGGCCTCGACAAATTAAAATGTACGTTTAAATTTAGTATATATTGATTTATATTTTAATTTTGATAAAAAATGTTCGAAACAGGCAAATTGGCTTACGAAATATACTCCATTGTGTCCGGAATGGGGGTATTTGGTTAGGGGCGACAGTCGTTGGGATTCGTTTGGAGTTCATGGTGTAAAACGAGTAATTTACAAAATAAAAGAATAAAGTATTATAAAAAAATATAAAGGGGGTGCAACTTTAAAACCCTAACTGATTTCAAAGCCAACTGCCAGCTCCATCTCAACGGCAGAAAACCTCCAGAATTCTACTCCAAATCGCAGCTCATCAGATTCAAATTAACCGAGGGATTCAAAACAAGATTAGAAGAGATTTCTAAGCTCTTTGAAATGATATAAGTTTAGGCAAGTATGGTGAAGCAAATCGAGTGGAATCGGTCCTCAGACCCGTGCCGTTTAAAGGTGGATTCTTGTCACAGGGGTCCAGCGAGTCGGCTACTTTTTAAGGCACTGGGAGTTGGTTCCATGGCCTTCGATGTGGTGGGGTTTGATTATCTTCCGGTGGCTCGAAGACAGGTGCGATGGCGGTAATCAAAGTCAAAGAGGGTACGGGTTTTTTCACCTGAAATAAATTGCGATTATATCAAAAAGTAATTAATCTTTAAAATGCTATAACTCGTTCAATTTAAATCAGAATGGAACGAAACAACTTGCGTTGCGATCGTAGAGACGAGAGCTACGCAATGAAACTGACTGGGACATAAACGGAGCAAATTGAATTTGAGGCGAATTTGAATCCGAACAATACAGAAACTCAGAAATAAAAGAATGATGGAGTGGAATCAAAAGTGAGAACACTTTCTCACTCAATTTAATTTACAGTTAAATATATTCTATGTTGCAGATGGGGCCTAGTAGCCCCCGACACCATTTATTGTACGAACCATGATTGTTCGTTTTGACTGTGTTGTGTTGTGATATGAAATGAAAATTAAAAAATTCATGTGTTGAATGAATGAACTATATAAATTATTCATGTATTAAATAAAATATTTTATCGTTAAAAATATAATTTTTAACGTATATGTGAATGATATAAAATTATCCTGAAATGAAAATATATATTCATTTACAAATCGGACAATTTGTTTATGTGCACCCATTTAACTGATATTGATTGGGACGACAAAATTTACAAATCACCCAACCGCACAAATAATAATCAGTATTTGTTGTTTGAAAACCCCACACGGGTATTGGGATGATATTGGACATACACTAATCCCAATATTTAGTTGTATGTCAATCAACGGGTTGACAGGATGTGATGAGTGTTAATTATTTATTTTTAACACTTATACAGTTGTAAATTGCACTCTGAATGATGGTTGATTGTGTATCATTATTGTTATGTACATGTGTTGTATGAAATCCATATAAATAACATTATATGGTAATTGATTGTGTCTGATTCCAATTCAGAAATAACAAATATTTTAAAATAATATTCAGTAGAGAATTATTTGATGTCCGATTTTGGATGGACACGAAATTATTGAAATATGTGAAGTCGTGTTGATTAGTTATGCGCCATTTTAACGTGAACGATATTTATATTGATTTTATTCATCTTTATAATGAATATCGAAAAGGAAATAATTTCAAAATCTAATATTTTGAAAAGATTTACAATTAAATATTATAATGATAAGAAATATTCAATTTTGATTTAAAATTAAAAATGAAGTTGAAATCGTTTTTAAAACGAATTTAAAATGATATATAAAATACATTTTAAATTATAATCGACGAAATATATATAATATATATATTTAATGGCCTGAATCGAACGCGCCTCGCTGGACCGTTCGCGAATTTCGACCATTGACTTTGAATTGACATTACGGGAGATCCGACCGTCGGATTCTCCTAAAACCGGAACTGTTGGGTTCGTATCGAAAAGAGATTTCCAAAGAATAAAAGAGATTTGAAATCTAGTGGTTGGATTTGGAATTATGTCCAAGTCAAATTTGGAAAAGGTCGCTGTAAGTGCAGTTCAATGACCGTTTATGGAAATCGACTGAAAGGGCCTTGATAAAATTATCAAAAATATCAATCATTTTTGTAAAATCATAATAAATGATTTGGAAAGAATTTGGATGAAAAATTCCATGTTTGTAAAGATAAAAATATATTTTTATCAAAATGAACTAGTTATTAACTAGATTTGAAATCCAATAATTTTTAAATAAAATAAATTGGATTTATGAATGGTTTTAATATAACCGGAAATTTCCAGTATTTAAATTGGAATGGATTTGAATAGAAATAATCTTCGGAGTATTTCGATATTGGATTCCGTGACTATACAGATATTGTGGAGGAATTTGGTAGATAAATATATATCATTATTCCCTATACGATATGTGTTGGTTTCAGAATTTGATATTGAATATAAGCCGATATAATTTCTATTCACAACCTTATATTTAATATTAAATTGGATTTTGGCTTTGTTGTGAATGGTGTCTTCAGTAACACTGTTCTTAAAACCCCGTGTGAAAAGAATAAATCATTTAATTAAGATTATTAGAGTTTCCAATTTTATTTAGTAATTGGAATAAAATGGAATGTGAATTGGGTTTATTATGAGCTGTGTTTTAATAATATTCATTCTTTAACCCGACTAACAGTGAAATGTGATTTAGAGTATATAAATCTTTCTATTAATATTTAACGGGATTTTCCAAAGAAAGGTTTTCCAATTTAATAAAATAAATTGGAATGGAATGGAATTCAGTTCGGTAATAATCGAAGTGAACTTCTATGGAGGAAGACTATGAATGGAAATGGGGTGGGTTGGTGCGGGTTTCTAGTGCCCCAGACCCGACCCGGGCTTTCTAAACCCCGCCCCAGACCCGCCACCTAGGCCCAGTGCGGGTCTGGAGTTTTGGCCCGTATCCGAATTCCGTACGGGTCAGGGTAGACCCGACCCGCCCAACGACCCGGTGATATTATGTTCTAATGTACACATATTTATATACTTATACTTTTTTATCATTAAATGATAAATTATATACATATTATATGTGTTCACAATGATAAGGGAATATAATAAAATGAGTTGTAAGATAATAGTTCAAAATGTATGCATTTGTTATTATATGATTATTATTGATGCAACTTAATACTATGAAAAACTTATAGTTTGTTGATTGAAATAATATAATATTCAAGTTATAACCTTGTATACCTAAGAAGCTTAACAAGTAATCACTATAGTTATAAAGTGTTTTAATGATGTTTCAATTATGCGGGTTGGGTTGGGTTGGGGCGGGTTAGCCATGCCCTAGACCCGACCCGAGACCCAGGCCTCCAAAAGCGGATCGCGGTACTACCTGCCCCGAAGACCCTATGGAGCAGGTCTAAATGGGTCAAAACAGGGGCGGGTCAAGCGGGTTTGGACCCTAGACCCGCCCCATTGCCATCCCTAAGGAAGACTATTACTATATATGGAATTTAAAAGACTTTGTCGTTACTCCATTTATATTATTGGCTGGATATGGAAGTTCATATCGATTATATATGTTGATTCATTTTCCGTGAAGATTCCATAATTAATGGAATGTGATTTTGGGTTTATCGTGAACTGTGTTTTAAATGACATTGGTTCTTTAACCCAATTAGGGACAGGATTTATTTCCTAAATTTGAATAATCATTATATAATGATTTTTGAAGATTAAAACTAAGTAAAGTTTTAATGAATCTTTAATTAGATTGAAATGTAAATGTGATAATTTAAATTATCAAATTTGTGAAATGGTCGAGAATGGAGTATTACCAGTTTTGCTCCAAGCGATAGTCAAATCTTTAAATAGATTTGAATGAGAAATGGTAATTAATTTTACTAATAACACTGTGGTGTTAGATATGGAGTGCTACCAGTTTTTCATAATGGGATGAATAGGTTGGGATTGGAAAATAAAATAAATGATTACTTCAGTGAGGTTGCTAACCCCGACTAGTTTGGATAAACCTTAATTTGGTTTGAATTGATATCCAAAGGAAGATTAAAGAATATATTTAAAAGAATTTATCTTTGATAAAATTAATGGGAACCTTTCCCTAATGATGTGAATATTTGAATAAAAGAATATTCTGGATTGGAATGAGGCGTATGTTGTGTTTTTATAGCACTTGTTTATAAGATACGCGAGTTATTCGGAAAGACCGGGCTTACCCCATCCTGAATAATTGATATGACGATAATTCAACAATGAAGACGATGGTTAAAGATTGGAGATCTTTACATCGTTTGGATGATTACTGATGTCTTGATTGGGAGGAATCCCAAGACAAGGTAATAAGTGGCGATCGTCCAGACGTACTTGGAGATCGATCGGATATGCGAGGACCTCTCTCCTGTATTGGACATATGGGACGAGGAATAAGGTGCCTCCGGTTTCATTCTGACCCAGAACAGAATTGCAAATGGATATTATGTCTGACATTGTATTCCTTTATACTGTATTCGTTGATCTCTGCTAAATATATATCGGTTTGGTAGCGGAGAATTTATTCCCTTTCTTGACACACTTCTCTACGGCGTACGAGCTTAGAGGTTATATATCGGCAGAAATCAATGGTATGATATAGGGAGACAGTGTGGCATGCTGAGTGGCATGTGATCAAGGCTTTTGTTGAAAAGCAGGGCCTTGTGGTTAATGATCAAAGCACGGCTTTAAATAACATAGCTTTGTGTAGCGTTAATTCGCGAGCCTCACACCCCGGTATGAACCAGAAACGGGAGAGGACTGTAGGGAGAGCATGTGTTTCCTTCTAGCTAGGAGTGGTGTCATGGTATGGAGCCCAGACATTTTACTCATGTGGATGTTGCTTATTATTTTGATGGATAGCAAGGTATCTCAAATATATCAGTCACTACGGGACTAATGGAAGGATATGGTCGACATACTGACCAGACTTACGCCCTATAGGGCGGGGAAACGTATTGTTTAGGAACTATGATCTAATCCGCTAAGTGTGGACCGACCCTGAAGAACCAAGGTGCAGTTGCGGCTGAGCCTAAGGCGTGGGCTAAAGGGTCTCGAATTCGGTAAGGACGATCCCTTGCTTTGGTTAATAGATGGAATCCAACTTTCAATACAACATTGTGCGGTTTTAATTGTAGAACTAGTACGGCGACATGATATATGGTACCCATGCCATCTATGATTGATATATTTATATTTGAAGTTGTTTTTAATGCTATGCGCTTATAGTAATATCAAAATAATTTGTTTTAAACGTACCAAGCATGTTTGGCTATTATAAGGAAAAACTCTATCCTCCGGCTTGCGTTGCATTGTGTGATGGGACCTGAGTCTTATAATGGCTTCATTTTTCAAAAAGCATTGCGTTGTTTATAAACTGTTTTATGCACTGGTAATCATGGGAGAAAACCCATTCCGTGTTATACGGCGTGATCCCTTGATTTACTTGATTTTAAAGTAAAGTTTTAAATAACTGTTTTCGTTCTCATACCAGTCACATGACTGACCTGGAGTTTATTGTTTTAACCTAAACTCTGGGTGCCCCTATTTTGCACATGGGCAGCTAGTAGTTTTGATTTTGTAGATTTATTTATACAGGATCCTAGTTTTACAGCTTGAGCTATATTCGGAACACTCTGTATTCGTGTATTTCCTTCAGTTGTATTTGTTAATGTATTTTCGCTACGCATTGTATTAATTTTCCGCTGCTTTGTAATTCAAATCTCTGATATTTTCTTCTGTATATTATTCATTTATAATCTAATATCTTGACTCCGATGTAATTGTTGTAATGACAATGAAATGTTCTGTTGTTTGAGTTCTGATTTGTCGTGTTCTCAACTCAATCCGAGCTTTCCCGTATGGGCGAGTTTGGGTCGTTTTATGCCAACTTAAACTATATGGAAAAAGTGGATTGTTACAGAATACTAAAATTAGGTTCTTAAAATCAAACTTAATAAACGAAAACCACTTTCAAAAAAAAAAAAATATGTCCCAAATAACCGTAGACATTTATGAGTTATATTAAAAAATTGCATAAATTATCTGCAACTATTTAGTGAATAATTTAAGATATTTCCATAATTTTTTCCTGAATATTTGCAAAAATATTCATAAATTTTTATGAAACGACCCAAACTCGCCCTTATGGGAAAGTCCGGATTGAATTGAGAACACGACAAATCAGAACACAAACAGAAGAATATTTCATTGCTTATTACAACAATTATATCAGAGCACAGGAATATATCAGAGTATAAATAAATATTACACATTGGAAATACAATATCAGAGATTTAAATTACAAAGCAGCTGAAAAAATAATACATAACACAACTAAAGGAAACACGCAGATATTGAGCTTCCTAGATATAGCTTCAGATGTAAACATGGATCCTGTGAATATAATATCTGCAAAACCAAAATTACTAGCTGCCCATGTGGAAATTAAGGCACCCAGAGTTTAGGTAAAAACAATAAACTCCAGGTCAGTCATGGGATTGGTGTGAGAACTAAAGACAGTTATTAATCTTTATTTCAAAAGTGGTGAAATCATGGGACCACGCCGTATAACACGGAACGGGTTTACTCCACATGTCAGTTTAAAATAAAACAACGCAATGCTTTTTTATTTTTGGAAAAATGAAGCTATTATAAGACTAAGGTCCCATCACACAATGCAACATAAGTCGGAGGAGAGTTTTTTTCCTTTATAATTGCCAAACATGCTTGGTACGTTTAAAACAAATTATTTTGATATTACTATAAGCGCATAGTGTTTAAAACAACTACAAATATAAATGTATCAATCATAGACGGCATGGGTACCATATATCATGACGCCATACTAGTTTTATAATCAAAACCACATGATGTCGTATTGGAAGTTGGATTTCCATTTATGAACCAAGGTAAGGGATCGTCCTTACCAAATTCGAGACACTCTAGCCCGTGTCTCGGGATACAGCTGCAATTGCACCTAGAAGTGCCAGGGTTGGTCCACAAATACTTTAGTGGATTAGTTATGCCTGAATAATACGTTTCCCTTACCTTTGGGGCATAAAATGTGAGCCACTAGGGACTCAATATCTGAGGCGCCTCATTCGATCATTCACTAGGTAAAATGTCTAGGTTCCATACCATGACACCACTTCTAGCTAGAAAAAAACGCATGTCCTCCATGGGGTCCTTCTCCCGTTTCTAGTTCATACGGGGTGTGAGACTCATGAAGTAACGCTATACACAAAGCTATGCCCGTATAAGCTGTGTTTTGATCATCAACCACAAGGTTCTGCTTTTCAACAAAAACTTTGATCATTTGCATCTTAGCGTGTCACATTGTCAGTCTGTACCATATCATTGATGTCTGCCAACATATAACCTTTAAGCTCGTACGTCTCAAAGAAGAGTGTTAAGCAAGAGAATAAATTCTCCGCCACCAAACAAACATATATTTAGCAGAGATCAACAAACATAGTAGAAAGGAATACAACGTCAGACATACCATCCATTTACATGTCCGTTCTGGGTCTGAACGAAACCGGAGGCACCTTATTCCTTGTCCCATATGTCCAATACCGGAGAGAGGCCCTCGCATGTCCGTCGATCTCCAAGTACGTTTAGACGATCACCACTTATTACCTTGTATTGGGTGTACCGCCCAATCAAGACATCAGTAATCATCCAAACGATGTGAAGATCTCCGGTCTTTAACCACCATCTTCATCTTCGACTCTTGGTCGTCGTAGTAATTATTCGGAATGGGTTAAACCCGGTCTTCCCGAATAACTTGTGTATTTTATAGTTAATAATCAAGTGCTATAAAAACACATCATAAGCCTCATTCCAATCAAGAATATTCATTTATTTAAATTTTCTATTCTCTGGGAAGTGTTTCCATTAATTTTATCAAAGATAAATCCTTTTAAACATATAGTTTAATTCTCCTTTGAATATCATTTTTAAAAGATTTTATCTTTTCTCAACCTAAACCAGATTAAGGTTCATCTAACTAATTTGGAATAACACCTTACCGAAGTAATCATTTATTTTACTATCCCAGTCCTAACCTATTCATCCCATGGGTAAAACTGGTGGTATTCCATATCTAACACCTAATGTGTTATCGGTTAATTTAATTACCGTTTTTCCGTTCAAATCTAATTAAAGATTCAACTATCGCATGGAGTAAAACTGGTGGTACTCCATTCCCAATCACTTCTTAAATTCAGTAAATTTAATTACTTTATCCCATTTAATATAATTAAAGATTTATTAAAACCCCATTTAGTTTTACTCTTCTAAACTTATTGATTATTCAAGTTTAAGAAGTTAATCTTGTCTTTAACTGGGTTAAAGAACAAATGTCACTTAAAATCATAGTTCACTATAAACCCAATATCCTATTCCATTCAACCTCAATTTATTGTATTAAATTGGAAAACTTCTCTTTAGAAAATTCCATTAAACTTAGTTAAAAGATTAATGAATTGCAAATCATAATTTCACGGTTAATCAGGTTTTAAGAACTAATGTCATTTAAAACATTCTTCACAATCAACCCAAAATCAACTTCCACTTAATTTTAATTATGTTTATTAATTGGAAAATCTCATTTAAATCTTAATTAAAAGATTTACTCTTTTCTCGACTGGGTTTAAGGACAGTGTTATTTAAGACACGATTCACGACAAACCCAAAATTTAATTTGATATTTAATATCAGGCTTTGAATAGAATTCATGTCGAAACATATTTGTAACACCCCACGTCCGTTAATGTCACTCACAAAGGGAATGAATTAAGTTTCGTGGAGCATTATAAGTAAATAGAACGGAATATTACAAGACCGAAAAAGTAATACTTGAAAATTTATAACTTTATTGCAGCCGAAACAGAAATAAGTTCGATTACATTTCCAAATACCAAAACCAAGTACATAATATCAGTCTTGTACAAAACCTTTCGAGTACATAATTTCAAAGCCATAATCCCCAACAGAAAAATGCCTTACACAGAATCAGAGCCAAGCAATACACCTTTCAACTTCAAGCTGGAAGAAAGAGATATCTGAACTAAGCTTGAGTATTTCCTCCCTAAGAACCTGGGGGGGGGGGGGGGGATGGGAGAAAAGAGGTGAAACAAACTAGGTCAGACATAAGTCTGGCGAGTCCAGTGATTTAACAATATAATCATTAAAGTAACAGGATAAGAACATAAACTGGAAAGAAAGAAATGATTGTAGAATAAACAGGCATGACAAAGTAGACAAGATGAACAAGATATAACGTTGATTGCGCTTCTAATCACAACAGGATAATTACTACACTGCACTAATGCTGGTAGCACCGTATCATTAGTAGTCCCCTACTAAAAGTTTATCCCTCTTACTAATCATGATAATGGTAGTTTCGTGTACTCCTAGCTGCTATCGTAGGTGCCCCTTTTTTCTCCTACCCCCACGAGTTATACCCATTACCTTCCTCGTTCGATCGGCTCCCTAACTCGCATGTATTATTACTTGTGTCATTCGGCCTCGCTTGTATGTAGATACTTGTGATGGCCCTATCATGGGGTGTATCAATTCCCATGATGGCAAATCGACATGATTCAAGATGCACAGTGTATACTACTGATGCCCAGTGCCTGCTTTTTCCACTCCGGAGCATGTGCACGCCTATACTCCATCGGAACCTACACTGCTGCACCACCCGCGCTATTTTGGCCGCTTATAATCAGCCCAGTAATCGTGCCACACCCGGCCTAGCTCAGGGTACCATGATACATCTATGTGGGTTACTGCTGAAATGGGTCCGGGTTACTAGGGTTTCCTTATCAACATGTTATGATGGTTAAGTGTCCTCAATTTGACTTAACTCCACCCATTTGCTTAATTAACATGTTGCATTGGTTAAGTGTTGCCTATTCATATGTTACTTAGCCTTCTCACTGATTCTCGCATGTTTATTTAACGGTTAAGTTTGTGGGCCTATATATACTAATATTACCCACTTACCTAAGATTTACTTAACCCTTACCTTATCAAGTCCATACGTATTATTGGTTAAGCTTGCCTTAACCCTATCCACTTTGTTCATGTAATATTGGTTAAGTTGTCTTCTTGTCCATGTTAACTTAACCCACCCACCTAACATGTTGTATTGGTTAAGTGTCGCCTGTTCATATGTTACTTAACCTTTCCATTTTTAGCATGTCTATTCCTTAGCTTTAATTTATTCATTAAAGCACCAACCTCTCACATTAGAACTGTTGTTTGCGATTGCTGGATGTGACGGGCGGTTCTGGGCAGACTTCTACCGCAAACTCATTCTAACCTCAGGTTTTTGGGCTTAATGCGCTAAATTCTCACATTAGATCTATGTTGTTGCGGTCTATGGATGTGCCGGGCGGTTCCGGGCAGTCTTACACTACAACTCAATCTAACCTAGGGTTAGGCACGTTCATCTTTTAGCCAATTTACATATTTACCATTCATGTCCAAGTTTATATGTAAGTTATCCATTAGTGTGGTCAATTCAAGTTATGCCACATTTTTTACTTATTCCCAAAATTAATTATAAGATTACAACCCCTTTTTATGCCAATTACATAATATTCAACTTTTAACCAAACTTTTCCCCAATGTTCCCACATCGTTCGTGCATATAGTTCATGTGATACGTTAGGCTCGCAATTAGCCCAACTCATAAAAGAAAAGGAAAAAGGGAAGAAACACACGACATAATAACTGTCATAAACAATATAGATCTAAGAGTGCATAAATCTGGTAAATATATAAAAAAAGATCCAATCAACATTTGGAATGCGAACTAGCATAGATCTAAACATAAACTTGCACAGATTTAAACATATGAACTAGTATGGATCTAATCATATAAACATGTAGATCTAAACATATGAACATATAGTTCTAAACATATGGACTGATATGGACCTAATCATATAAACATGTAGATCTAAACATATGAACATATAGTACTAGACATATGGATCTAATCATATAAACATGTAGATCTAAACAAATGAACATATAAAATATGATCTTACATGTATGAACATGACTTGCATAAAATCTTTCATAACTTGTATAGATCGAGCAAACTTGCATACGTAATTAGGCATATGAATTAACATAGAACATAACTTGCATATAATGAATCAAATCAAGCATAAATCAAAACATAGTTTGCAAAGACATAAACTTTATACGATTTACGAAAAAATTCATACAGTCCAATTCATAACTCATCACAATTGCTTCAAACAATTATCTTGTGAAAGTAACTGCACTCACAGAAAATGGACCTCGAATTCGGGGATCTGATTTCTGAAGTTGCTAAGCTAATCCGTTGATGTAGGCGTTGATTCATTCGTTGTTATTCTAGAATTCCTTTTCGCAATTCCTAGGCTTTGAATCTTTATCTTTTATCTTTAATCTAGTATTTGATTTGTTATAGTGGCGGCTAGGTTAGTTTGTAGATGAACAGCATGACGGCATCATAGTTTAGGGTTGTGAGGTCTAGGGTTGAGGTATGGGGGCGATTATATAGATGTCTAGGATCAATATGGGCCTCTAGATCAACCTAGAAGTCATCAAAGCGATCCAAACCCAAGAGAGCCAACCAGAACATGATACATATGCCCTAACACCTCATAAAATCGTCACTATTCAGATCAGCTTGTTGGAATCGACCCCTACAAGGGGGGTCGACACCTGTGTCGACACCCTTGGGGTGGGGGGGGATCGACACCCAATGGCGGGACTTTTCCCGCCCAGTCGTCTCTGCTGATTTGAATTTCGAACTCGATTTATCTAATTATTAATTTAATTTTCTGCTTAAACTTGAAAACTTCTAACCTCAATAACTTCTTCATACGAAGTCCGATTCACCCAAACTTCTCAAGCAGAATTCCAAGAGGAACGCAATGGCGTAACCAGTTTCACCCAATTCTTCATTTAAAGATTAACTATTCTTTAATTATCTCTTATGTCCCATTTTAAAATTACGGGGTGTTACAATATTCAATATCAAATTCCTACCCAATTTATTCATTTGAAATTCTTGGTTATATTAAAACCATTTTAAATCCTATTATTTATTTATAAAAATAATTAAATCACTCACTATGGTAAAAATATCTTTTATTTTAATAAACTTGGAATTTTTCATCTAAAACTCCTTTTAAATCATTTATTATGATTTTACATAAATTTTCCCTTTTTTATTGTTTAAAAATAGGCCTATTCAATTAAAAATAGGCCTATTCAATTAAATGATTTTACATAATTTTGAATTTAACATTTCACAAAATCTAACCGTTGGAACTCAACAAATTAAATATCTATGGAAAGATCTTTCGAAAACAAACTTAACTGTTTCAGTTTTGGAAAAATCCGATGCTCGGATCTTTTGTTATAATAGTTTAAAGTTACGATTTCGAAACGCGAAATACCACGCACGATTTATTTAATTTTAATCTATATTTATATATATATATTATATATATATATATATATATATATATAAATCGTTAGACGATTTCACTAACATGTTCTTCTTAATAATAATTCTAAATGTACATTAAAATTATCAATTTTAATGTTTCACCCAATAATTTTAAAAGATGTCTAAATTTGTGATTCATATATATATATATATATATATATATATATATACACATACAATAAATGTGACGGCCCGCCCCGCACCAGCCTGCATTTCCTCCAAAAGTGCGTTGTACACATGCCCGACTAGCACAAGACGGTCGTCAGTAGAAAAGAAAGAAGAGAATGAACTAATCAAGGAACCTGTAGAATGTCTCACAGCGCATGGAATAAAATATAATAATAATAATATACTTGACATAAAACAGGTGAGACAGTGCATAAGCTGATAACTAAAATCAACATCAACATCAAAGCAGCGGAAATCCAAATACAGCTTATTACAACTTTCCAAATTTACTGTCTCTAACAAAAGAAAGCTAAAGCGGAAGATGCACCACCAATGCCCAAGCAGTGATCTTCAACAACACAGGGAGAATACTATATATATATTATGTGGAAGCTTCCTGCTCATCTCCGGATCATCTACCCGTGCATCACCAGCTAACCTGTCTCTAGTCTGCTCGTGTGAGCACCCAGAGTAATAAGAGGAGACATAAAACTCTGGGTCAGACATAAAGCCTGGTATGAGCGATAAGCATATAAACAAAATAATAACAGGTATACTAAACCATACCTGAACCTGGACCTGCAACCAAAGAGTTAGCACTACATACTGTACAATACTCTAAGGTGCCATCAACATATGGTGTAAAGAAATACGGGGGTGGGGTGTGTATGTCAAACAATCAAGCATAGAAACCATCCTTACGTCTCTCACTCAGTGCGTAAAGTATACGATATCTACCACTTTGGAACACTAGACAAACTGAGGTAACGACGAATCCCGACTTGTAGAAACCCTGCTATGACCAAGCTAAACATATGGAGTCATGACCAAACATTTCAATGACCCACTTCATTGGTTGTAGCCCTTGGTCCTACCTATGCCATAATGGCCCTGAATCCGCCTTCGTACCTCCTACCATAGTGGTCCAAAGCTATAGACATCGATAACTCCTTGGCACGCGTCCCGCAGCAAAGTCCAACCATGAAGCGAACTCATTGGTTCCCAACTAGATCCTGAGCTCTAACTTCCCATACTGGACTTTCTTTGCATCTCGGGTTTGGTCGAATTGGAGTGGGTCTTCAGAAGAGTTGTCGCGCAGTAACAGTCCTAGAACTCGGTTCGGTTCGGTAGTCATTGCCCTCGTCGGTTCGGTTCGGTCCTCCATCCTTGTCATCTTCCATTCAGTTCGGGTCGGGTACTTCACTCCGGGTCGGGTCGGTGTCCTCCCCCGAGTCGGGTCGGGTTGTCGTCTTCCTTCCAGTTCATGCTCCTCCAATCAGCTCCCTCGTTTTTCATCTACTCCGATCCGATCCCTTCGCCTTACTCCAGTCCGATCCGCTCCGCTCCCTAGCTTACTCCGATCCGATCCGCTCCCAATGTTCTTCCGATCCGATCTGGCCTCCATTGTTCTTCCGATCCGATCCCCTTATCCACTCCAACTCTAAGTAAACGGCCTTCCTTTTTGCCAAGTCTTTTATGTGCCAAACTCCAGTTCGGGTCGGGTTTTCTTGCCCAGTTCACATATCCGATCCGAGCCCTCATCCGATCCGATCCGAAGCCCTGCACAACTTTCTGCAACTTTTTCCAGCAACTTGTTTACGCCGTTCGACGACGTTTTTGACAAATCTAACTATTCTAATCAATCACAATTCATGTCAAATAGTCATAACAACATAGCAAACTAACCACAAACACCAAAACAATGAATTCATATGTCAAAATGGATCAAATGTGCCCAAAATCCCTTATTTTCCCTTAAGCATGTTTAAGCAAATCTAATCATAGAGTTAACAAAACTTAATCAAATCGAACCAAATTTCAACCAGAGGCATAAAACATTATTTAAGAATTTCTAAACATTTTTCCAGAATTTATTAGTGTATAAATTCGCTAATCAACACTAATTACCCCTTAATCAACCGTAATTAGTGAGAAATCATGCAAATCACTCACCTTGGCCACAAACAAAATTCTCAGAACTGAAACTCCTCTGATTTGGGGCGAATACTGATGTCCAACAGCAGCTCTAACCTTGCTTTGGTGCTTTTTCTTCTTAATTTAATGTTGCTAAGCCTAATCTTCAATTAGAAAGTGATTTGGGGTGTTTTAGATGTAGGAGGCCATTGTTAGAGTGTCTAAGGATGAAAGTGGCGGCTGGAAAATGTCTAAAGAAATGTTTTCTAACCCTAATCAGCCCCTATATACCCCTTGATATACACATAAATGTGTATATTTTATCCGCTTATTTATCTTATTTTCCCTTTAAAATAATTGATACTTTGTATTTATAGCTGTATTTTCAGATTGTTGACAAGAAGCATGGTTTAGAGCATTTGATGAATAAAAGCATGAAGAATTTGCTTAAAAAAGAGTGAAGTTTAAAATTGCTAAAGCTTGAAGAGTCTAAAGCTTGAAGAACGGTTGCAATTATATTTCAGTTAAGAAGATTTGGCTCAATAAAGACTCAAACCGCATTCACATTAGCTCATTTGGAGGGCCTCTTACTCATGTTGCGTTCACACTAGCCTATTTGCTAGACCACTCACTCTAAAGCTGCGTTCACACTGGCTTATGTGTTATTTGGGTTATTTCTTTAGTCCCACATTATGTTATTAGCCAGCTAGCCTTTGTCATATCAGCTATAAATACCTTGTATCTCATTCATTGTAAAACACATTAGGTTTTATTCTGTAATTCTCTTCTTGGAATAAAATCATTCTCTCCCTTTCTTTTTACTTTTTGTTTATTTTATTTATGTTCATGTTATTTATTTTCTTTTTCTCTTCTTCTTTAGCTATGTCTAGCTAATCCCCTTTGATTAGGGGGTGATGACGCTGATAGTATGATTCAATATGAATCACATAGCCAAAAGATGAGGACTGTATACATGTAGATCTGGATCTGAATTAAGGGTTAGATCTGAACCTTCATATTTTGTGTCGTTTAAGAGCTATGCTCCTTCACAGGATATATTCGTGTTCGATCTAACGTTTATCAGATCTAGATCTAATTTTAGGGTTTTAGAAATTAATTAGTGAATCTGTCCTGATAGTCTATGGTTGTAGAGCTGAGCTCCTGCATAGGCTATGCTTGTCGTTATTTACATATTTGTTTCTAAAAACCTATTATCGTTGATTCATGTTTGTGACAGAAACATGTATTAGATCTGGTTAATCTTTTGGCTATTGATGATTATGAATCTGATCTATGTCATTATCCCCTAATTGCTTTCACTTATTGTTAAAACTCTCTTTTATTTAATTTCTGCTATTTTCTTTGTTTTCCACCAATCAAAAGTTAGGGATAACTTGATTGGATTTATTAATAAAATAATTTGGTCCCAGAGTTCGACACCCTCTACAACAATCCTTGTTGTTTAGGAAAGCCGAACGGATTTTACAGTTGTTTACAACTGCATAATTCATTCGCAAAAAAAAATTTGGCGCCGTTGCCGGGGACCAAAATAATTTTTATTTTTAAATCTTTCGGGTTATAGTTTTATTTTTATTTTATTTTTTTGGAAAAAAACACAAATTTTTTTTTTATTATTATTTTGTTTCCTTTTGGTTTCTCGTATATATAGGAAAAAGTTCTTGATTGATTTGAATTGGTATTTTTCAATGATACTCTAATCTTCCAACTAAAAAAAAAAATCTTCCCATAATTCAGTTCAATTAACAGCCAATTTCGTTTATTTCTTTCCTTTCAAAAATTCTTTCTTACTTTTAGTACAATTTTGTTTCCTCCTTTCAATTATTACTTTTCCTTCTACAAGATATTTCTTTCCTTTCATCTATTTACAATTCTTATATAAAAAAAAAAAACATCTCTCTCCAATCGCTTTATATTTCCACTGTAAAACCTTCGTTTCACTGCAAAACTCTTGCACCATACAACCCCCTTCCCATCTTATTACCATCCCACCTCCACCACATTTGCCAAACACAGTACCCCATCATTCAGTACCCAAACCTTTGAAATCATCCAGCACTTGCAAACACTGCTTAGCCAATTGTCGCACCCACATCCTCAGACGACAGACAAACTCCACAATCCAACATCTTTCCCTACATTCTCACAAGCCCACATTCATCCACAGTTTCTAAAACCTGACACTACAAATCCGATCACCAAACAATTCTCAACAACTTCCAAACCTCAGTAATTCATCCGATACCATTTTCTCCCATCTGCCATCACCAAACCACAACAATTCACCCTGCAAATCATCTCACAAAACAATTTCTTCCATCCCCTCCTGATCATCTCTTCAAGCCCAAACTTCTCAAGCACCAAGAACCTCCTCTCACGACAAATTTGCACCATCCACTACCCTCATCTTCCCACTAACATCACCGCATAAACATCTTCTGATCATCCTCTGCACCACTTACGTCCATCTACAGTTCTCGGCCATTGAAACCGCACAGTACCAAATTCTGTTGTGCCTACACAACTTTCCCCCACACTCATCTTCTAATAATAGTCGGTGCAAATCCTTGCAGCAAACTCCCTTGCCATTAGCACCAAACCAACGCTCCTGTCACAATTAACTGCGCATCATCACGTCCAGCGATCTCCAGCCATCACCACATTATTTCAATCCGGAATAGCAAACCACCCATCTTCATAATTGCCTCAACAGTTTCATTCACAATTCCTCATCAAACCCCCCAAAAACGCAGACATCCATTGTCAAATAGAACCGCCTGCCCCTAATTTGAACAAAAGGACCGAACATCGACAATCGCTCTGCTCCAACCGAAACCACACCCAAAAGCAAGCATCGAAGCCCAGCTGCCAGTTCGAATTCAATTCGAAATCACCTGAACCATTAACCCAAATCGCAATTCAATCTGATTTGAAAACCAGAACTTTCGAATTTTTATGTTTTGTTCCTTTTAGATCGGAAAAAAAAAGAGAAAGCGGCGTATTTTTTTTTTTTTTTGGGGTTCAATTCTTTTTCTGCTGAGAACAAAGGGTGTGCATTTTATAATTGGAGTGGTTTGGTTCTATACTGTATTGGGTTTGGGTTGTTTGTGTACAAGCTTGTGTAGTGGTCGGGTGAGTGCGTGGGTTCTTTAGTGTTGCATGGTTGTTAGTGTTTTTTTTTTTTTTAGTTGAGTTTTTATTCCTTGTTAGGTTTAAATTTTTTATTTAGTGTTGAGTGCAGTTTCTTGTTTCTTTAGGCTTGCGTCATTTGGGCCTGTGGGTTTCATCGGGCCAGTTTATTTGTTTAGCTTTTAATTTTGTTTAGGTTTTGGTTATTTTTTTTTTAATATTAATCTCTTAAAAAAAAACTTTATTTTGAGTCTAGTCTGGTTTTTCTTGAGTTTTGATTTAGTTGAGTTTTAGGTTTTCTTTGAATTTAGTTTTTTCTTCTCTTTGTTTCCTTTCCTTTCAAAAAAAAAAAAGAGAGAAAAAAAAATCGAAAACAGGTACAGGGGAAATTATAAAAAGGTCTAAAAAAAAAAAAATTCGGGCTCCTAGCCCGAACCCGTGCCGCAGCGCAGTCAGGCAAATAATAGGAGGCGACAACAATAAATAGCAGCAGACTATTCAGTGTTCGAGCGGTTGCACACCAAGTGGGGTGTGAACGCGCTAGCGCTACCCAATTGCACTGGACGGACTGCCGATCAAGGTAAGTATTTTCTAACTCTACAGGGACCGCTGCTGCAAATAAAAAAATATATATAGACATTGCTTGTAAAAATCTTCTGCAGGGCATCGGCTTGCTTGTAAAATTTCTTTTATTTATTTTTGCAATTGCCTGTTCTGTGACTGTTCTGAGACTGTTCATTCTGTGATTGATTAAAAAAAAAAAAAAAATATTTGCATTCATCTTAGCTTTGTTTTTATTTTCTAAGGACTTCATTATATTTTGACAATTTGGTTTAGTTCTAACGGATTATTTCTCGGTGTCGAGACTACGGCAGAGTAATAACTGTTTATAAATATTACGGTGATTCGTAAATATTATATTGGTTGTTCCTCTGAAGGTACTTAAACCTTCGGCTGCATTGCTAGGGTGATTCCTGGTGCACCGATAACTCCTGTCCGTTAACTGGCTGAGAAGTCTTTTGTTGAAATAAATCAAACCGTCATTATATAATTCTAGAAATTGTAAATTGCATTAGGTTCATTTAAAAAAAAAAAAAAAAATCGCTCAAATTTGTTTTTCTCGTCTTCCCTTATTCTTTTCTCTAGTGCATGCGTAGTTGGATCCGTGATCCTTCTACTAATCGTTTAGTCCGAACAAACACCCCTTTCACCATGGCCGAAGAAACTCCCCCTCGAACTCTTATGGATAGGTACTTTCCCGAGCGAGTTTCTATTCCTTCCTGCATCATATTGCCCGCCCCAACGGGTAACCATTTTGAAATTCATTCGAATCACATAAATACTCTTCCAAAATTTGGCAATCTTGAACGTGATGATCCTTATATTTTCTTGACCAAATTTGAACAAGTTTGTGCAACCATGAAATTTCAACAATTAAGTGACGATGGAATCAAACTTAGGTTAATTCCATTTGCACTTACCGATTATGCTGAGAAATGGTTGTATAGCTTGCCTTCAAATACGATTGGAACTTGGGGTGAATTTGTAAACATTTTTCTAAAGAAATTTTACCCTCTGGAAAAAACATCTAAAATTCGAAATGAAATCGTCAATTTTCGTCAATTTGGAGGTGAATCCTTTGCAAAATATTTTGAAAGATTCAAAGAGCTTCTAGTCAAATGTCCACATCATAATTTCGAAAAATGGACTCTGTGTCAAATTTTATACGATGGACTAGAAAATAACTCTCGAACTATGCTCGAATCAATGTGCCAAGGAAATTTTCTAGCCCAACATCACGATGCCGCTTGGAAATTTCTCGAAGATTTGGCCGAAAAATCAGCTCAATGGGAAAGATCTAATGAGAAATCAATTTATTCCCGATCAAACGCTCATTCGGTAGGATCCTCAACTGCTTTAGAAGCGAAAATAGACGCAATGTTAACCAAATTTGATAATGTCCTTTCATCAACTCAAGCAAACCAAGCTCAAGCGTCTCAGCCCTCATGTTACAAATGTAACGATCCTAACCACATTGCTGACCAATGCCCACATTCGTTAGAACAACTCAACGCATTTAATAAAGTTAGGAACAATCCATTCTCCCCAACTTACAATCCAGGTTGGAGAAACCATCCTAACTTCTCTTGGGCCCAAAACAATGCAACTTCGAATTTGGTTCGACCTCCTTTTCAACCATTTTCGAATAATACCTCGAATCCTCCCTTTCAACAAAGTCAATTCCAAAATCCTGCGCCAACCCCTCAAAATCAAGCGCAACAATCTTTTGTTCCCCAAGATGATAAACGATTGACATCACTGGAGAAAACTCTCGAAGAATTGGGTAAAGCAACAACTCAAAATATCAAATCAAATACCAATCTTCAAAACTTACTGACTTCACACATGCAAACCACGACTCAACAAATGAGTGAACTTCAAAAACAAATGTCTCAACTTAACACTAGATTAAGTGAAAGGGAAAAGGGTACATTTCCAAGTCAACCCATCCAAAACCCTAGAGGACAGATTCAAGACTCGAACGTTAGTCAATTGAATGCTGTCACGACTCTTAGATCTGGCAAGAAGATTGACAACCATGTGGTCGACCCAAATGATTTACCATACGATATTCAAAACCCAACAGAAAATTCGACCATCTCGGATCAAAACATCGAGCCCAATTCTAATCAGGCCCATCCTCAAACTCAAGTAACTCAACCTACTGAGTTGTCTGCTCCATTTCCTCATAGACTCCGACCTAGAAAAAAGACGGACCAGGTAGAAAAGATCCTTGAAATCTTTAAGCAAGTTAAAGTGAACATTCCTCTTTTAGATATTATACAACAAGTTCCACAGTACGCTAAATTTCTAAAAGATATGTGCACCCATAAACGTCATACACATGTACCTAAGAAAGTGTTTCTAGCGGCGACTCTAAGCGAAGTCTTGTCCCAATCTATGCCAGTGAAATACAAAGATCCTGGCTGCCCCACAATATCATGCACTATTGGGGACAAGAAAATCGATAGATGCTTGCTAGACTTAGGTGCTAGTGTTAATTTGCTTCCATATTCCGTCTATCGCCAATTAGGGCTAGGAGAACTGAAACCCACCAAGGTTACTCTTCAGCTTGCCGACCGTTCAATTAAGAAACCTGTGGGCGAAATCGAGGATGTTTTGATCAAAATAGGAGAATTCATCTTTCCAGTTGACTTCATTGTCCTAGAAACTCAACAGGTAAGCAATCCTGCAAACCAAATCCCTTTGATTCTAGGACGACCCTTCTTAGCCACCTCTAATGCTCTCATCAACTGTAGAAATGGGTCTATGAAACTTTCTTTCGGTAACATGACCGTCGAGCTAAACATCTTTAGAACCGAAAACTCTCCTGCCTCTTATGTGGACCAATTTTCTGAAATCCATGTTGTCCACGATAATGAACCTGAGCTCGACCATTTGAACACTGACATTGAGTCTAATTACGAAAATTTGTTTCAAGATATCTCTGAAAATGTCTCTGACTCAATTCCTGTCGAGCCACTCATAACTGAGCCTATTCCTCAACCAATTTATTCGGTTGAGTCATCCCCAAAATCTGAACTCAAAGTGTTGCCCAGCCATCTTAAGTATGCTTACTTAGGAGAAAATGAAACTTTTCCAGTCATTATCGCTTCTGACCTTACTTTAGAGCAGGAACAATTGCTCCTTCCCATCCTTAAGAAAAATAAGGAGGCAATTGGCTGGTCCATGGCTGATATTAAGGGGATTAGTCCTTCGATAGTCCAACATCGAATCCACCTTATAGATGATGCCAAACCCACTCGTGACCCCCAACGTCGACTAAACCCTATCATCAAAGAAGCAGTTCGTGCTGAAATCCTTAAATGCCTTGACAATGGAATAATCTACCGGATTTCTGACAGTCAATGGGTTAGTCCGATTCATGTCGTACCTAAGAAATCAGGGATTACCGTGATCCAAAATGAAGCTAACGAGCTTATCCCAACCCGCACCCAGACTGGTTGGCGTGTTTGCATTGACTATAGGAAACTTAACGCTGCAACACGTAAGGATCATTTCCCTCTGCCATTTATCGATCAAATGTTAGAACGACTAGCGGGTCATGAGTACTACTGTTTCCTTGATGGGTACTCGGGCTATAATCAAATCCCTATCGCTCCTGAGGACCAAGAGAAAACCACTTTCACTTGTCCGTTTGGTACATTTGCGTACCGACGTATGCCTTTCGGTCTCTGTAATGCACCTGCAACCTTTCAGAGGTGCATGATTAGCATTTTTTCTGATATGATCGAGCGATTTTTGGAAGTGTTCATGGATGATTTTTCCATATTTGGTGATTCTTACTCTGAGTGTTTACGTCATCTCGATCTTGTTCTTAATCGCTGTAAAGAGAAACACTTAACGCTTAATTGGGAAAAGTGTCCCTTCATGGTTAAACATGGCATTGTTTTGGGACATGTCATCTCTAACAAAGGAATTGAAGTTGACAAAGCCAAAATCGAAGTTATCTCTAATCTTCCCATTCCCAAATCTGTTAAGGACATCCGATCCTTTTTAGGTCATGCTGGCTTCTATCGTCGCTTCATAAAGGATTTCAGCAAAATCACTCGACCTCTGACTAACCTTCTTGGTAAGGATGTTCCTTTCGACTTCAATTCCGAGTGCATTTCATCTTTTGAGCATCTTAAAAATGAACTTGTCTCTGCTCCTATCATTTGCTCTCCCAACTGGACGATGCCTTTTGAAATCATGTGCGATGCCTCGAATTTCGCTGTTGGCGCTGTCTTAGGACAACGTATCGATAAGATTCTTCACGTCATTTACTACGCGAGTAAAACTCTGAACGACGCTCAAATTAATTATACTACCACTGAAAAGGAACTCTTGGCAGTTGTCTTTGCTCTAGAAAAATTCAGGCCTTATCTAGTTGGCTCACACATCACGGTTTATACCGATCATTCCGCACTTAGGTACCTTTTCTCTAAAAAGGATGCTAAAGCTCGTCTCATTCGTTGGATCCTTCTACTTCAAGAATTTGACCTTACCATTAAGGATAAAAAAGGATCCGACAACGTTATTGCGGACCACTTGTCTCGTCTTCCAAATGCCCCATCTTCTTCTCTTCCAATCAACGAGAATTTCCCTGATGAACAGCTGTTTTCTCTATCCACTGATCCTTGGTTTGCTGACATTGTTAACTACTTAGTCACCAAGCAGATCCCTTCTTTTTGGTCTAAGCAGGATAAACACAAATTCTATTCCCAAGTGAAACATTTTTATTGGGACGACCCCTATCTTTTCAAGTATTGTCCCGACCAAATCATTCGAAGATGTGTTCCTGACACTGAAATTCACAGTGTCCTCTCTTTCTGTCATGACCAAGCATGCGGTGGTCACTTCGGTCCCAAAAAGACAGCCGAAAAGGTTCTCCAATCGGGTTTCTACTGGCCCACCCTTTTCAAAGACGCATACGAATTTTGCAAAATTTGTGATCGATGTCAATTCTTAGGGAAAATTTCTAAACGGAATATGATGCCCCTAAACCCCATTCTAGAGGTCGAAATTTTTGATGTGTGGGGTATAGACTTCATGGGACCCTTCCCTAATTCTTTTGGGAACATTTACATTCTCTTGGCTGTTGACTATGTTTCTAAATGGGTAGAAGCTGTACCATGCAAAAAAAACGATAACAAGGTTGTTGTGCGCTTCTTGAAAGAAAACATCTTTTCTAGGTTTGGCACACCTCGCACAATAATCAGTGATAATGGTACACACTTCTGTAATCGTTCTTTTGAAGCTCTCATGAGAAAGTATTCGATAACCCACAAGTTATCTACTCCTTACCATCCTCAAACTTGTGGGCAGGTTGAAGTATCGAATAGGCAGATTAAACAAATTCTTGAGAAAACTGTGAATCGAAATCGTAAAGATTGGTCTCAAAAGTTAACCGACGCTCTTTGGGCTTACCGCACCGCTTTCAAAACCAACTTGGGTATGTCCCCTTATCGGTTGATTTTTGGTAAGCCATGTCACTTGCCAGTTGAACTAGAACATAGGGCGTTATGGGCAATAAAAACTTTAAATCTTGATTTAGAGAAAGCAGGTGAACATAGGAAGCTTCAACTTAATGAACTTGATGAAATTCGAAATGATGCCTATAAAAATGAACGAATTTACAAGGACAGAACAAAAGTTTTTCATGATAAATCAATTTTACGTAAAACTTTCATGCCAGGTCAAAAAGTTCTGTTGTATGACTCAAAACTGCATTTATTTCCGGGTAAGCTAAAATCTAGATGGACAGGACCTTACACTGTACGGACCGTTTTTCCGTATGGTGCGGTAGAAATTGAGAATCCAACTGATGGATCATCCTTTAAGGTCAATGGTCAACGCCTTAAACCTTACTTGGAACCAATACCCAACCAAGAGGAAGAGCTCATGGTCCTCCATGAGCCACATTACATTCGGTAAGACGCACTAACCCTCTTTTGTACATATGTAAATATTCTCTTATTTGTTTTTCCCTTTCACTAAGATATGTCTGATTAAGACTGTGAGGACACAGTCACACTCAAGTGTGGGGGGAATTTACATTACATCAGCAATCAAATTTTATGAAGTAGGTCATTCATTGAACAAGGATTAACTTAAATTCATAAATAACACCTTGGTTCTTGTTTGATAAGTTGAATTTTTGGGTGATGGGAATGAACATTATTTATTCATTGAATTGTAATGTGTCTTTTTAAGATGCTAGCTTGAGACTGTGCAGACGTTAGTCGTGTTCTGGAGTAAGCGTGTCAACCCTTGTTATACGTGTTAGAATGTGCAAGTAAAAATAATCAAAAAAAAAAAATCAAGAAATAAAAATGATTTTGCACCTACATTTGTTGGATTTTCTGAGTTCGTTTTCATGCATAATATTTTCTTTTCCACTCAAATTTTCAAAATCGTAAGTTCTAAAATCCACTTGGCCCAATTAAGGAGAAATGACTCATTGTAGCGTTCTTCTTCGATACCCCACATTATTCAAACCCAAGTTTTAGTCGATTTAAATCCATGTTTCGACAAATTTATCTTATATTGGTATACTCAAGAACCATTGTTTAAAGGTCAAAATGTCACTTTATATACCAATATTACACTACCCATTCCGTACTTGTTTTAAGGTAGGATAACCACATACCACATCTTATTTTATATGGGTTATCTATCTTACGAAACTTTGTTTATCATTCCTTTCAGCTTTTTGTATAACATCAATCCAGACTTGTGTGTTGAATTAAGGTTATAGAAGTAGAGTAACTAGGGCACAAAACTTTCCTTTCATGAAGTGTTGGTTTAGTAGAGGAGGAATCAAATGAAATAATGTGCGGTATCATTCCATTCCATCTCCATTCATCATTCATCATGCAAAAGAAAAAAAAATGAATGAAAAAAAAGGAAAAGAAAAGAAAAAAAATTGAAATAAAGAGAGAGTCTCTCAGAATAAAATAGTCATTCATCATTCTTGACTATAAAGCATTCAGTTCCATTCCATCCACATCCATTATACCGTACTTGGAAGTGAGGATTGTAGTAGAGGAGATGAAAGGAAATAAACATGTTCATATGTGCCTTAGTATTACTTTATCTTTCGTAGCTTGAAGTTCAACTAATACACTTGCCCTCTTATCTATAACATTTTTAGAACTTACAAAATTTTCCTTCATCTATGCATAACTCACATCCAATACATTACAGTTACGGTGGTGCAAAATTATTCAAAAAAAAAAAAAAAAAAAAAAAAAAAAAAAAAGAGGTCGAATAAATGATTGGGTGCACATTGTCGATGTGTAGAACTTTGGTTGACACCACGCTCTTAACCTTCAAGACAATTACAGTGTTATCAAGGAATTACGATTCAGTTTGAAAATTTTTGTTCATTTTTGCACTAATTATGGGATGAACAATTTGGGGCTAAACCGTTATTATTGAAGTTAGGTGAAATCCTTGGAATGTGAAAGACCTTAAATATATTGTTTGATTAATCTGCGTACATAAGACGCTTTGGATTTTGTGGGTAGTATCCGCTGAAAACCCTCACGAGACAACACTCGTCCTACTGGGGACACCCAGAGGTTTAACGGCTTGTTGCATACGCTAAATGCAATCGTGTTTCCTACGAAAATGTGACATATCTTAGTTTAGTTTATTCGAGGACGAATAAAAAGATAAGTGTGGGGGTATTTGATATACACATAAATGTGTATATTTTATCCGCTTATTTATCTTATTTTCCCTTTAAAATAATTGATACTTTGTATTTATAGCTGTATTTTCAGATTGTTGACAAGAAGCATGGTTTAGAGCATTTGATGAATAAAAGCATGAAGAATTTGCTTAAAAAAGAGTGAAGTTTAAAATTGCTAAAGCTTGAAGAGTCTAAAGCTTGAAGAACGGTTGCAATTATATTTCAGTTAAGAAGATTTGGCTCAATAAAGACTCAAACCGCATTCACATTAGCTCATTTGGAGGGCCTCTTACTCATGTTGCGTTCACACTAGCCTATTTGCTAGACCACTCACTCTAAAGCTGCGTTCACACTGGCTTATGTGTTATTTGGGTTATTTCTTTAGTCCAACATTATGTTATTAGCTAGCTAGCCTTTGTCATATCAGCTATAAATACCTTGTATCTCATTCATTGTAAAACACATTAGGTTTTATTCTGTAATTCTCTTCTTGGAATAAAATCATTCTCTCCCTTTCTTTTTACTTTTTGTTTATTTTATTTATGTTCATGTTATTTATTTTCTTTTTCTCTTCTTCTTTAGCTATGTCTAGCTAATCCCCTTTGATTAGGGGGTGATGACGCTGATAGTATGATTCAATATGAATCACATAGCCAAAAGATGAGGACTGTATACATGTAGATCTGGATCTGAATTAAGGGTTAGATCTGAACCTTCATATTTTGTGTCGTTTAAGAGCTATGCTCCTTCACAGGATATATTCGTGTTCGATCTAACGTTTATCAGATCTAGATCTAATTTTAGGGTTTTAGAAATTAATTAGTGAATCTGTCCTGATAGTCTATGGTTGTAGAGCTGAGCTCCTGCATAGGCTATGCTTGTCGTTATTTACATATTTGTTTCTAAAAACCTATTATCGTTGATTCATGTTTGTGACAGAAACATGTATTAGATCTGGTTAATCTTTTGGCTATTGATGATTATGAATCTGATCTATGTCATTATCCCCTAATTGCTTTCACTTATTGTTAAAACTCTCTTTTATTTAATTTCTGCTATTTTCTTTGTTTTCCACCAATCAAAAGTTAGGGATAACTTGATTGGATTTATTAATAAAATAATTTGGTCCCAGAGTTCGACACCCTCTACAACAATCCTTGTTGTTTAGGAAAGCCGAACGGATTTTACAGTTGTTTACAACTGCATAATTCATTCGCAAACACCCCTATACCCGAAATCCCCCTTTGGGCCTAGCTGTTAATCACCCGGTTAAGCCCAATTAAGCTGTTTTTTCACCATCTGAAACTTGTTTCAGCCATATCTCCCAAACGGTGAGTCCGTTTGGCTAATGTGACCACTCTACGAAAAGAGAAACCATCATCCGGAGCCAATGGAAGTGGTTTCAGGTCAAAATTCATTTCCAGTCAAAAGTTATGGCCAAAACAGTGCCAACTAGGGGTAAAATGGTCATTTAAAAATCAGGAAAAATCATGAACATGGGAAATGACCCCAATAGTCGTCTCCCAAAGTTACATGACCATAAGACTTCGTATGTGAAAGAAATAAATATTCTACGATCCTATGATGCGTAGAATGCGGGTCGTTACACTCTCCCCCCCTTAAGAAATTTCGTCCCCGAAATTCCTTAACCCAAAACATACAAAAGATCCCACATGCCTAACAACCACATACAACAATCAAACATGCAAAACAAGCAAACAAGCCTATCCTAGCATGCGGAAAACTAAATCGAAGTCAAAATCTTACCAGGCAAAGAGTTCTGGGTGTGACTTCCTAATGTTCTCCTCTGTCTCCCAAGTACAATCATTCTCGTCCTCGCCCCACTGAACCTTGACTAGCTTCACCGCCTTCCTTCGAAGTTGCTTCATGTCGTGCTCGACAATACGGGCCGGCTTGCGGTTCCCAACCGCCTCGGGTTCTACTTCGAAGTCCTCTAACTGATCAGGTGAAATAGTCATATCTGAGTTGTGAACGAACTTCCTTAGTTGGGAAACATGAAATACGTTGTGAACTCCTGCCATCTTCTCTGGTAAGTCAATTCTATATGCCAAATTCCCGACTAGTTCAAGAACAGGGAATGGGCCAACAAATCTTGGTGCTAACTTGCCTCTCCTGCCAAATCGTATTACGCTTTTCAACGGAGAAATCTTGACAAACACCAAGTCGCCAACGGAGAATTTTAAGTCTCTTCTCCTCTTATCAGCATAACTCTTCTGCCTATCTTGGGCAGCCTTCATTCGTTGTTGAATGGTCTTGATTTTATTTGAAGTTTCCCTCACCTTATCCGGTCCAAGCATCAACTTCTCGCCAGTCTCTATCCAACATGATGGTGAGTTACATGGTCTTCCGTTCAAGGCTTCAAACGGAGCCATACCGATACTGGATTGGTAGCTATTATTATATGCAAACTCTAGTAGATGCAAATGGTCATCCCATGATCCACCAAAATTCAATATACATGCTCTCAAGAGATCTTCCAAAATACGATTCACCCTCTCCGTCTGACCGTCGGTCTGAGGATGATATGCGGTACTAAGATGTAACTCTGACCCTAGAGCCTCTTGTAAGCTATTCCAAAACCCACTAGTGAACAACGGGTCTCGGTCACTTACAATGCTTTTAGGTACTCCATGAAATCTCACTACCCATTTCATATACAATTCTACTAATTTAGCTGCCGTTCTGGTCGATTTAACTGGTATATTGCACTTTTGGTCAATCGGTCCACAATCACCCAAATGCTATCATGTCCCGATCTAGTCCTTGGTAAACCATCGATGAAATCCATCGAGACTTGCTCCCATTTCCATTCGGGAATTTCTAATGGTTGCAATAACCCACTAGGTTTCTTTTACTCGTCTTTAACTAGCTGGCAATTCATGCACTTGGATATAAACTTCCCAACGTCTCTCTTCATCCCTTCCCAGTAGTAAGTCTGCTTCATATCTCGATACATCTTATTACCACCGGGGTGTATAGTCGGTTTTGAGTGATGACACTCCCTAAGCACTTCATCCCTCAATCCATTGACATTGGGTACAACAAGCTTTCCATTCTTTCTAAGCCATCCATCTCGATCAAGCCCATACTTGTTCATCTCCTCATCGATACCCATCTCTAACTTGGAGATGATTTCCAATAGGTTAGGATCGTCCCACTGATTAGAGCCGATCCGCTCAATCAAAGTGGGTCTGATCGTCAAACTTGCTAACATTTCTGGATCCAGTTCGCACTTTGGTTTGAAATCAAACCCCGCGATATACTCCAGTTGCTTCCATTCTAAAAACATAGCCCCTAAACTGGCATGTCTTCTACTCAATGCATCAGCCACTGCATTGCCCTTGCCTGGTGTATATGCAATGTCAAAATCATAGGAAGCCAAGAATTCTAACCACCTTTGTTGCCGGAGATTTAGATCCTTCTGGGAGAAGAGATACTTCAATGACTTATGATCTGTAAACAGCTCAAATCTTTCTCCCAAGAGATAGTGTCTCCACATCTTCAACGCGAACACGATTGCTGCCAATTCTAAATCATGGGTAGGGTATCTTCTCTCGTGCGGTTTCAATTGCCGACTTGCATAAGCTACAACCTTACCGCCTTGCATCAATACAACACCCAGTCCGGTACCACAGGCATCCGTGTATACCGTCATCTCTTCATTCCCCTTAGGAATGACTAACACTGGTGCGCTCGTCAACTTGTCCTTTAGACTCTTGAATGCATTCTCGCACCTTCCATCCCAGACAAAAGCTTGATTCTTCTTAGTTAACTGGGTCAATGGTGCTGCTATCTTGGAGAAACCTTGGATAAACTTACGATAGTATCCAGCTAATCCCAAGAAACTTCTTACATCTGTTGCATTCTTGGGCGTAGGCCAATCCTGTACCGTAGCCACCTTCGCCGGGTCCACGGCAGTCCCATTTTCTGATACAACATGGCCCAAGAACCTCACTTCCCTCTTCCAGAAGTGGCACTTAGAAAACTTTGCTTTCAATTGGTGTTTTCTCAACACCTCCATCACTATTCTTAAATGTCCCTTGTGTTCTTCCTCTGTCCTCGAGTAGACCAAAATATCATCAACGAACACAAGGACAAACTTATTCAACTGGTCTCTGAATACCCTATTCATAAGATCCACAAAATATGCTGGGGCATTGGTCAGCCCGAATGGCATGACCAACCACTCATAAAACCCAGACGGCGTCCGAAATGTCGTTTTAGCTATACTCTCAGCTTCCACTCTAAGCTGATGAAAACCTGTCGCGAGATCTAACTGAGAAAATACTCTCGCGCCATTCAACTGATCAAACAAATCATCTATCCGCGGTAGAGGATACTTGTTCTTCCTCGTCATTTTATTCAACTCGCGGTAGTCTACACACAAACGAAGGGAACCATCCGCCTTGGTAGCAAACACAACTGGTGCTCCCCATTCAGAAACACTCCTTCTGATAAATCCCTTCTTCAAAAGATCGCTGACTTGCACCTCGAGCTCCCGCTGCTCTCTTGGTGCCATATGGCGAAGTGGCATCACTATAGGTCTGGCATCTTTTACCAAATCAATACGGAACTCAATCTCTCGGTGTGGTGGAAGTCCGGTCACTTCTTCGAAAACATCCGGATACTGGCCAACCACGGGCAAACCTGACAACTCACTATGCGGAATGTCGAGGGAGTTTAGAAAACTAGCCAATACCCCCTTACTGGGTAGACCATCAAACACCATCCTCCGCCCATCATCCGCTTTAGCTGTCACCAACAAGCCCTCACAGTCTACCACCACCCCGTATATTTGGAGCCAATCTACTCCCAAAATAATGCCAAACCCAGTAAAGCCCAAAACAAAGCAATCACAAACAAACATGCATCCATGACTCGATAAGATCACATTACGACAAATCATGCTAAGGCTAGTTGAACCACCAATCGGGTTCGTCACTACTAAAGGTCTATCGACAATCTCGGGCTCCAATCCCAACCTTTCTACCAGGTCACTAGATATGAAAGAACTGGAAGCTCCGGTATCAAACAAAACTCTAACAGGAACATCATAAACAGAAAGCATACCTTGAATGACGACATTCTTTCCCTTCTCCGCCGCAGTTGGGGCATCCGACGAAGAAGGAATAACATTAAGGGCATATGCTTTCACCATTTGCTTTTCTTTAGGGGGTTGTGGACACTTGTCTTTGTGATGTCCCAATTGGCCACAATTGAAGCACTTCCTATCCGCTGGCTTGGCCCGACAATTACTAGCATAATGACCCTTCTTACCACAGCTGAAGCACTCAACATCTTGCTTATTCTTTTTCTTCTGGCCATCCTTAGTCTGATTCTGCTTTCTCTTATTCTGGGAACCACCCTTGCCTCCACCACTTGCTTGTGGCTTTGGCTCATCTGCAGATGCAACCTCAGTCTTCGACTTAGGGTAGAGACTTTATGATCTTAATGCTTTCCCCACAATCGATTCAAACGTCTCATCGATGTGGTTAATAAGTTTTTCCCCCAAGTACTGATCCAAACCAGTTATGAATTTCTCATTCTTTTTCTCGGCAGCATCAATAAGAGATAACCCATATTTTGACAAAGTGTCAAATTCAGCAATATATTCCGAGACAGCTCTGCCATTCTGCTTGAGCTCCAAGAATTTCTTAAACAGCACTGACTTCTGAGCAGCCGGAATGAACTTCTCGCTAAAGCGAGCTTTAAACTGCTCCCAAGTAATCTGATCTTCGGGAGTAGCTGCCTTTATAGCATTCCACCAATTCATTGCCCGCCCTTGCAGCTGACGGGACGCTAGCTTTCTCTTCATCGCATCCTCGATACCCAAATCCTCGAAGATACGTTCGCAACTATCCAACCAATCTTGGACATCCGTGGCCGACTCCGTTCCGTGAAACGACTTCCCACCAAGGCTAGTATAATCCTTGTTTAGCTTGGCGAAGTCGACCCTCGGCGCCTGCACTATTGGACCACCACCATTTCCATCATTGGGAGCTGCCCTCTGTACATCTCTAAGCATCTCTCTCATGAGGTCAGTAAACATCGTCCTCATGTCAGCAACATTCCCATTATTGGCCCCTCTACCGGTACCTCTAACATATCGGCTCATCGTCAATCTGAAATAGGAAACGATTAACGACCCCATAGTGGTGCTAGTGCAGTACGACTTCATCCTTATACTACTAATAGTATATATATATAGTTTTTGAAAAACCAAAATAATCACAAATACGCTCTCTCGTATACGTGTATTATCTCTCCCTGATAACCTCCCTAGGTTAACTACGCAACCTAGAGCTCTGATACCAAGTGTGACGGCCCGCCCCGCACCAGCCTGCATTTCCTCCAAAAGTGCGCTGTACACATGCCCGACTAGCACAAGACGGTCGTCAGTAGAAAAGAAAGAAGAGAATGAACTAATCAAGGAACCTGTAGAATGTCTCACAGCGCATGGAATAAAATATAATAATAATAATATACTTGACATAAAACAGGTGAGACAGTGCATAAGCTGATAACTAAAATCAACATCAACATCAAAGCAGCGGAAATCCAAATACAGCTTGTTACAACTTTCCAAATTTACTGTCTCTAACAAAAGAAAGCTAAAGAGGAAGATGCACCACCAATGCCCAAGCAGTGATCTTCAACAACACAGGGAGAATACTATATATATGTTACGTGGAAGCCTCCTGCTCGTCTCCGGATCATCTACCCGTGCATCACCAGCTAACCTGTCTCTAGTCTGCTCGTGTGAGCACCCAAAGTAATAAGAGGAGACATAAAACTCTGAGTCAGACATAAAGCCTGGTTTGAGCGATAAGCATATAAACAAAATAATAACAGGTATACTAAACCATACCTGAACCTGGACCTGCAACCAAAGAGTTAGCACTACATACTGTACAATACTCTAAGGTGCCATCAACATATGGTGTAAAGAAATACGGGGGTGGGGTGTGTATGTCAAACAATCAAGCATAGCAACCATCCTTACGTCTCTCACTCAGTGCGTAAAGTATACGATATCTACCACTTTGGAACACTAGACAAACTGAGGTAACGACGAATCCCGACTTGTAGAAACCCTGCTATGACCAAGCTAAACATATGGAGTCATGACCAAACATTTCAATGACCCACTTCATTGGTTGTAGCCCTTGGTCCTACCTATGCCATAATGGCCCTGAATCCTCCTTCGTACCTCCTACCATAGTGGTCCAAAGCTATAGACATCGATAACTCCTTGGCACGCGTCCCGCAGCAAAGTCCAACCATGAAGCGAACTCATTGGTTCCCAACTAGATCCTGAGCTCTAACTTCCCATACTGGACTTTCTTTGCATCTCGGGTTTGGTCGAATTGGAGTGGGTCTTCAGAAGAGTTGTCGCGCAGTAACAGTCCTAGAACTCGGTTCGGTTCGGTAGTCATTGCTCTCGTCGGTTCGGTTCGGTCCTCCATCCTTGTCATCTTCCATTCAGTTCGGGTCGGGTACTTCACTCCGGGTCGGGTCGGTGTCCTCCTCCGAGTCGGGTCGGGTTGTCGTCTTCCTTCCAGTTCATGCTCCTCCAATCAGCTCCCTCGTTTTTCATCTACTCCGATCCGATCCCTTCGCCTTACTCCAGTCCGATCCGCTCCGCTCCCTAGCTTACTCCGATCCGATCCGCTCCCAATGTTCTTCCGATCCGATCTGGCCTCCATTGTTCTTCCGATCCGATCCCCTTATCCACTCCAACTCTAAGTAAACGGCCTTCCTTTTTGCCAAGTCTTTTATGTGCCAAACTCCAGTTCGGGTCGGGTTTTCTTGCCCAGTTCACATATCCGATCCGAGCCCTCATCCGATCCGATCCGAAGCCCAGCACAACTTTCTGCAACTTTTTCCAGCAACCTTTTTACGCCGTTCGACGACGTTTTTGACAAATCTAACTATTCTAATCAATCACAATTCATGTCAAATAGTCATAACAACATAGCAAACTAACCACAACACCAAAACAATGAATTCATATGTCAAAATGGATCAAATGTGCCCAAAACCCCTTATTTTCCCATAAGCATGTTTAAGCAAATCTAATCATAGAGTTAACAAAACTTAATCAAATCGAACCAAATTTCAACCAGAGGCATAAAACATTATTTAAGAATTTCTAAACATTTTTCCAGAATTTATTAGTGTATAAATTCGCTAATCAACACTAATTACCCCTTAATCAACTGTAATTAGTGAGAAATCATGCAAATCACTCACCTTGGCCACAAACAAAATTCTCAGAACTGAAACTCCTCTGATTTGGGGCGAATACTGATGTCCAACAGCAGCTCTAACCTTGCTTTGGTGCTTTTTCTTCTTAATTTGATGTTGCTAAGCCTAATCTTCAATTAGAAAGTGATTTGGAGTGTTTTAGATGTAGGAGGCCATTGTTAGAGTGTCTAAGGATGAAAGTGGCGGCTGGAAAATATCTAAAGAAATGTTTTCTAACCCTAATCAGCCCCTATATACCCCTAAACCCGAAATCCCCTTTTGGGCCTAGCTGTTAATCACCCGGTTAAGCCCAATTAAGCTGTTTTTCACCATCTGAAACTTGTTTCAGCCATATCTCCCAAACGGTAAGTCCGTTTGGCTAATGTGACCACTCTACGGAAAGAGAAACCATCATCCAGAGCGAACGGAAGTGGTTTCAGGTCAAAATTCATTTCCAGTCAAAAGTTATGGCCAAAAGAGTGCCAACTAGGGGTAAAATGGTCATTTAAAAATCAGGAAAAATCATGAACATGTGAAATGACCCCAATAGTCGTCTCCCAAAGTTACATGACCATACGACTTAGTATGTGAAAGAAATAAATATTCTACGATCCTATGATGCGTAGAATGCGGGTCGTTACAATAAAAGTAAATTTTTATTGTAAAACCATTTTCGACAATTCCTATGTTCATAAATACAATAAACAGATAATTTTTATTGTAAATCAAATTTTGATAATTTTCATGTTCCTACATATAATAAAAAGAATGATTTTTATTGCAAATCAAAATTTAATCATCAACATGTTTCTACATACAATAAAAAGACTAATTTTATTGTAAATCATATTATTATAATTTGATGTTCCTATTTTGACAATAAAAAGAACATTTTATTGTTAGTCAAAATATGACAATAAACATGTTTCTAAATGACAATAAAAATATTAATTTTATTCGTTAATCAAAATATGATAATAAACATATTTCTAAACGACAATAAAAAGATTAATTTAATTGTTAATCAAAATACAATAATAGACATGTTTCTAAATGACAACAAAAAGTAATTTTTTTAATCAAAATATGACAATAAACATGTTTCTAAACGAGAATAAAATGATTAATTATATTTTTAATCAAAATATGGTAATAGACATGTTTATAAACGACAATAAAAAGATTAATTTATTGTTAATCAAATATGATAATAGACATGTTTCTAAATGACAATAAAAAAATTAATTTTATTGTTAATCAAAATATAATAATAGACATGTTTCTAAACGACAATAAAAAGATTGATTTTATTGTTAATCAAAGTATGATAATAGCCATGTTTTTAAACGACAATAAAAAGATTAATTTTATTGTTAATCAAAATATGATAATAGACATGTTTCTAAACGACAATAAAAAGATGAATTTAATTGTAAATCATTTTATGTTCCTAAATGACAATAAAAAGATGAACTTTAATTGTAAATCATTTTATGTTCCTAAATGATAATAAAAAGATTATGTTCCTAAATGACAATAAAAAGATGAACTTTAATTGTAAATCATTTTATGTTCCTAAATGACAATAAAAAGATGAACTTTAATTGAAAATCATTTTATGTTCCTAAATGACAATAAAAAGATGAACTTTACATATTATTATAATATCATAATAATAATCTTTTCAAAAGGTCTAATTTTGAAATCTAATATTTTGATAAAATTGATTAAAACATCCGCTCGAGTAAAAATGACGCTAATCTACTTAAATTGGCTTCATTCACTTAATTATTTTCAAAAAGCATGTTTTGATTCTTTAACTGAATATTTTATAAAAATAACATTCATATAATCCTAAATTGGAATGAGACCCAATCAATTACCATATAATTTTAATTATATGGATTTCATACATCGCATGTATTCTATAATAATGATGAAAAATCCAAATAACAACCAGAGTGCATTTTACAACTAATCACAAGGGAGATGTGTGATTAGAGTATCATCCCAAGACCCGTGTGGGGTTTCAACCAACACATAGCAAAATAATAGATTATTATTTGTGCATTTGGACGATGTGTGAAAATTATCGTCCTAATCACATAAACAAGTCAGGTAACTTGTAAATGAAGTGTAATCGTATCTAAATTATCATAAATATATTAACCTTATTTTACATGTTAAAATACTCCCAATCTCAATCATAACATAACATCCAAATCAACCATCATCCATACGATAGATAATCAACAACAAATATTTCAACCGCAGATAATTAATGTACATTCAGTTATAAATATAAACAACTGTATAAAAGATTGAGCGAGAAAGAGTTCTCACCTTTGTTTCTATTGCGGTAGTCTTTGATTTTCATCGCGCTCGCCATTTTGTCGCTTTTCGCACTCGGTTTCACTGTTTTGGCTCTATCTTCTACAAATGAACTCCAATCTTCACCAAACCTTTTTCTAGCACAAACACGCCATTTCGGTCTAGTTTCCCCTAGTGGACTTTCTTCCAAAAGTTCTCTGATTCACCGAAAATCGTGAATCTTCGCAGCAAGTCTGGTGTCGTAAATTGCATTTTCCGAGCAGCTCCGAACTCCAAAATTCGACTTCCATATACTCAAATCGAAGAGAAAATCATGAACTACAACTTTGTTCTTGAGGAGTTTTGGCCAGAAATGCACGGTTTGTAAGTTATTGAGGAAAGAAGGACATGGGGTTATTTGCAAATCAGGAATTTTGTGAAAAAGGGGATTTTTGATGAAGCGAGGCCTACGGCCGGAGATGGGTGGTGTTGAGGCGGCGGCAGGCCTGACTGGAGGTTGGGAAGGCGCGGAGGTGGTGGTGGTGCGGCGGTGGTGGCTTTTAGTTCTAGGGTTTTCAAAGAGGGAAAAAGAAAGAGAGAAGGAAGGAGAAGAGGAGGAGGAGGAAAAGAGAGAAGGAAGGAGAAGAGGAGAAGGAAAGGAGGAGGAGGACTAATCAGCGGTTGGAGGAGGGAGGAGGGGCGGTAGCGGTGAATTGGAGGAGGAGGCCGTTAATTGTTTTTTTTTTTTTTTTTGAAAGAAAAAGGGGAAGAAGGAAATAATGAATAAGAAAAGGAGGAAGAAACGTCGCTGCCTTTGAAGAGAAGAAGGAGAAGAATTAGATTTGTGTTAGGGTTAGGGAGGAGTTTAGGATATTATATAGGAGATAGAATTTTGTTTTAACCCCTTGTATATTTTAATCTTTTTAATTATATTATCTTTAACCCCTTATGTAGTTAATTTTATTCAATTTAGGTCCGTTTTCATGGTTTAAAAATCCATGTGGTCAACTACGGATTCCATTCTTGATAAAAATTGACATGTAGCCATTCTTTGACATTTCGGATCCAAAGAAACTGGTCTCGTCGAATCCCGAGTACTATGCACAAATAGTGAATATTTAAAGTCTGAATATTGATTGTTTTACACTGAAAAATCAATTATGATCACATATTGATTCTAAAAATCATGAAATTTGGAATCTTATCATTATTTGACGATATGATTCCAGAAAAAAAGTAGAATCGCATTCGGAGGTCGTTTGCAAAAATTCACTTTTTAAGGCGTATATATATTATATTAAATATATATATTTATATAAATAAATTCTGAATCTCGAAATATATCAATGTTTATACTTTTCAAATTCAGAAACGTCATTTTAAACTCAATGGAAGTGGTTTCGAGTCCAAATTCCTTCATATGCCAAAAGTAGCTTTTTGGGCCATATATATTATATATATAAATTCCATAGTGTTTTTCTGAAATTTTAATTTTGTCATAACTTACAATTTATAATTCGAAAGTTTAAAAATTGAAATTTCAAACTACCGCGCCTTTTCAGGCTCGTAATATAATTAATATATATTTATAAGTTTTAACTTTAATTAAAATAAATTTTCAATCATTATTATTTAAAGTAAATCATTTTAAATATTCAAAATTCATTAAAATAGCTTAAAATAAAATTTTAAAGTGGTTCAGGATTTCTGGGTTGTAACAATCTCCCCCACTTCTTCCTCGAAAAAGAACGGAGCTGAAAGTTGTTTAACTAACCAACTCAACTTTCAATCCTAATCAATTTTCAATTTAGTTCAATATTAAATTCGATTTAGCTAAATTTACCATTCTTTTATATATTTGTTAAATTAATTATCATTCCAATAATTTTATTAGTTAAACTAATAATCAAACATCACAACTAGCAATCTATTAGGTGATTATTTTTTCAAATTCATAATAATTTTTTATACTCAAAAATCATATTTTTGTTGCCAATTTCAAACAATAGACCTATCTAAGTTTTGGTTCTCACACCAGCCAATAGGAAATATATAGATATACCACATTCGAAACTCGAACATAATCACTTATGATGATGCCTCATCATCAAAATCATCTCCGGCAACTAAAGTGTGATTCTATATCTGTCTATTTTATGAGGCTTTGAATACACGTTAGTTACGCGTATATTCAAAATCTTCAAATACTCGATTGTCCAAAATAAAATAATATATTAAAATACGTATTATTAGATTAAATTTTCAAAACAATATTTATTTTCATTTTTATTTTAAAAATTAATACCCTTCACACTCGTTCTAGGATACTACTGATCCCATCTCTAACGAGTTATTCTCATTGGATATTACTAATCTAATATTTGATGAATTCTTTCGTTCGGTTCTAATGTGTCTTGTTCTCAAGCTCTGTAAACCAAAGCTCTGATACCAAATGAAACGACCGAAACTCGCCCTTACGGGAAAGTCCGGATTGAATTGAGAACACGACAAATCAGAACACAAACAGAAGAATATTTCATTTCTTATTACAACAATTACATCAGAGTACAAGAATATATTAGAGTATGAATAAATATTACACATTGGAAATACAATATCCGAGATATAAATTACAAAGCAGCAAAAAAAAAAAATACATAACACAACTGAAGGAAACACACGGATACAGAGCTTTACGAATATAGCTTCAGCTGTAAACCAGGATCCTGTGAATATAATATGTGCAAAACAAAAACTACTAGCTGTCCATGTGGAAATTAAGGGCACCCAGAGTTTAGGTAAAAACAATAAACTCCAAGTCAGTCATGGGACTGGTGTGAGAACTAAAAACAGTTATTAATCTTTATTTTAAAAGTGGGGAAATCATGGGACCATGCCGTATAACACGGAACAGGTTTACTCCACATGAATTTCAGTTTAGAATAAAACAACGTAATGCTTTTTTTTTTTTTTTTGGAAAAATGAAGCTATTATAAGACTCAGGTCCCATCCCGCAATGCAACGCGGAGGATAGAGTTTTCCCCTATAATAGACAAACATGCTTGGTACGTTTAAAAAAAATTATTTTGATATTATTACAAGTGCATAGTGTTTAAAACAACTTCAAATATAAATGTATCAATCATAGACGGCGTGGGTACCATATATCATGTTGCCATACTAGTTCTACAATCAAAACTGCATGATGTCGTATTGGAAGTTGGATTTCCATCTATGAACCAAGGCAAGGGATCGTCCTTACTGAATTCGAGACACTCTAGCCCATGTCTCAGGATACATCCGCAACTGTACCTAGAAGAGCCAGGGCCGATCCACAAATACTTTAGTGGATTAGTTATGCCTAAACAATACGTTTCCCGGCCCTATAGGGCATAAAATGTGAGCCACTAGGAACTCAATATCCAAGGTGCCTCATTCCATCATCCACATAAGTAAAATGTTTGGGCTCCATACCATTACACCACTTCTAGCTAGAAAGAAACACATATCCTCCCTGGGGTCCTTCTCCCGTTTCTGGTTCATACCGGGGTGTGAGGCTCGCGAAGTAACGCTATACACAAAGCTTTACCTAAATAAGCTGTGCTTTGATCATCATCCACAAGGTTATGCTTTTCAACAAAAACCTTGATCATTTTCATCTTAGCATGTCATTGTCAGTCCATATCATAACATTGATTTCTGACAACATATAACCTCTTGCTCGTACACCTCGGAGAAGGGTGTTAAGCAAGAGAATTTATTCTCTACCACCAAACAAATATATATTTAGCAGAGATCAACGAATACAGTAGAAAGGAATACAAAGTCAGACATACAATCCATTTGCAAGTTCGTTATGGGTCTGAACGAAACTGGAGGCACCTTATTCCTCATCCCATATGTCCAATATCGGAGAGAGGCCCTCGCATGTCCGTCGATCTCCAAGTACATTTGGATGATAACCACTTATTACCTTGTCTTGGGTGTACCACCCAATCAAGACATCAGAAATCATCCAAAGGATGAGAAGATCTCCGGTCTTCAACCACTGTCTTCATCTTCGATTCTTGGTCATCGTAGTAATTATTCGGAATGGGTTAAACCCGGTCTTTCCGAATAACTTGCGTATTTTATAATTAATAATCAAGTGCTATAAAAACACATCATACGCCTCATTCCAATCAAGAATATTCATTTATTTAAATGTTCTTTTCTCCGGGAAGTGTTCCCATTAATTTTATCAAAGATAAATACTTTTAAACATATAGTTTAATTCTCCTTTGAATATCATTTTTAAAAGATTTTTTTTATCTTTTCTCAACCTAAACCAAAATCCAACTAGTCGGGAATAGCGCCTTACCAAAGTAATCATTTATTTTATTATCCCAGTTCCAACCTATTCATCCCATGGAGTAAAACTAGTGGTACTCTATATCTTACACCCAATGTGTTATCAGTTTATTTAATTACCATTTTGTCATTCAAATATAATTAAAGATTCAACTATCGCATGGAGTAAAACTGGTGGTACTCCATTCTCGGTCACTTCTTAAATTCGGTAAATTTAATTACATTATTCCCATTTAATCTAATTAAAGATTTATTAAAACCCCATTTAGTTTTACTCTTCTAAGCTTATTGATTATTCAAGTTTAATAAGTTAATCTTGTCTTTAAGTGGGTTAAAGAACAAATGTCACTTAAAAACATAGTCCACTATAAATCCAAAATCCTATTCCATTCAACCTCAATTTAATGTATTAAATTGGAAAACTTCTCTTTAGAAAATTCCGTTAAACTTAGTTAAAAGATTAATAAATTACAAATCATAATTTCAACGGTAATTGGGTTTTAAGAATCAATGTCTTTCAAAACACTGTTCACAATCGACCCAAAATCAACTTCCATTTAATTTGAATTATGTTTATTAATTGGAAAATCTCATTTAAATCTTAGTTAAAAGATTTACTCTTTTCTCAACTGGGTTTAAGGACAGTGTTATTTAAGACACGATTCACGACAAACCCAAAATTTAATTTGATATTTAATATCAGGCGTTGAATAGAATTCATGTCGAAACATATTCAATATCAAATTCCAATCCAATTTATTCATTTGTAATTCTTGGTAATTTTAAAACCATTTTAAATCCTTTTATTTATTTATAAAAATAAATAAATCACTCACTATGATAAAAATATCTTTTATTCTAATAAACGTGGAATTTTTCATCTAAAACTTTTTTATATCATTTATTATGATTTTACATAATTTTTCCCATTTTTTAATTGTTTAAAAATAGGCCTATTCAATTAAATGACGTTTCAGGTCATTTAACTACACTGGTGCTGTTTTTATCAAAATTTGAATTTAACATTTCACAAAATCTAACCGTTGGATCTTAACAAATTAAATATCGACGGAAAGATCTTTCCAAAACGAACCTAATGGTTTCAGTGTGGGAAAAAGCTGACGGTTGGATCTTTTGTTATAATTGTCTAAAGTTACGATTTTGAAACGCGAACTACCGCGCACGATTCATTTAATTTTAATCTATATTTATATATATATATATTATATATATATATAGACGATTTCACTAACATGTTCTTTTTAATAATAATTATAAATGTACATTAAAATTATCAATTTTAATGTTTCACCCAATATTTTTAAAACATGTCTAAATTTGTGATTCATATATATATACACACACAATAAAAGTAAATTTTTATTGTAAAACCATTTTCGACAATTCCTATGTTCATAAATACAATAAAAAGATAATTTTTATTTTTAATCAAATTTTGATAATTTTCATGTTCCTACATATAAGGAAAAGAATGATTTTTATTGCAGATCAAATTTTAATCATTAACATGTTTCTACATACAATAAAAAGACTAATTTTATTTTATTTCATATTATTATAATTTTATGTTCCTACTTTGACAATAAAAATGTAACGACCCGCATTTTCGAACAGTTATTTTAAATATTTAATATCGTTTAAATATTGAATTAATAATATAAAAGAATTTTTATATTGAATTATCAATTTATAATCGATATACGATTTATTTCGAATACATATAATTATCGAAATACGAGAACTGAAATAACTCAATTCGAAATTAAAACGGAGTCAGAATAATTCAGATAATCAACATAAATTCTGTTTGGAATATATACGATAATAAATAATAATTTATTATGGAAGAATTTTTTTTTGAATTTAAATTATATTGTATTAATTTATTTTGGTTATTTATATTTACATTCAAATTAAATATCAAAATATATTCAGTTAGTTCAGAATAGTGTTACACTGTTGAAACAACAGTGGTTACGTAAAATAACGGTTCGTGGTTTATATTAATGGACTCTAAGATATTTGATTGTGGATAGGTTCAGAATCAAATCAATATCCATCTAAAAAGAATAAATATCTCTTTATGTCGAATCAAATTAAATAGAAATCAAATCGCGTTTAAATCAAGTCAAATCGAATTAATTAAATATGTACTGTAACCCAACTCTAAACTATCATCTAAATGGTATGTGCGCAGACAAACTTTCCTTAGTGTTTAGGGATTTCATCTTCTATAAATCGCACATTAGTTTTCTATTCCCGTCCTATTGTTCAGCAATTTGTTTGTAGATTTCAGAAAAAAAATTAAAATGGCTTCTACCTTAGGATAATAAAAATTGAACGCCCTTATACTTTGGTAATAACGCAACCCTTTTTGGTTTACTGTTTCCATTCCATTCGTTCTTTCCTCAGATAAAATCAACCAGTTTCTTTTATCAGTTTCTAAAACCTATTGAAGCTTCTACTTCAACAAATTGGAAAATTGCTCCAAAACTAAAATATGAGTCGAATCCATTTTGATTCAAAGGGGCAGATGAAAGAGTATACGCGATGAAGGGGGGTCTCGACTTCGAGTTTCGGTATTTAGTGGGTGTCGATCATTGAGGGATGGAGGGTTCGGAGTTCACCAAAGTCGTGATTGGTGATAAGGAAGTTGTGATGGCCATTGTGGGTTAAGGCTCGAAGTCACGGGGGGGGGGGGGGGGGGGGGGGGTCCAGGAAGAGACTGTGAGTTATTTGGTGAGTTCACAGATAGAGTGTCTAACCTAGGAAAAGAGTGCGAACTGAGTAGCCAAATTTGAGGAAGTGCGATTTGTGGATTGGGGAAACTGACGTGTTTTAGGGAGGAGGGTGAGAGCCTTTATCTTCTGGGTATGGTGATTGGTAGCTAAGATTTTTGGAAAGAGAAGTGTTTAGACAAAAAGGGCATTAGCAGCGAGAAAGAAGGCGATGGTGGAGGAGTCATACTTCCAGTCCAAATGTTTACTGGTGACAGTTACAAGATTTATTGATGTTGTCTTGCGGTGTTTTCGTGGAGTATTTCTAGAGATGGGAATAAAGTTATTTTCAGAGAATGGTAAATTATTGGTCTGGATTTTGGCAGAGGAAGAAAAAGGTTTTGCACAAAATAATCCTAGGTAATTGTCTTAGTTTAATAATTAAAAATATTTAATTATATTCGAATTTGTTCAATTACTTATAATGTGAACTTATAATTTAAACAATGCCAGATTTGATCATGTTACAGGAGAAAGGGAAAGGATTAAGTGGACGGATTAAAATTTGAACAAGGAAAGGTAATCAGTTTTTAATTGATTAAAATTAATGACCATTAAAAATGGTTTAAACTTGTGATATTTATTACTTTGACCAACGGTATCAGAATTGAACGCGACCATGTCAGTTGGAACAATAACAATGAAATCTACAGTGTGGAATTATTTTCGTAGAGAACAGAGCTGCAATTGTTTCGTGATAAAATCAAACGTCCGTTGATTTTAAATGAAACAAAAGCAGAATCACCAACTGCAAAACAAGGTGAGTAAATATCACTCAAATTTTATTTAGAATTATTTTTATCAGTTAAAAATAATTGTTTGTTGAGTGTTTGGATGCTTTAAATATTATTTGTTTTTGTTAAAAATATATTAGTTATTTAGGCTTGGTTGTAGCTATTATATATATATATATTGGTGGTTGGATTTCCCGCAGTATCATTAGCGGATGCCCGCGGTACCATTTGCGGATTATTACACTATGCGCCTCGTGCTATGATAGTGGATGGCCTTCTATACCGCGATATCCTGCCTCGAAGCAGGATGGGTATTATTTATGTTGGCTAACGTCTGTGGATGCAGGAAAAACAGGTTGGAGGAATCCTACTGGATCCCTCAAAATTTATTGCTGTTGTTTTCACATATATACATATATGATGTGTTATAAAACTCGTGATTTGATAATTTGGTATTTTGGATGTTTGAAATATCACTGGGCCTAAATGGTAATTTATAGAAATATCGTAAATAGGGTGTGAAATTTAGAAAGGAAAATTTTATTTTCTAAAATAGAATTTGAATTTAGAATGGGCTAAAGATATTTACTTTTTTGGAAAATAATTAAAAACAAATACTTAATTTATAAACGATGTTTATAAATTAAATAATGCGGGGAATTGAAATGAATTTATAAAGTGTTTATAAATAAAGTGGAAAAATTGTCATTTGATAATTTGTATATTTTAATTTAAATGTGAATTTAAAAATAGAAATGGGGAAATCGTTTTAAAGAAATAAACGATGGAATTTATCCCGATGTTCATATTATAAATTGAACTAAACTAAATCCGTAAGGATTTATGGTTTGAATTCGATTAATTTGAATTTATTTAAATAGAAGTTAAATAGAAAATTGAAAATAGAATTTGAGTATAGAAAATTCAAATAGAATTGAAAATAGAATTTGAATGTAGAAAATTCAAATGGATTTGAATATATAAAATTCAAATAGAATTGAAAAAAGAATTTGAGAAAGGAAAGTTGAAATCATTTCAAAATGGGAACGACGAAATATATTTCAGAATGCGGATTTTTGAACAGAATAGAAATAAATCCAAAGGATTTATAACTTTTCAAAGGAATTGGAATTTAATATAGAAGATCGAAGTATAAATATATTACCGAGTTAGGAAAAATCGACTATTTTAGAAAATCTGAAATATTATGTTGAATTGGGAAAATTAGATTCAATATATATTAAAAATATAAAAGAATGGAGTTGAATTTATATATAAACGAAGTTTAAAACGTTTATATATATAAATATAATTAAAATGAACTCGCCGTAGCGCTGCAGTTCGTAAATTGGCGATTTGGACTTCAATTGAGTATATAGAACTCAATTTAAGTCGGAATTCTTTGAAACAAGAATCGTCAGGACCGATTTGATAATAATTTTCTAATGAAAGAGAAAAATCCGGATTTCGTCGTATATATTTTAAGTTATGTCAAAATCAAATTTTCAGAAAAATAGCGCCATATACATTTGAAAACCATAAAGGTTTATTTAATTTTATAAAAGGATTTTAAGCGAATAAAATCCGAATTTCTATTTAGATAATTTTAGATTTAAGTTATAAAATATATGTGAACTCAAGTGGAGTAATAGATTGATTTTTAAAACAAAAAAATAAATTTTAATTATTGAATAGAATTAACTAATTTGAATAATAATTAGTTAATGGAATTTTTGAATTGAAATTGGGCTTTGAATAAGTGAATTCGATTTGGAAATTTATATTCGAAATCGAAAAGGGAACCTGAAATGAAAATGGGATTCAATTGATTTATAAGTGGACTAAAATACATACGAACATGATATGTTCAAATAACAAGTGAAATAGGCTAAGAAGCAAATTAAAGAATAAATGGGAAAAACTGAATTCAAACGATTGGATTTAGTTGAATTGAATTTAAAACAGGTGAACAGGTGTTAAACATGTATGGAATGAAGAGAATGAAGTTTATAAATTTAGTGCTCGACAATAAGGTACCTGTTTGAATTCCATATGAGGTTTTATGCGCTGTATCGGCTAGCCGCTTGGCTTTTTCTTTTTCTTTTTAATTGGAGAGGGCCTGTGTGGCGGTTTGGGAATTTTCCCGATGCTCCCGGTACAAAGGAGGTTATGGCGAAATTTTCCGGAAATTTAAGGAGATAGAATATTTTTAATAAATTTTGATAGTTAGAAATCAATGTATCGATATATATAGAATTCGATGAGGAAACGAAATGAAAAATAGAATATTGTAAACAAAAAGGAAATCTATAAATTAAAAACAGAAAGCGAACCATATATATGTTTTTAAAATGAATAATTGGTTTTTATGGTGTGTTTATTCGAGGTAAGTGGTCTTGTCTATTTTGAAGTTAATGATGTTTTTAGTCAAGGTCTGAGAGGTAGTTATACCCCAACTTGATTGATTTCATTTTTAACCGATAGATAGCGAGATCCAGTCTCGAAGAGAAATGTTTGAATAAAAGTTAGTTGAATGTAGAGTTTTGGGTTATTGTAACAATGTTTTACACAACATTTGTTTTTACTCAGATAAGTGGAATATTGGAAATATAATAACAAATATTTCCAAAGTATAGAAATAAATGGGTGTGAAAGAGATAAGTAATTGGGATGTTTTCCAATTGCAAATAGAATATATTTTCCAAGTACAGAAAATAAAAGGAGGCGATATATGGAAATGTTTTCCAAATAGTGAAAAAGACCAAAATGATAATTGAAAATATTTGTTTAACATATATTGATAAGGAAATGAAGTAGTGATTTAATTAATGAAATATTAATTAAGGGGCCCAGTGATTGGTTGATGCTTTGAATGGATGTTTGTTTTTCTTCGATAATTAAATAACCGACTATCGAAGTATTTGCCCATATCGTTGTCAATATGGGGAGACCGGTTGGATTATTATCCAAGAACCACTCTGTATTGGCAGTAGTATTGCGAATCAGATTATATCAAGATAAAACAAAGACGGAGTAAAGTGCAAGGGCTTTTTTTTAATAGAAAGTGTGCCTTCGGTTTCGTTCAATCCTAGAATGAATGTAAATGGACGAATGTCTAACAGAGTGTTTCCCATGATCACATATGTTGGTCTGTATAGATATATATGGTGGCAATGGATTTATTCCCTTAGCATAATATGCAGAATATATTTATGCAAATCAATTAGTGATTAACGGATCTTACAATGTGGCACTCAAAGTGATTGTGCTGTCAATGAATGGAAAGTAATCGTTGCCTCAGGCCTCAATAACCGGGAAATGACAAAAATCGGGCAGGCAGCATGGCTGTGTGGGTCGCTCCCATTAGGATGTATAATCACCTATCTAGAGAAATTCATTTTACTTCTTTAATTTATCGATGCTGTCCCTTTTCGGGAAATGGTTGCTGATCCCAACCGTTGGTGATATACATTCGATACACTCAAGCGAAATGAGTGGTCGGTCATGTGTGGGCCAGGTTGGAAGATGTTGTTGTTGAACCCAGTATATTCCTCTCTAGAGATACACTATCGGAAGGTGGTTCCATATATTGTCATAGTCGGAATCCAATCTCCAATAAGCGCCCTACGGTTTTTGGTTTTATATTATATATGGAGCGCGAGATGCAAGCGTTCCACTAGGTTCTATTTATTTGATGTAGACATTATTGTAATCTGGATTTGATATCAAAAATATTTTGGGTTATAGTAAGGTAAAAACCATCCATGTTTATGTGTGGGCTAGTCTTACTATTATCCTTTCTTTCAAAAGTATTTTGAAAGTTAAACAATTAGTTGGAGATTACTCACACCCGTCCCATGACTGACCCAGAGTTTATTTTGTTTTGTTTTCCCTAAACTCTTGGGTGCCCAAATTTGTACGGGCAGTCAAGTAGTCGGGATTTTTTAGATTCACTTGGAAGAGCTGGAAGCAGGAGGCTTCACCAGTTAGCTATAGACTATCATATTTCCATTGTGTACTATGTTGTATCTGGAAACATGTGTTTATAACTATTCCAGGAATAACTGTTGTGCTCTGATAATGGTATGTATTTATAGTTACTGATTTGTATTTCAAAAGTTATGTTATATAATATATTTTATTCATTCCACTGTGAGATTTGTCTTCTTTGTTTTCTTCTATTCTAACATTTCATTCTTTCTATTTCTCATCCTCTAACTTCTTTCTAATAATGATTCGTATTTCTAAGCAATTTGGGTTGGACGTGTGGTGTTATTAGTCAACTCAGATAGTACGGATTTGTGGGCCGTTACAGTTGGTATCAGAGTTTAGGTTGAGCGAATACCTAGGCTTTGGTGGGATGTGCTCATTAGAGATAGGGTCAGTAGTACCCTAGAATGAGTTGAGTGTATATATACGACGGAGCGTATTTGTTAATGGATATAAAAGTTGTTTTATATTGTGTTGGTCAGTCTATTGAGTGGTTTATGAATTCTGATCGAATCGTGGGACACCACGAAGTCGATAGGAATTTCTAAACGCTTGAACAGAAAAATTCGACATGATATTGTTTTAAAGTGGGTAAATGAATTTTTTTTACCTGAAATTCTATTTTGATAGAAAAAGAATAATTTTCTTAAATTATTATGATATATGGATGTGTTGGATGTTAAAATTATAATCAAATAAGGTTAAAAAATCGGAATCGTTATATATAACCAAATATAATTTGTATACGAATGAAATATACAAATGTGAGGAACTGAAATTGGATTTAGAAACAGAATTAAGAATTTAAATCCTGGGTGTTTGGAAAAATATTTTCGAAGTATATTAAAATAATATAGCGAATGATTTTTGAATAAAAATCATTTTTTGATGAATCTTATAAGTGATAAAGCACTGAACTCACTTCAGTCGTTGGAAAATAATTCTGATGATGACTGCAGCATTATCAGTGTTTATTTTCGAGTTTCTAAGTGATGAATTGCTTCCTTAGAAAAGTTTTTTGTGGAAATTTGTTTAAAAGAAAACAAGTTGGATAGAAAAAATTCAAATGTTTTGAATCAGAGGTGGTATTTATATATTTATGTAATTTCAAAAAGATTTGAAATAAAAACCTAGGGATTTGGATTCTGGAATTTAAATTTTACTTAAGCAAGTTAAACGGATCGAAGGAAATAAATTGACTAAAATCAATTTGAATGAATTTGAATACATATGAATGGAATATGAATTAGTGATAAATCATTCAAAATAAATGAATGTGAGTATAAATGTTGTGTAATATAAACTTGAACCAAAAGTTTTGGTAGAATTAGTTTTGTTGAAATAAGAAATGTTTGAGTTTCAACATTAATGGGTTTTGGTAAAGAAATGGGTTCGTACTATTTTTCCTACCTTAGTAATTTCGGGGACGAAATTCTTTTAAGGGGGGAGAATGTAACGACCCGGATTTTCGAACAGTTATTTTAAATATTTAATATCATTTAAATATTGAATTAATAATATAAAGAATTTTTATATTGAATTATCGATTTATAATCAATATATGATTTATTTCGAATACATATAATTATTGAAATATGAGAACTGAAATAATTCAATTTAAAATTAAAACGGAGTCAGAATAATTCAGATAATCAACATAAATTCTGTTTCGAATATATACGATAATAAATAATAATTTATTATGGAAGAATTTATTTGTTTTTGAATTTAAATTATATTGTATTAATTTATTTTGGTTATTTATATTTACGTTCAAATTAAATATCAAAATATGTTCAGTTAGTTCGGAATAGTGTTACACTGTTGAAACAACAGTGGTTACGTAAAATAACGGTTCGTGGTTTAAATTAGTGGACCCTGAGATATTTGATTGTGGATAGGTTCAGAATCAAATCAATATCCATCTAAAAAGAATAAATATCTCTTTATGTCGAATCAAATTAAATAGAAATCAAATCGCGTTTAAATCAAGTCAAATCGAATTAATCAAATATGTACTGTAAGCCTACTCTAACCTATCATCTGAATGGTACATGCGCAGACAAACTTTACTTAGTGTTTAAGGATTTCATCTTCTATAAATCGCACACCAGTTTTCTGTTCCCATCCTGTTGTTCAGCAATTTGTTTGCAGCTTTGTGAAAAGAAATTAAAATGGCTTCTACCTTAGGATAATAATAATCGAACGCCCTTATCCTTTGGTAATAATGCAACTACCCTTTTTTTTACTGTTTCCTTTCCATTCGTTCTTTCCTCAGATAAAATCAACCCGTTTCTTTTATCAGTTTCTAAAACCGATTGATGCTTCTGCTTCAACAAATTGGGAAATCGCTCCAAAACTAATAATACGAGTCAAATACATTTCGATTCAAAGGGGCAGATGAAAGAGTACGCGATGATGGGGGGTCTTGACTTCGAGTTTAGATATTTAGTGGGTGTCGATCATTGAGGGATGGAGGGTTCGGAGTTCACCGAACTCACGATTGGGGATAAGGAAGTTGTGATGGCCATTGTGGGTTAAGGCTCGAAGTCGCCGGGGGGGGGGGTCCAGGAAGAGACCGTGAGTTGTTTGGTGAGTTCACAGATGGAGTATCTGACCTAGAAATAGAGTGCGAACTGAGTAGACAAATTTGAGGAAGTGCGATTTGTGGATTGGGGAAGCTGACGTGTTTTAGTGAGGAGGGTGAGAGCCTTAATCTTCTGGGTATGGTGATTGGCAGCTAAGATTTTTGGAAAGAGCGGTGTTGAAACAACAAGGGCATTGGCAGCAAGAAAGAAGGCGATGGTGGAGGAGTCAGACTTCCGGTCCAAATGTTTACTGGTGACAATATCAAGATTTATTGATGCTATCTTGTGGTGTTTCCGTGGAGTATTTCTAGAGGTGGGAATGAAGTTCTTTTCATAGAATGGTTAATTATTGGTCTGGATTTTGGCAGAGGAAGAAAAAGGTTTTACACAAAATAATCCTATGTAATTGTCTTAGTTTAATAATTAAAAATATTTAATTATATTCGAATTTGTTCAATTACTTATAAGGTGAACTTATAATTTAAATAATGCCAGATTCGATCGTGTTACAGGAGAAAGGGAAAGGATTAAGTGGACGGATTAAAATTTGAACGAGGAAAGGTAACTAGTTTTTAATTGACTAAAATTAATGACCGTTAAAAATGGTTTAAACATGTGATATTTATAACTTTGACCAACGTTATCAGAATTGAACGCGACCATGTCAGTTGGAACAGTAACAATGAAATCTACAGTGTGGAATTATTTTCGTAGAGAACGGATCTGCAATTGTTTCATGATAAAATCAAACGTCCGTTGATTTAAAATGAAACAAAAGTATAATCACCAACTGCAAAACAAGGTGAGTAAATATCACTCAAATTTTATTTAGAATTATTTTTATCAGTTAAAAGTAATTGTTTGTTGAGAGTGTTTGGATGCTTTAAATATTATTTGTTGTTGTTAAAAATATATTAGTTATTTAGACTTGGTGGTTGCTATTATATATATATTGGTGGTTGGATTTCCCGCAGTATCATTAGCGGATGTCCGCAGTACCATTAGCGAATGATTACACTATGCGCCCCATGTTATGATAGTGGATGACCTTCTATACCGCGATATCCAAGCAGGATGGGTATTATTTATGTTGGCTAACGTCCGTGGATGCAGGAAAAACAGGTTGGAGGAATCCAACTGGATTCCTCAAAATTTATTACTGTTGTTTTCACATATATATTATAATATATGATGTGTTATAAAACCCGTGATTTGATAATTTGGTATTTTGGATGTTTGAAATATCACTGGGCCTAAATGGTAATTTATAGATATAACATAAATAGTGAAACAACCCGAAATCCCCCTTACGGGAAATCACGGATTGAGTTGAGAACGAGCCACAAAAGAATGCAGACAGAAGAACATTTCATTGTATATTACAACAATTGCATCAGATTGCAAGAATATACAGAGTATTAACAAATAATATACATCATAAAATATCAGAGATTACAATAAATTACACAGTAGCGGAAAATAATACAAAACACAACTGAAGGAGATATACGGATACAAAGCTTTTCGAATATCATTCCAGCTGTACATCAGGATCCCGTGAATATAAATCTGCAAAACCAAAACTACTAGTTGCCCGTGCGGAAAATGAGGGCACCCAGAGTTTAGGTTAAAACAATAAACTCCAGGTCAGTCATGTGACTGGTGTGAGAACTAAAACAGTTATTAATCTTTATTTTAAAGTTAGGTAAATCAAGGGACCACGCCGTATAACACGGAACGGGTTTTCTTCCAAGAATACCAGTGCATAAAACAAACAGCGCAATGCTAAATAAAGAAAAATGAAGCTATTATAAGACCCAGGTCCCATCACACAATGCAACGCAAGCCGGAGGATAGGGTTTTTACCTTATAATAGCCAAGAATGCTTGATACGTTTAAAACAAATCATTTGATACTATTATAAGTGCATAGTGTATAAAACAACTTCAAATCATAAGTATCAATCATAAACGGCATAAGCGCCCCATCCCACTATGTCGCCATACTAGGCTCTACAATCAAAACCGCAAAGTCACGTATTTGAAAATTGGATTTCCATCTGTGAACCGAGGCCAGGGATCGTCCTTGTGACGATCCCAAAATCCGAAGGGCGGTATTAAGGATAATCATTGGGAAAAAACACATTAATCATCATAGCAGAGTACAGATAATAGCAGAAACAATAAATAGAATAAATTTACATGGATATGACAGCGGAATCACAACATGTAATGATATCAGAATAGCATAGCGTGGGATATAACTTAGTAAATAAAAAGGAAAGTGATCAGTCATCATCGCCAGGGGCGGAATACATACATGCAGTGAGACATAATAAGGGTATCAGTCTACATTGCCGAAGGCGGAATACATATACAACAGTAAGAAATACGGAAAGTAAATCAGTCTGCATCGCCGTGGCGGAATCATAATTTAAGAACAATAATGGCGGAAAATGTCAAATTCATCTCTGTGAAGTCAGCCTCGCCATGAGCCAAAAATGCGCTCTATGCAGCAGTGCAGAGCCAAAAACAACCTGTCACCTGTGTACTAGGCTGCCCGTGTGAAAATAAGGGCACCCGCGTTTGCAAAGTGAAACAAACAACGAGTCAGTCATGGGGACTGGTATGAGGAATCTATTTAACAATTTAACAACAGTAATAGCAAATGCCTCGGGACTGCACACTCTGGGTAACCCCTGGATCTTCAGGGCCGGTCCTCTCTTACGTTTGAGGATTGGCAATTCCTGAACACACGTTTCCTGGTCCTTACAGACCTATAATCGAGGCGCCTCGCACTCCAACAACAACATAGGTGAAAAATAGATATAAATGTCACTGGTGGTAAGTCACTGACACCACCATAGCTAGAAAGAAACGTCGTGCTCTCCCTGCAGTCCGTATCCCATTTTTAACTCATACTGGGGTGTGAGGTTCGCGAATCTACGAAATACACAAAGCTAGGCTACGTAGACCTTGCTTTGATCATCATCCACAAGACTTTGCTTCGCAACAGAAACCTTGATCACACCATCTTGGCATGCCACATAGGCAGTCCACTCCACACGATTGATTTCCATCTATATATAACCCCTGAGCTCGTATGTCTCAGAGAAGGGCGTTAAGCAAAGGAATAAATTCTCCACCGCCAAACAGATATATATTTAACAAAGATCAATCAGTATAGAACAAAATCCAATGTCAGACACACAGTCCATTTACAAGTCCGTTCTGGGTCTGAACGAAACCGGAGGCGTCAATTCCTCGCATATCCGTACAATCAACACATACGTTCAGACGGCTACTACTTCCGTCCCCTTCCGGTAGCTACTCCGGTCAGGAACCTCAGTAGCGCCCATCCAGCCGATACGAAGATCGTTGGTCTTGAATCGTCTATGCATTTTCCGATTCGAATCGCTCGATAAATTATTTGAAATGAGGGTTAGCTCGGCCTTTTCAAATAATTTATGTCATTAGAATTTAAATCGATTCCTTTTTATGGTTATATTATTCGACATCCATCTTTCAGTTATTTAGTGTTATTTTCGTGTCAAACACATACAACCATCAAATATCAAAAATTCAAGCCCAATTGGTTTATTTTCAATCAATATTGCTTATAATATTTTATAACGATTTTTCGCCATTTTTATTTATTTAAAAATGGCCTAATTTATTTAAACGACGTTTCAGGTCGTGTCGTGGCACTGGCGCTGTTTTTCCCTTAATTTGTTTTACACATATCGGAAAATCTAACCGTTGGATTTCTACAAAGTCTATATTAGTGGGAAGATATTCCCAAAGCGAACCCAATGGTTCCAGTTTCGTGAGAATCCGACGGTCGGATCTTCCACACTAGTCGTTTGAAGTTACGGTTTTAAAATTCGAACTGCAGCGTCGTTATTCGATTTAATTTAATTATATTTATATTTATATATAAATATAAACGATTCTGGCACTGTTTTTCTTCATATTTGAATTAAACATTCCGGACAATCCAACCGTTGGATTTTTACAAGGTTGGTGCCGTTGGAAAGATATTTCCAAGGCGAACCCAACGGTTGCGGTTTCGGGAAAATCCGATGGTCGGATTTCTCGTACTAATCGTTTCAAATTACAATTCCGAAACACGAACTACACGGCCTCTATTCCTTTTAATTATATTTATATATATATATATATAAATATAGTTCATTCTATAATTTCAACTATAGTTTATTCTACATTTTCAACTTCGATTCCACTTCAAATATTTCACTAACGCCTTAATATTTCGAAAAATTTCGCCATAACCTCCTTTGTACGAGGAGGGGTTTGGAAATTTATTGGGTCGTATTAGGTACCCAATAAATCCTAAAAAGCGTTCACATATTTATAGTGATATATTCTGGTGTTTACGGGGGAGCATGTACTGATAATCACTCCAGAGAATAAATTCCCGTCACCCCGTTTCCGTGTGGAAATAAATAGTCCATGTGCCGTGTCTAATAACTAGAGCGACGTGATTATTGTCAACTCCAGACCCGTGTGGGGTTTTTATTAATCTGGCAATTTATCGTTATAATTTATATAGTCCATATCAGTCATCAGTTCAACCTGTAGTACCTAGTCATCGCCATACAAGCCTCTTGCTTGTATGGTAAATCTTCCACCTCGTCACACAAGCTCCAATTGCTTATGTGGAATATGATGAAGTATGCCTATCATCAAGAAGTATGCCATGTAGTGTAGTTCAAAATTAATTGTTACTATCCTATGGCGTTATTTATTATTTCACACAGAATAACCAGCACTCCGCATCCAATGGCATTCACAGGAGTTGATATATAAATAAAATTGCGCAGCCAACTCATCAAGGTTTACCTATTTGTCGGGCATGCAAATAATTTCTTTACTCTACAGCTAATCCATTTTTCCTGTTCAACACATGTATATATATGCAGAACAAAGCTAATAATAATATTTCTAGCAAACTATTATTTATTTCAACACATGTGTATTTTTAACTAAGCGTATACATGATAAAAGAAATATTTTTCATCAAAAATATTTATTCGACACGTGTGTATTTTTAACTAAGCATATACATGATAAAAGAAATATTTTTATCATCAAAAATATTTATTTGACACATGTGTATTTTTAACTAAGCGTATACATGATAAAAGAAATATTTTTATCATCAAAAATATTTATTCGACACATGTGTATTTTTAACTAAGCGTATACATGATAAAAGAAATATTTTTATCATCAAAAATATTTATTCGACACATGTGTATTTTAAACACTTCATATTCACTATAAAAATATAGTTTTCATTGTCGATTCATTTTATTTTTAAAAGATGATAACATTCAACACATGAACTTCAACTCAACAAATGAATTGCAATTCAACACATGAATATTCTATATAGTTTGTATATATATATAAATGTGATTTTTATCGCTAAAGCCATTTGTTTAAATTCAAATAATATTCAACACATGAATTTCAACTCAACGAATGAATTGCAACTCAACACATGAATATTCTATATAGTTTGTATATATATAAAAATGTGATTTTTATCGCTAAAGCCATTTGTTTAAATTCAAATAATATTCAACACATGAATTTCAACTCAACGAATGAATTGCAACTCAACACATGAATATTCTATATAGTTTGTATATATATAAAAATGTGATTTTTATCGCTAAAGCCATTTGTTTAAATTCAAATAATATTCAACACATGAATTTCAACTCAACGAATGAATTGCAACTCAACACATGAATATTCTATATAGCTTGTATATATTTCAACGAATGAAAATTATTCTAACACATAAATATTTCAGAAAATTTCGGCAGCATAACGGCAGGGTAGTTAAAACCGGGACCGTCCCTAGTACGGCTCCTCGCTCTACCTTAAAACCTCACGGTTTTTGACAATGGGGATCATGCATCTAGTTCGCACGCAGACGACATGTTTTATTTTCAATTCCACAATCCTATTCTATTTTGTTTCAACCACAAGAGGGTATTTTTCAACCACAAAGGTATTTTTCAACCATAAAGGTATTTTTCAAACACAATATCAACCACAAACAATTATTTCCAACCATTCGTCATACAAATAACATCACGTCAATCACAAGCAATAAATATCGTCCATGGTCTGTAGACGAGGGGAGTGTATATATATATATTATATAATAATTCACTTGCATTTCATCACAAATTAAAGCATATATGTTTCATTCAACGCTTGTATAATTTATACATCGCTAATATAACTTATACAACACATGTACATGAGGTATACAATGCGTATATAATTTACACTTCGCTTATATAATTTATACAACGCGATTTCATTCACACAAATAGTTTAGATTCCTCACATTGGTTGTTGCAGTGCTAAAAATCGTAGGAAGGTCAGAAAAATCCGCGGCTTCTTCTAGAATGTAGAGAGCCTCCTTGCGGTCACGGTGTCTCCTGTTTCATCAAATTTCGTTAAAGAACGAAAAAGATATTATTTTTCAAAGTTTTGCAACACTTAAAAGTGTTATTTTCATTTCAGAATTTTACATCAGAAAAGTTTTTAAAACTTCGAAACTAGGTCTCGATTTTTAAGCCAAACCGTACCTCGATGCTTCGATCAGACCACGCAGCGTCAGAGAGCTACGAACCACCTCCAGATCGGCGGTGGTGGCGATGGGATCGGTGGCTTGTGTGGGTCTCGGCGGCGCTCTGAAAGGCACGACTTTCTGGTCGAATTCCGACGCCTACGGTGGATGGATGGAGGCGTGGCTTGGTCGGATGGGTAGAGGAGGCGAAGGCGGTTAGAAGCTTCAACAGGCGGCGGCGGCGAAATCGCTTGAGGCGGCGGCAAAATCGACTGGAAGTTTCGATCCCTCTGAGTCGTTCAAATCGCTGGCGGCTAGGGTTCCTTCGTATTTTTTTTTAAAAGGAAAATTCCTATTGGCCAGAGCTTTATAGAAATTTTTAAATAGTGTTTTTGCAAACGGACTCCCTTTTAAACCCAACGACTGTCGCCCCTAGCTAAATACCCCCATTCCGGACACAATGGGATATGTTTCGTTGGCCATTTCGACTGTTACAGTCAGTTATTTTTCAAATTATAATATAAAACATTCGATATTTAATTTAAACGTACATTTCAATTTGCCAGGGCCACAAACTGATTCGAAAAATTCCAGAAAAATAAATCTAGCTTTGTTTCGACGATACGGTCCTAACAAAACTAGTTTCGTTGAATTCTGAGCTCGTTTGAAAAACGGCCATTTTTAGGTCGACCCATTTTAACAGAATTTGACCAATCACATTATCTTTTGCCCCGATCACATACTAGCTTCAAAAATTATGAAATTTGAAACTTAGTATTTATTTGACATCCCGGACCCAACAAAAGTGGTTTCGTCGAATTCCGAGGTCGTATGCAAAATATCAATTTTCAAGGGCTATATATGTTATACAGCGACCTTTCTGAAAATTCATTTGGCCATAACTTTTGATTCCCGCTATGAAACTTCGATTTTTCAGATTCGTTAGAAAGGTATTGATAAACAGATTTAAATATCTTCAGTTTCACTAAAATCCGTTATATTTTCCACCCTGTACAGTCAAACAAAGTTTGTATTCAAAATTTCAAACTGCAATACTATACCCAATCCTATATTTTATTGAAATATACTATTTCACTATTCAAATTCTTTGGTAATAACCTAATTTAAAAAATTTAAACTGGTTCACATTTTACGGGTTATTACAGTCCTCTACCGATTCGAGACAATCTAGGCCATGTCTCAGGACCCAGACACAGGTGAGCCCTTGGATCGTCAGGGCCGGTCCACCGATGTGGATTAAAATGCCTGAACACTGCGTCTCCCCGCCCTATGGGGCGTAAATGAGTCCAATGACTCCATCGGTCCCGGATCGACCGATATATCTGAGGCGCCTCGCAACATCAACAACCACATAAGTCAAACTCGTCAGGGCGTGAAAAATCATTGATGCCACTTCTAGCTAGAAGGAAACGCATGCCCTCCCTGATGTCCTCTCCCGTTTCTGGTTCACAACCTGGGTGTGAGGCTCGCAAATCAACGTTACACAAAGCTATGCCACACAGGCCGTACTTTGATCATCACCCACAAGACTTTGCTTTTCAACAGAAACCTTGATCATTTGCCACTTAGGCATGCCACACAGGTAATTCACGACATGCGCTTGATATCCATCAATACATAACCCCTGAGCTCGTACGTCTCAGAGAATGGTGTTATGCAAGAGAATAAATTCTCCATCGCCAAACAGATATATATTTAATAGAAATCAATCACACAGAATAAAATCCAATGTCAGACACACAGTCCGTTTACAAGTTCGTTCTGGGTCTGAACGAAACCGGAGGCACCCAGTACCCCGCCTATCCATCGATCTCCAAGTACGTCTGGACGATCACCAACTGATTCTCTCCTCTTGGGTGTACGGACCAATCAAGATCATCAGTAATTACCCAAACGACGTGAAGACCTCCGGTCATCAACCACCGTCTTCATCTTCGATACCACATCGAATCAGTTATTCAGAATGGGATAAACTCGGTCTTTCTGAATAACTCGCGTATATAATAAACAAGTGTTACACAAACACAACATACGCCTTATTACTTTTCAGAATATTCTTTTATTCAAATATTCTTATACTTTGGGAAAGGTTCCATTAATTTTATCAAAGATAAATTCTTTAAATTTATTCTTTAATCTTCTTTGAATATCAATTCAAACTAGTCGGGATTAGCGAACCACACCGGAGTAATCATTTATTTTATCCCCCAATCCCCACTTATTCATCCCATGAAGTAAAACTGGTCATACTTCATATCTAACACCACAGTGTTATCTGTAAATTCAATTACCATTTCACATTCAAATCTACTTAAAGATTCAACTATCGTTTGGAGTGAAACTTGTGATACTCCATTCTCGATCTTTTCCAATCTAATTAGAGATTCATTAAAACTCCATTTAGTTTTAATCTTTAACTGGGTTAAAGAATCAGTGTCGTTTAAAACACGGTTCACGATAAATCCAAAATCACATTCCATTAATTATCGGGTTAAAGAACAAGTGTTAATTAAAACACTGTTCATGATAAACCCAAACATCAATACCAATTCAATTCCAATTAAATATCATTTAATTGGTACACTTCATTAAATCTAAATAAAAAGATTTAATCTTTTCTCAACTGGGCTTAAGAACAGTGTTAATGAAGACACCATTCACGACAAACCCAAATCACATTTGATATTAAATACAAGGCTCTGAATAGAAAATATATCGGCTTATATTCAATATCAAATTCTACGACCAACAAATATCATATTGGAAATAACGATATGAATATATCTTTCAAATTCCCATAACAATATCTGTATCATCACGAAATCCAACATCGAAATAATCCGAAGACAATTTCGATTCAAATCCATTCCAATTCACTTATTGGAAATTCTGGTTATTTTCAAAACCATTTCAAATCCAATTCATTTATTTAAAAATAAATAGAATTATAATTCTAGTTCAAAACTAGTTCGTTTCGATAAAAATCTATTTTTATCTTTTCAAATATGGAGTTTTTCATCCCAATTCTTCCCAAATCATTTCTTATGATTTTACACAAATTATTAATATTTTTAATAATTTTATCAAGGCCCGTACAGTCGATTTCCATCAACGGCCATCGAACTGCACTTACAACGACCTTTTTCAAATTTGATTTGGACATAAATCCAAATCCAACCATTAGATTTCTAATTTCTAATATTCGTTAGAAAGCTCTTTTCGATACGAACCCAACTGTTCTAGTTTTAGGAGAACCCGACGGTCGGATCTCCCGCAATATCCATTCGAAGTCAATGGTCGAAATTCACGAACAACCACAGCGCGGCGCGTTCTATTCAGGCCATTATATTATATATATAATATATACTTCGTCGATTTCCTTTTAAAACGTATTTTATAAATCGTTTTAAATTCATTTCAAATTGATTTCAATTCAAATCGATTTCAATTCAATTTCAGTTCGTTCTAAATTCAATTCAAAACGATTTCAATTCTTTCAATTTAATTTGAATTTCAAATCTTTTCAATTTAGTTCGAATTTCAATTCATTTCAATTTAATTCGAATTTCAATTCTTTTAAATATAGTTAGAATTTCAATTCATTTCCATTTAATTCGAATTTCAATTCTTTTCAATATTCATTGAAAAATGAATAAAATCGATATAAATATCGTTCACGTCAAAATGGCGTCAATCTAATCAACACGGCTTCATATATTTCTATTTTCAAATATTCTATTTCAAATATTTCTTTTTCAAATATTTATGTCTTTAAATATTCTATTTAAAATATTTCTTATTTAAATATTTCTATTCAAAACTGGAATGAGGCCCAATCAAATACCATAGATTTTATTTCTATGGATTTCCATACAACGCATGTATATATCAACAATGACAAATAATCAACCATCATCCAAAGTGCATTCTACACTGTATAAGCATCAAATATAAATATTCAATGCTTATAATAGTCTGTTAATCAATCGATTGACATAAAACTGATTATTGGGATTAGTGTATGTCGTATATCACCCCAATACCCGTGTGGGGTTTTCAAACAATCAAACACAGATTTTATTTGTGCAGTTGGGCGATGTGTAAAATTTATCGTCCCAGTCAATATCAGTCAAATGTGTGTATATAAACAAATCGTCCGATTTGTTTATTTTTATTTCATTTTAAATACACGTTAAAAATTCTATTTTCAACTATAAAATATTTTTATTTCAATCCACTTCACACAATCAACTACACATCAAAATCAAACAAACAAACAAGCCGTCCATGGTCTGTGGACGATGGGTGTCGGGTGCTACTAAACACCGTTTGCATCCTAGTATATATTTCAAACTAGAAATAAATTAAATGTGAGGAGTTCTCACAGAATAGCTAATCCAATGCCACGACTCTTCTTATGTTGAAATTTTCGTCATTCTCGCCCTTTTGTCACTTTCGTTGCCCGCTTTCACTACATATATAAAAATCACATTTTTATATTGTTGCTATGTATATAAAAATCTCGTTTTTTATAACTATGCTATATGGATAAAAATCACTATTCTTATCCCGCTGCTATATAGATAAAACTTATATTTTTTGCATCCCTACTATATAGATAAAAATTCTATTTTTATCTTGCCACTAATATAAAAAAAATTATATTTTTATTACCTTACGTGAATAAAAATCATATTTTTATTCTTTCTAGGATATAAAGATCAAATTTTTATTTTATTTTTCTCTCTTTGCTTTCATATGATAAAGATCAAATCTTTAACTCGCTACATACATATAAAATTCGAATTTTATGACCCTTATACATATGTAAAAATCGCAACTTTACACTAAGACCATATTTTTATATAACCTAAAAATCAGATTTTATATATTAATTAAAAACTTAAATTGAAATCAACACATATAAAAACTCACTGCCGAAGAGGATACTGCTGCGCTCGTGGAGGTGGCATCTCGTCGGGGTCTGGAGGCTTCTTCTGGTGGTAGGCGGTTGACGCTAGGGTTTGGGGTTATACGGGTTGCGTCGGACCGGGGGGGGGGGGGAAGGGGGGCTGCGGTTGGTTCAGGGGGCGCAAGGTGGAGAAGAAGAGGGGGAGGAGGAAGGAAGGTAGCGGCTCTGACGAGGGAGGGGGGTGGGCGGTCGGCCGATCTGAGGTGGAGGGGGTAGGTGGCGGCGCGCGATTCGATTAGGTTTTTTTTCTTTGTTTAAATGAAACCGGGGGGGGGGGGGGGGGGAGGGGCTGAAAGAGATAAAAAGGGGGTTAGTTGACTTTTCTTTTTTATTTAATTTCATTCTAAAAAGCAACTTTAAATTTTCACCTCGAAATCGAACCCACCGCCTGTCGTCCATAGCTAATTACCCCCATTCCGAACACAATGGGTTATGTATCGCAGACTGATTCGACTATTTCGATCAGTTTTTCTCAAAATCAACATATAACTCTATATATTGAATTTGAATGCGCATTTAACTTACCGGGGCCACATACGAACTCTAAAAATTCCCGAAACATGTTTTCTAGCTTCGTATTGACGATACGGTCCTAACAAAACTAGTTTCGTCAAATTCTAAGACCGTTTGAAAAATGGCCAATTTCCAGTCGATTAAAATCAACTAAAACTGGTTAAACGCGTTTTCCTTTACCACGCTCACATATTGATTCGAAAAATTACGAATTTTGAAACCTAGCCATAATTTGACATCACTGATCCAACAAAAGCGGTTTCGTCGAAAATCGAGGTCGTTTGCAAAATGGCTATTTTTAAGGGCCAGAATTCCATACGACTATTCTGAAATTTCAATCGGACATAACTTTTGATCCCCGCTATGAAATTTCAATTTTTCGGATTCGTTGGAAAGATATTCTTAATTAGATTCAAATATTTTTGGTTTCACTAAAATCTGGTTTATTTTGCACCCGGTACATTCATTTGAATTTTGAAATTGAATTATCGAGCTACCACGCCATTTTCTATTCCTTTTACAAATAGAATAAATATTTATATTCTAAAATGATTCGAATAAATATATACGTTCGAATTCTATTCAAATTAAATTTCTTGTCGATATTATTTAAAATAATTCATTTTAAATAATCAAAATTCGCTAAAATTGCTAAAATAAAAATTTTAAATTGGCTCGGATTTCCGGGTTATTACAATCTCCCCACTTAAAACTTTTCATCCCCGAAAAGGAATGAAGCCGAAAGTTGTTTCACAAATCAACTCAACTTCCAATATTTTCACTACGGCTTAAGTTCTTCAACTTTTCAGTTTCTAAGAACTTTTCAAAAATTTGGCTAACACCCTAAATTTTAGAAAAATTTCGCCATAACCTCCACTGTACCATGGACTTCGGGATATTTCATATAGCCTCCCATGACCTTCTTCAATCAAAAAGAAAAAGCCAATCGGCTCATAAAATCATCATCACCTAAACAAACAGTAAATTATGGTAAACATGTACCTATTTATCGGATAAACAATTTTATTCTTCTGCTCTAGCCTCTTTACAAAGACCTGTTCAATGTAAGTACATGTATATGCAAGCAAACACGATAATTTTCAATACAATTCACTATTTGATACAATTGGCTAAATGGTTCAATGTTTAATTAATCAAACAATAATCAAACAACACAACCAACAATCAATTAGTTGATTATCATTTTAAATTCATAACTATGATACATAGTTTAAAAATCAGATTTTTGATGCCAAATCACAACAATAAGCCATATCTAATTTTGGTTCTCACACCAGTCAATGTGAAATATATAGAAATTCCACTTTCAAAACTCGAACATGAATACTGATGATGCGATCGCTTTAGCAATCATCAGAACCACCTTCGGGCGACTAGAGTGTGATTCTATATCTATTCGGTATATTAAAACTTCGAATACACGCGGATCAGACTTATATGCAAAATCTTTATATACTGCATTGTCCAAATTCAATATAATATAAAACAAATAATCAAATACGAATAGTTGATTTAATTTTTCAAAACAAAATTTGTTTTCACTTTTATTTCAAAAACACTACCCTTCACACTTGTTCTAGGATACTACTGATCCCATCTCTAACGAGTCATTCTCATTGGATATTACTTATCCAATATCTGATGAATTCTTTCGTATGGTTCTAATGTGTCTTGTTCTCTGAGCTATGTAAACTAAAGCTCTGATACCATGATGAAACAGCCCGAAATACCCCTTACGGGAAATTACGGATTGAGTTGAGAACGAGCCACAAAAGAACACAGACAGAAGAACATTTCATTGTATATTACAACAATTCCATCAGATTGCAAGAATATACAGAGTATTAACAAATAATATACATCATAAAATATTAGAGATTACAATGAATTGCACAGCAGCGGAAAATAATACAAAACACAACTGAAGGAGATATACGGATACAAAGATTTTTGAATATCATTCCAGCTGTACAATAGGATCCTGTGAATATAAATCTACAAAACCAAAACTACTAGCTGCCCGTGCGGAAAATGAGGGCACCCAGAGTTTAGGTTAAAACAATAAACTCCATGTCAGTCATGTGACTGGTGTGAGAACTAAAACAGTTATTAATATTTATTTTAAAGTTAGGTAAATCAAGGGACCACGCCGTATAACACGGAATGGGTTTCCTCCCCAGAATACATGTGCATAAAACAAACATCGCAATGCTAAATAAAGAAAAATGAAGCAATTATAAGACCCAGGTCCCATCACACAATGCAACGCAAGCCGGAGGATAGGGTTTTTACCTTATCATAGCCAAGAATGCTTGATACGTTTAAAACAAATCATTTGATACTATTATAAGTGCATAGTGTATAAAACAACTTCAAATCATAAGTATCAATCATAGACGGCATAAGCGCCCCATCCCACTATGTCGCCATACTAGGCTCTACAATCAAAATCGCAAATTCACGTATTTGGAAATTGGATTTCCATCTGTGAACCGAGGTCAGGGATCGTCCTCTACCAATTCGAGACAATCTAGCCCATGTCTCAGGACCCAAACACAGGTGAGCCCTTGGATCATCAGGACCGGTCCGCCGATGTGGATTAAAATGCCTGAACACTGCGTCTCCCCGCCCTATGGGGGCGTAAATGAGTCCAATGACTCCATCGGTCCCGGATCGACCGATATATCCGAGGCGCCTCGCAACAGCAACAACCACATAAGTCAAACTCGTCAGGGCATGTAAAACCGCTGACGCCACTTCTAGCTAGAAGGAAACGAATGCAATCCCTGATGTCCTCTCCCGTTTCTGGTTCACAACCAGGGTGTAAGGCTCACGAATCATAGTTACACAAAGCTATTCCACACAGGCCGTGCTTTGATCATCACCCACAAGACTTTGCTTTTCAACAGAAGCCTTGATCTTTTGCCACTTAGGCATGCCATACAGGCAATTCACTCCATGCGTTTGATATCCATTAATACATAACCCCTGAGCTCGTACGTCTCAGAGAAGGGCGTTAAGAAAGAGAATAAATTCTCCGCCGCCAAACAGACATATATTTAATAGAAATTAATCACACAGAATAAAATCCAATGTCAGACAAACAGTCCATTTACAAGTTCGTTCTGGGTCTGAACGAAACCGGAGGCACCTAGTACCCCGCCTATCCATCGATCTCCAAGTACGTCTGGACGATCACCAACTGATTCTCCCCTATTGGGTGTACGGCCCAATCAAGATCATCAGTATTTACCCAAACGACGTGAAGACCTCCGGTCTTCAACCACCGTCTTCATCTTCGACACCACGTCGAATCAGTTATTCAGAATGGGATAAACACGGTCTTTCTGATTAACTCGCGTATATAATAAACAAGTGTTACACAAACACAACATACGCCTCATTCCAATTCAGAATATTCTTTTATTCAAATATTCTTATACTTTGGGAAAGGTTCCCATTAATTTTATCAAAGATAAATTCTTTAAATTTATTTTTTAATCTTCTTTGAATATCAATTCAAACTAGTCGGGATTAGCGAACCACACCGGAGTAATCATTTGTTTTATCCCCCAATCCCCACCTATTCTTCCCATGAAGTAAAACTGGTCATACTTCATATCTAACACCACAGTGTTATCGGTAAATTCAATTACCATTTCACGTTCAAATCTAATTAAAGATTTAACTATCGCTTGGAGTGAAACTGGTGATACTCCATTCTCGTTCTTTTCCAATCTAATTAGAGATTCATTAAAACTCCACTTAGTTTTAATCTTTAACTGGGTTAAAGAATCAGTGTCGTTTAAAACACGGTTCACGATAAATCCAAAATCACATTCCATTAATTATCGGGTTAAAGAACAAGTGTTATTTAGAACACTGTTCACGATAAACCAAAAAATAAATACCAATTCAATTCCAATTAAATATCATTTAATTGGTACACTTCATTAAATCTAAATAAAAAGATTTAATATTTTCTCAACTGGGCTTAAGAACAGTGTTAATGAAGACACCATTCACGACAAACCCAAATCACATTTGATATTAAATACAAGGCTCTGAATAGAAAATATATCGGCTTATATTCAATATCAAATTCTACGACCAACAAACATCATATTGGAAATAACGATATAAATATATCTTTCAAATTCCCATTACAATATCTGTATCATCACGAAATCCAACATCGAAATATTCCAAAGAATATTTCGATTCAAATCCATTCCAATTCACTTATTGGAAATTCTGGTTATTTTCAAAACCATTTCAAATCCAATTCCTTTATTTAAAAATAAATAGAATTACAATTCTAGTTCAAAACTAGTTCATTTCGATAAAAATCTATTTTTATCTTTTCAAATATGGAGTTTTTCATCCCAATTCTTCCCAAATCATTTCTTATGATTTTACACAAATTATTACTATTTTTAATAATTTTATCAAGGCCCGTATAGTCGATTTCCATCAACGGCCATCGAACTGCACTTACAGCGACCTTTTTCGAACTTGATTTGGACATAATTCCAAATCCAACCGTTAGATTTCTAATTTCTAATATTCGTTAGAAAGCTCTTTTCGATACGAACCCAACGGTTCCAGTTTTAGGAGAATCCGACAGTTGAATCTCCCGCAATATCCATTCGAAGTCAATGGTCGAAATCCACGAACTACCACAGCGCGACGCGTTCTATTCAGGCCATTATATTATATATATAATATATACTTCGTCGATTTCCTTTTAAAACGTATTTTATAAATCATTTTAAATTCATTTCAAATTGATTTCAAGTCAAATCGAGTTCAATTCAATTTCATCTCTTTCTAAATTCAATTCAAAACGATTTCAATTCTATTTCAATTTAATTTGAATTTCAAATCTTTTCAATTTAGTTCGAATTTCAATTCATTTCAATTTAATTCGAATTTCAATTCTTTTCAATATATTTCGAATTTCAATTCATTTCAATTTAATTCGAATTTCAATTCTTTTCAATATTCATTGAAAAATGGATAAAATCGATATAAATATCGTTCACGTCAAAATGGCGTCAATCTAATCAACACGGCTTCATATATTTCTATTTTCAAATATTCTATTTCAAATATTTCTTTTTCAAATATTTCTATCTTCAAATATTCTATTTCAAATATTTCTTTTTCAAATATTTCTATTCAAAACTGAAATGAGGCCCAATCAAATACCATAGATTTTATTTCTATGGATTTCCATACAACGCATGTATATATCAACAATGAAAAATAATCAACCATCATCAAAAGTTAATTCTACACTGTATAAGCATCAAATATAAATATTCAACGCTTATAACAGTCTGTCAATCAATCGATCAACATACAACTAATTATTGGGATTAGTGTATGTCGTATATCACCCCAATACCCATGTGGGGTTTTCAAATAATCAAACACAGATTTTATTTGTGCAGTTGGGCGATGTGTAAAATTTATCATCCCTATCAATATCAGTCAAATGTGTGTATATAAACAAATCGTCCGATTTGTTTATTTTTATTTCATTTTAAATATATGTTAAAAATTCTATTTTGAACTATAAAATATTTTTATTTCAATCCACTTCACACAATCAACTACACATCAAAATCAAACAAACAAACAAGCTGTCCATGGTCTGTGGACGACGGGTGTCGGGTGCTACTAAACACCGTCTGCATCCTAGTATATATTTCAAACTAGAAATAAATTAAAAGTGAGGAGTTATCACAGAATAGCTAATCCAACGCCACAACTCTTTTTATGTAGAAATCTTCGTCGTTCTCGCCCTTTTGTCACTTTCGTTGCCCGTTTTCACTACATATATAAAAATCACATTTTTATATTGTTGCTATGTATATAAAAATCTCGTTTTTTATAACTACGCTATATGGATAAAAATCACTATTCTTATCCCGCTGCTATATAGATAAAAATTATATTTTTTACATCCCTACTATATAGATAAAATTCTATTTTTTTCTTGCCACTAATATAACAAAAATTATATTTTTATTACCTTACATGAATAAAAATCATATTTTTATTCTTTCTAGGATATAAAGATCAAATTTTTATTTTATTTTTCACTCTTTGCTTTCATATGATAAAGATCAAATCTTTAACTCGCTACATACATATAAAAATCGAATTTTTATGACCCTTATACACATGTAAAAATCGCAACTTTACATACACTAAGACCATACTTTTATATAACCTAAAAATCAGATTTTATATATTAATTAAAAACCGAAATTGAAATCAACACATATAAAAACTCACTGCCGAAGAGGATAGTGCTGCGCTCGCGGAGGTGGCATCTCGTCGGGGTCTGGAGGCTTCTTCTGGTGGTAGGTGGCTGGGGCTAGGGTTTGGGGTTATACGGGTTGCGTCGGGCCAGGGGGGCTGCGGTTGGTTCAGGGCGGCGCGAGGTGGAGAAGAAGATGGGGAGGAGGAAGGAAGGCGGCTCTGACGAGGGGGGGGGGGGGGCGGTCGGCTGATCAGAGGTGGAGGGGGGCGCGCGATCGATTAGGTTTTTTTTTCTTTGTTTAAATGAAACGGGGGAGGGGGGCTGAAAGAGATAAAAAAGGGGGGTAGTTGACTTTTCTTTTTTTATTTAATTTCATTCTAAAAAGCAACTTTAGATTTTGACCTCGAAATCGAACCCACCGCCTATCGTCCATAGCTAATTACCCCTATTCCGAACACAATGGGATATGTATCACAGACTGATTCGACTGTTTCAATCAGTTTTTGTCAAATCAACATATAACTCTATATATTGAACTTGAACGCGCATTTAATTTACCGAGACCACATACGAACTCTAAAAATTCCCGAAACATGTTTTCTAGCTTCGTATTGACGATATGGTCCTTACAAAACTAGTTTCGTCAAATTCTAAGACCTTTTGAAAAATTGCCAATTTCCAGTCGATTAAAATCAACTAAAACTGGTTAAACGCGTTTTCCTTCACCACACTCACATATTGATTCGAAATTTTTTGATTTTTTAAGCCTAGCAATAATTTGACATCATGGATCCAACAAAAGTGGTTTTGTCAAAAACTGAGGTTGTTTGCAAAATGGCTATTTTTAAGGGCCAGAATTACATACGACTATTCTGAAATTTCAATTGGACATAACTTTTGATCCCCTCTATGAAATTTCAATTTTTCGGATTCGCTGGAAAGATATTCTTAATTAGATTCAAATATTTTTGGTTTCACTAAAATCCGGTTTATTTTGCACCCGGTACATTAATTTGAATTTTGAAATCGAATTATCGAACTACCGCGCCATTTTCTATTCTTTTTACGAATAGAATAAATATTTATATTCTAACGACGATTCGAATAAATATATACGTTCGAATTCTATTCAAATTAAATTTCTCATCGATATTATTTAAAATAATTCATTTTAAATAATCAAAATTCGCTAAAATTGCCAAAATAAAAAATTTAAATTGGCTCAGATTTCCGGGTTATTGCAAATAGAGTGTGAAATTTAGAAAGGAAAATTCTATTTTCTAAAATAGAATTTGAATATAGAATGGGTTAAGGATATTTACTTTTTTTGGAAATTAATTAAAAACAAGTATTTTACTTATAAACGATGTTTATAAATTGAATAATGTGGGGAATTGATATGAATTTATAAAGTGTTTATAAATAAAGTGGAAAAATTGTCATTTGATAATTTGGATATTTAAATTCAAATGTGAATTTAAAAATAGAAATGGGGAAATCGTTTTAAAAAAATAAACGATGGAATTTATTCCGATGTTCAGATTATAAATTGAACTAAACTAAATCCGTAAGGATTTATGGTTTGAATTCGATTAATTCGAATTTATTTAAATAAAAGTTAAATAGAAAATTGAAAATAGAATTTGAATATAGAAAATTCAAATAGAATTGAAAATAGAATTTGAATGTAGAAAATTAAAATGGATTTGAATATAGAAAATTCAAATAGAATTGAAAATAGAATTTGAGAATAGAAAGTTGAAATCATTTCGAAATGGGAACGACGAAATATATTTCAGAATGCGGATTTTAAACAGAATAGAAATAAATCCAAAGGATTTATAACTTGTCAAAGGAATTGGAATTTAATATAGAAGATCGAAGTATAAATATATTACCAAGTTAGGAAAAATCGACTATTTTAAAAAATCAGAAATATTAAGTTGAATTGGGAAAATTAGACTCAATATATATTAAAAATATATCAGAATGGAGTTGAATTTATATATAAACGAAGTTTAAAACGTTTATATATAAAAATATAATTAAAACGAACTCGCTGTAGCGCTGTTGTTCGTAAATTGGCGATTCGAACTTCAATTGAGTATATAAAACTCAATTTAAGTCCGAATTCTTTGAAACAAGAATCGTCAGGACCGATTTGATAATAATTTTCTAATGGAGGAGAAAAATCTGAATTTCGTCGTTTATATTTTGAGTTATGTCAAAATCAAATTTTCAGAAAAACAGCGCCATAACCATTTAAAAACCATAACGGTTTATTTAATTTTATAAAAGGATTTTAAGTGAATAAAATCCTAATTTCTATTTAGAAAATTTCAGATTTGAGTTATAAAATATATGTGAAGGTACATGTTTAAATTCCATATGAGGTTTTATGCGCTGTATCAGCTAGCCGCTTGGCTTTTTCTTTTTCTTTTTAATTGGAGAGGGCCTGTGTGGCGGTTTGGGAATTTTCCCGATTCTCCTGGTACAAAGGAGGTTATGGAGAAATTTTTCGGAATTTAAGGAGATAGAATATTTTTAAGAAATTTTGATAGTTAGAAATCAATGTATCGATATATATAGAATTCGATAAGGAAACGAAATTAAAAATAGAATATTGTAAACAAAAAGGAAATCTATAAATTAGAAATAGAAAGCGAACCATATATATATGTTTTTAAAATGAATAATTGGTTTTTATGGTGTGTTTATTCGAGGTAAGTGGTCTTGTCTGTTTTGAAGTTAACGATGTTTTCAGTCAAGGTCTGAGAGGTAGTTATACCCCAACTTGATTAATTTCATTTTTAACCGATAGATAGCGAGATCCAGTCTCGAAGAGAAATGTTTGAATAAAAGTTAGTTGAATATAGAGTTTTGGGTTATTGTAACAATGTTTTACACACAACATTTTTTTAACCCAGATAAGTGGAATACTGGATATATAATAACAAATATTTACAAAGTATAGAAATAAATGTGTGTAAAAGAGATAAGTAGTTGGGATGTTTTCCAATTGCAAATAGAATATATTTTCCAAGTACAGAAAATAAAAGGAGGCGATATATGGAAATGTTTTCCAAATAGCGAAAAAGACCAAGATGATAATTGAAAATACTTGCTTAACAAATATTGATAAGGAAATGAAGTAGTGATTTAATTAATGAAATATTAATTAAGGGGCCCAGTGATTGGTTGATGCTTTGAATGGATATTTGTTTTTCTTCGATAGTTAAATAGCCGACTATCGAAGTATTTGCCCATATCGTTGTCAATATGGAGAGACCGGTTGGATAATTATCCGAGAACCACTCCGTATTGGCAGTAGCGTTGCGAATCAGATTATATCAAGATAAATCGAAGACGGAGTAAAATGCAAGGGCTTTTTCTATTAATAGAAATTGTGCCTTCGGTTTCGTTCAATCCCAGAACGAACGTAAATGGACGAATGTCTGACAGAGTATTTACAATGATCGCATATGTTGGTCTGTATAGATATATATGGTGGCAATGGATTTATTCCCTTAGCATAATATCCAGAATATATTTATGCAAATCAATTAGTGATTAACGGATCTGACAATGTGGCATTCAAAGTGATTGTGCTATCAATGAATGGAAAGTAATCGTAGCCTCAGAAGTTTTGATACATGTATTGATTTGAATCATGTTGTGAATGTTGACATAAAAATTTAGAATATTGTTACATGTAGTGTTATGGAAATTTACACCATATGTTAACACCGAAGTTTAATGTGATTGCATGTATTGATATGAGAAATTTACCTCATTATTGATACCAAAATATTAGTTGTAATATGGAAGAGATATGAAATCGACATTGAAAGTGAACATTATTTTTAGCGTTATGTTAAGACATTGAAAGTGAACATTATTTTTAGCGTTATGTTAATACATTGAAAATGAAACATCATTTTTTAGTGTCATGTCTATATACATGAAAATAAACACATTCTTAGCGTCTTTGTTGAAACATGAAAATAAAATATTTTTAACGTCTTTATGAAATATATTTTTCAGTGATATCTTTGATTACATTTTCTTATGTAAATAAAAAGAACAAACTTTGCGATGACCTTTATTTACATTTCCTATGTAAATAAAAAGGCTTATTTGCCCAGTTGGTTAGAGTGTCATGCAAATAACGGGAAGGTCGCATGTAACGACCCACATTTTTGACCGTTCAAATCGACAATAAACCACACATGTCGACCCAAACAAATCACCAACACAGGGAGTTATTGGGAAAAGAAGAAAGAAGAGAAAAAAAAACCAAATCTCAGAATCTCACAGCGGAAGGACAACATAGAATAACAAATAGCAGAAGAAAAAAAACAGTTGAAATATATATACATTTGACTATAACGTACAAATGATAAATCAGAGTTACACATAAGTAGAGATACAAAACATGGCAGCGGAAATAAAATGCAGCGGAAATAATTATATACAGTATATGTGTATACCAACTTCGTTTTCGTGCTCCAAAGGAAGAAATCTTCGTTAACTGCAACATCTGCTGACCCGAGCTTATTGCATAAAAATAAAACACAACAAACACTCAGATCAGCACAAAATCATTCTCATATTAGTCAAATTAAATTATGAAATAACATCAGTGTCATGGGGGCAGTAACTCATGAGATGTTAGGGGATTTTCCATCCCTCGAGGATCCGTTAAACTAATACATACATAGTATAATATGCTATTATGATAATGTCTATCCAGTAAAGTAAACATAATGAAAATAGCGTAAGCAGGATTACAATTTTACCCTTACACTGTTTATAATACCGTAGTCTATACAGTACCTAAACCCAACCTAACACGGATGGCATCAGAGGGCACTTTATACGTACGATACAAATCAAAATCGTAGGGGCTTGATAAGGATAAATATGACAAGGCACTCGAGGCAATGCCCAGGGTAGGATTCTACCAATTGCACTCCCGGACCGGTGGTAACGCATAGCAGCCACTACCGCCCACCTCGGAACACACTCCCAAAGTCATAAATGGGCCCAAATCATCATCATCATCATAGTCATAGAAATAGTATTGAAGAAGTGTGTCCGATCAAAGGTGCTACCTCAGTTAGTCACGGTATAACTCTTGTTTTAGTCATTTCAATTCTGACACGAAGGTCAGGGCTATTTTGTTGTTGTTCATCTTCTTCAATCCAATAATCGCCTCCAAGTCAACATACTCATCCTGGATACGTCATAACATTCACAGTTGTCAAAGTGGTATCGACACTGACAGAGAGTATGCCTTATGTCGACTCCGGTCTCTTTAACAACCAACACTAACGTTTTCTACACCGGTTGGTTCTTTTACCTTTCTCAAAGGTTCGTTTTCATATCAAATATCATATTTTGTTTTGAACCATATTTATATTCAAAATAATATAATTTTATATCAATGCATCATAATCATTCCAAACCGATTTATATTCTAAACTAGAATATATTCATTTCAGTATATTATAATCATATAATATTTCACCAAATCGATTTATGTTCAAGTAGAATATACTTCATATCAAGATTATAATTATCTCAAATCGATTTGAATTCGAAATCCATTCATATTAAATAGAGTATAAATTTCCATAACAACTCATTCATATCATTCATGAATCCATTATATTCGAATAAAATATCAATTACATTTCCATATAAAATTGGTTAAAGTCGATTCATATTTGAATACTTTATCTAGGCTCCATCTTGAATTGGGGTTTAAATCCAGCACTTTCCATTTGGAAGAAAATTTACAATCATTTAATATAGCTTGAAAATGAATGTTTTCAAATAAAATCTTTATATAAACATATATGTATAGAAATAAAGGTTAAAACAAAATAAGATATTAGATCACTATGAATATATGTAAATATATATAATAAAATTTTCCTAATTAGTTTAAATAATAAAGTATAAGAAAATTTTAAGCTAAAATAAATAGTCTATAGGTAAAGGTTAAATAATAAATTTAAGGAAAGAATAACTTATTTGAAATCAAACATTGTAAATATGTATATATATATATATATATATATAATAAAATTTCTTAAACCAAAATTTCTCTTTCTTCCGAACTTCAAATACTTAAACCCATACTCCAGTCTCCAAGGAGTTACATAGTTCAAATCTTGTTTCAAACGCCATTCAAACCAATCTTTCAATTTCAAAAATTCAAATCAATATTAAAAACTGAGTTAAATAACTCAGAATGCCTCGATTCCCTTATTCTAAAATTTAATTCAATAAGAAATTATTTCATTCAAATCCACCCCATAAATTTGAATAAATCCAAATCATATTCGCATCCCAATTTAAGAATTTCCACTTTGTTTTGGGAAAATTTCCTTAACCCGTTATAATAAACATCCCAAGTTTAGAATCTTTAAAGAAATGGATTTATCGAGTATCGACACATTCTTTTAAATGAAAATTCTATCAAATAAAATTTCCAAATTTTTAAAATCATTTAACCAACCAATGTCTGTATATAATTATCTATCCAATGGCCGGGTGATTTTAAATTTAAATTTCTCGATATTTCAGGGATGGATCTATCATTTCAATCCAAATTAGGGTCACAAAGATTTATCATTTCACTCTGTGTTCTTAATTTATTTTAATCGATAAATCCCGAGTTTATTAGATGCCTGTAACATCAAGGGGTAAAAATTGGGATTCATCGTCAAAATCAACATGCAACACAATATACTGAATATGTAGCGTTAGCAGTGTCAACATCAATTCAGTAATAAAATTCAACCAAACATCCATCACAATCATTTCATCCAATTAACCAGTATGTTCAAAGGTTTGCAAGGATCAGGATTTCCACTAGTAATTAAATTAAATTTAATAACTGATTTTTGGCCTAAAATTTTAGATTATCATACTTGCATGTCGGTTTTAAATCAACACATCATCAACCATACACAACCATGCAACCGAACTCATTTCACAATTTAATTTAATAAATATGGGAATAATTTAGTATTTCATAAGTAAGAAAATCACTCACCTTTGGGTCCTTAGTGGATCGAACGTCCAATCAAAGCCCAAAGTTTCACAGTCTCTAAATGCAGCGAAACCAGCGCTATAATATCCGCAATCTCGCCACGATCCCAACGCACCCAACCGCGTCCAAAACCAAGTTAAAACGAAAGAGTTATCAGCGTTTTATTAGCTCTGTTTAAAATATATAAAAATAAATTAATTAATTCCTCACCTAATCGAATTACGCCACATCATCACCCAACCCTTTCTTCCTGCTCACGCCCAATCGCTATTGCAGCCGTGAAAAAGAACCCAACCGCCATCTATTTTGACCGCCTCACATGATCAACTCTGGCTATTTCAAAGCCCAAGACCACCCTCAATCGCCAGCTCATCGAATTCCGCGCCCCTGGGTCCCCGAGCCACCACCTCTGGTGGTCTTACCTGCCGCCGACGAAGACCTGAACGGAAATAGCTTTCTGGGTTCAAACTCAAATTCCTTCCACTCTATTCGACTACAACCCGAACGAACACCACCGTTGAACTCAGATGATCCCTCTCTTCAAAACTCATATGTCGAAATCTTTGATTAGTGCCTAAATTGAAGATTCCCAAATTATGACCTAGGGTTCCGAAAATCACAAGTTTGACTGTCGATTTATGGTGAAACCATCCACTAGATGTCAAATCTGAAAGCACCCGTAGGTTTGTATCGTCGTGACCTTCGATTCGACATATAATAAGCTATAGTTTGGAGAAAAAATATTTTATGAGTTGTATATGTTTTTGAGCTAGGTTTTAGAATTGGTTTTCAACCAATAAGGAAGAGCTTGATGGAGAAATAAAGAACGTACAAATGAAAAGTGGCTGATGAAATGAAGGAAGGGGTTTTATTTTATAATTATAGGAGGCATAACATGAGAAACAACAAATATCCAAATACATTGATTCAATTCACGTTTTCTCCTATACGATCCAATGACAAGTCCGATTATTCTGAAAATTGAAATCCTACAATAATTCATCATTCTGAATCCAATAGCGCCAGTTTCATCGAATTCCGAGACAGTCGCCAAAACAGTTAAATTTCATAGTTAACTAAATAAATAAAATATTCAATTATTCGATTAACTGTTTTGACTATTAATAAAATTCCATTTAAATCAAATTTCAACTTAATTAAATTTTGTAAATGGATTTCAGCTATTTAATGTTCTCGAATACGATTATTTCGAAAATAAATTTTGAATTTCAGTTCTTACCCACAACTCAAATTTTATTAAATCATATATGTATATATTAAATCCCAAATTTTCAACATTTCTAATAAAAGTAGATTTGAAATCCATTAAACTCAATTTAAACCATTCATCATTATTATAATTGGCAAAAATTCAATTTTTATCCAATTTTATTCTATTTCAGTTAATTTAAATCAAAATTTAAATATACCGAAACTATGGGATGTTACATTCTCCCCCACTTAAAATCTTCTCGTCCTCGAAAAGAGAACGAAACAGTATTAAGCATATATCTATTTCAAATCCATTCTTAAAATAGTATTTACAAAATAAGTATATAGTTGTAAAACTCATAAAATTTTCTAACTCCCGAAATCACGAAAAATTTCGGCAGCATCTCCTTTGTACGGAGAGGTCCGGGAAAATCCCTACATACATATAACTCAAATATCATCTCATTACAGGATGAGGCATCCCTGAAATGGAGAAAAACCCAAAAACCAAAACCCCAAAATCTTGTAACAAAAAGCGTACCTCTTTAGCATTTATATGCAATTTTATTTACTTTAGCATTTTAGTATTTAGCGCAAGCGAGCTCCAAGCGTAATAACAATCCTTGCACCTACTAAAACACTCAAACATGCATAAGAATCAAACATATAACAATCCATGGAAAATTTATATAGCTTACACAACATATATAAAACAATAAAATCACAAAACCAAGTTTTTTCATAACAGGCCAGCAACAAATCATCCATTATCACCTACAGAAAGTTGGAACTTGACTGAAGCACACTAGGAGAAAGTTGTTGCATTCGTTTCAGGCTTTCGAATTGTCCGGATTCGTCGAATTCGGATAATCCGTTTGAAAGTTATGACTGTTTTAGCGGAGGCGAACACCTCTGCCCATACACTGAAAATTGCAGGTCTGAGTTGTTCAACCCAGTTTTTACTCCTTTAAAACTCAAAATTTTACATAGAATAGTAAAGGAAAGTTTTAGTTCAGATCCTGGACTTTCCGAATTGTATTCGCAAATTAAAATCCGACGCTCCATTAGGAAGTTATGACCAAAACAACATTGGTATCAGTTCAGATTTTTATTTTTTGCGCATACAACTACAACTAGTTCTTGATTTTCAACCTAATAAACATGAAAATTACACAATGCCCTATTAGAAAAAGTTTTAGTTCAGGTTCCAAGGTTTCCAAATTGTCCTAAATCGTCGAATTTCGATCATCCATTCAAAAGTTATGACCATTTTATTTCAGCTTACCGAATAGTCCAGTTTTCACATAACCGTCGATTTTAATTTATTTCAAGTTCAAACTTTCCGATCCCCAAAATTTTTCAAATCTTTAACACTTCAAAAGTTTGTTATCATTTCATTTCTCGAGAAATGTATTCACATTCAATTTGCTTATTCCATTTCGATATATTATCCATTCGTTTTCTCGTTTCATTTCAAGCATTAATTTTAGTTAAAACTTGATGTCATTTTACTCTCCGAACTAACTTGATTGTATTGAATCATTAATTCATTTTCATGGATTGACTCTTCAAACTTCATTACTTATCCTTTCCTAAATGCTTAATTCTCAATCGATCTTTGCACGGTCACATAAGTTAACTCTTATCGAGTCAATTCACTTAACTCGACAAATTTAGCCTTAGTCCTGTTTTCTAATGCTTGTTCATTTTATAAATGTTAAATCATTTTTCCTTTGGCCCTTTTTATATTCATTTGAATTTATTTCTAAATCAACAATTTAAATTTCTCGAGCTTACTCAATTTATTCTAATTCATTCGACTTCTTTCATTTCTCTAAGTTGATTTCATTTTATTAACTCCATCCAACTTAGATTAAATTGTATTTTTATTATATTTCGATATCTAAAATTTCCAAATTAGAATTCGTTTAACTATTATATTGTTCTGAACAAGCCAAATTTTTATATTTGCATTTCATTTTCTTGTATTGGCACCTCGATTCATACCTTTAACCATTTCCTTATTCTCTTATTCTCATTTCATTTTAAATTAAACATTATTCCACTTATTCAACTTATTTATTCGACTCTCAAATCTTGGTTCGAATTAAGGATGGTTCATAACTCAAATTTATACTTAGTTCTCAATCAATTATTATTCGATTTCGTAACTTAACTTATTTTACTCGATTAATTTACACAAATCAAGTTACATTTTATTTTTCATTGTTTATATGTAGATTTATAATCGATACATTGTCCAAATGAGGTCTAACCCATTTAGATTTTTATGCTTCCATTCTACTTGTACTCTAAATCCAATGCTTAAATTTATCGACCCTCTCATAATCAACTAACCTAAATTCCTTTCAATTCCTTCTCGACTAACTTAATAAAATTATTAATTAGCCAAGTCATGGGTTCTCGCTTTTATTACGTAACCCAATATTCCAGTTCATTTTAGTTGACTTAAGTAAAACTTTATTCCGCTGTTAATCCAATTCTCTTATAGTACTTAAGTCTGCTTCCTAGTTAAAATCTAAGTTCTAACGAATCGAGTTACCTTAATACATATCTTAACATTATTAGCTAAGGTGAACTTAAATACCTTGATTCCAGGTATAAAAACCAAGTTTAAAATATCATCTTTTTTTATGTTATTTTTATAGAAAACCATACCATATAATATTTACATCAGAATCCCTAAATTAACAAAGAGCGTAGAATTTTTTGGTTTCTAGTTTAATTTAAACCCCAATCTTAACGAACATATGCTAATACCCCTATACAAAAACTATACTATAGGAAATTCAATCTAAACTCCTTTCAAACTAGTTATGGAAGTACAGAGTGGTCTCCCGCACTTAAACTCTTCAATAACTGTCGATAATGCGTGCACTCATTATCGAAGTTTATTTCTAAGGATTAAGTATAGATTTCACACTTATTTCATAAAAAAATTTGAATACCATTTCCTTTCGAAATATTTATAATACAATATTATTTCAGAATTTGACAAAACTATTTCAAAAGCACCCCAGGATCAAGTTTCAAGTTCATTTCTATTTCAATCACGAACCTTCTCACCCAATTATACTTAAAGATATCGCTTCATTTTCACATATTTTCTCAAACCATTTAAATTTTCCTTATTAAATTTATTATCGAATCAACCATAATAGGTATTAACTTAATATTATTACCTACCAACGACCAATGCCTATACACTTAAAACCACTAATAGTATATATAATATATATAAAATGTAATCAAAAACCATATTATGTCAATTCATTCTTTTTTATTATTTAGAAATTCCTATCGATTCTATGGCGTCCCATATATCGACTAGAATCCATAAATATTCAACAGAACAAGCCAACACAATAAAACCATTTTTATATCCAAAATAAAAGTACGCTCTCTCGTATATACACTCTCAAACTCTTTCTCGGGCATTACTAACCCCATCTCTAATGAGTTAATTCCCATACAGATCCAAGGTTATCGCTAACCATCGCTCTGATACCGAATTGTAACGACCCACATTTTTGACCGTTCAAATCGACAATAAACCACACATGCCGACCCAAACAAATCACCAACATGGGCAGTTATTGAGAAAAGAAAAAAAGAAGAAAGAAGAGAAAAAACAAATCTCAGAATCTCACAACAAAAGGACAACATATAATAACAAATAGCAGAAGAAAAAAATATAGTTGGAATATATATACATTTGACTATAACGTACAAATGATAAATCAGAGTTACACATAAGCAGGGATACAAAACATGGCATCGAAAATAAAATGCAGTGGAAATAATTATATACAGTATATGTGTATACCAACTACGTCTTCGTGCTCTAAAGGAAGAAATCTTTGTTAACTGCAACATCTGCTGACCCGAGCGTATTGCATAAAAAGAAAACACAATGAACACTCAGATCAACACTAAATCATTCTTATATTAGTCAAATTAAAATATGAAATAACATCAGTGTCATGGGGGCAGTAACTCAAGAGATGTTACGGGATTTTCCATCTCTCGAGGATCCGTTAAACTAATACATATATAGTATAATACGCTATTAGTATAGTGTCTATCCAGTAAAGTAAACATAATGAAAATAGCGTAAGCGGGATTACATTTTTACCCTTACACCGTTTATAATACCGTAGTCAATACAGTACCATAAACCCAACCTAACACGGATGACATCAGAGGGCACCTCATAGGTATGACACAAATCAAAATCGTAGGGGATCGATAAGGATAAATATGACAAGGCACTCAAGGCAATGCCCAAAGTAGGATTCTACCAATTGCACTCCCGGACCGGTGGTAACGCATAGCAGCCACTACCGCCCACCTCGGAACACACTCCCAAAGTCATAAATCGGCCCAAATCATCATCATCATCATAGTCATAGAAATAGTATTGAAGAAGTGTGTCCGATCAAAGGTGCTACCTCAATTAGTCACGGTATAGCTCCTGTTTTAGTCATTTCAATTCTAACCCGAAGGTCAGGGCTATTTCGTTGTCGATCATCTTCTTCAATCCAATAATCACCTCCAAGTCATCATACTCATCATGGATACATCATAACGTTCACAGCTGTCAAAGTGGTATCGACACTGACAGAGAGTATGCCTTATGTCGACTATAGTCTCTTTAACAACCAACGCTTACATTTTCTACATCGATTGGTTCTTTTACCTTTCTCAAAGGTTCGTTTTCATATCAAATATCATATTTTGTTTCGAACCATATTTATATTCAAAAGAATATAATTTTATATCAATGTATCATAATAATTCCAAACTGATTTATATTCTAAACTAGAATATATTCATTTCATTATATTGTAATCATATAATATTTCACAAAATCGATTTATATTCAAGTACAATATACTTCATGTCAAGATTATAATTATCTCAAATCGATTTGAATTCGAAATCCATTCATATTAAATATATATATATATATCAAATTTAAGGAAAGAATAACTTATTTGAAATCAAACATTGTAAATATATATATAAATAATAAAATTTCTTAAACCAAAATTTCTCTTTCTTCCAAACTTCAAATACTTGAACCCGTACTCTAGTCTCCATGGAGTTACATAGTTCAAATCTTGTTTCAAACGCCATTCAAAGCAATCTTTCAATTTCAAGAATTCAAATCAATATTAAAAGTTGAGTTAAACAAGTCAGAATGCCTCGATTCCCTTATTCAAAAATTTAATTCAATAAGAATTTATTTCATTCAAATCCACCCCATAAATTTGAATAATTCCAAATCATATTCACATCCCAATTTAAGAATCTCCACTTTGTTTTGGGTAAATTTCCTTAACCCTTTATAATAAACATCCCAAGTTCAGAACCTTTAAAGAAATGGATTTATCGAGTATCGGCACATTCTTTTAAATGAAAATTCTATCAAATAAAATTTCCAAATATTTAAAATCATTTAACCAACCGATGCCTGTATATAATTATCTATCCAATGGCCAGGTGATTTTAAATTTAAATTTCTCAATATTTCAGGGATGGATCCATCATTTCAATCCAAACCAGGGTCACAGAGATTTATCATTTCACTATGTGTTCTTAATTTATTATAATCGATAAATCCCAGGTTAATTAGATGCCCGTAACATCAAGGGGTAAAAATTGGGATTCATCGTCAAAATCAACATGCAACACAATATACTGAATATGTAGCATTACCAATGTCAACATCAATTCAGTAATAAAATTCAACCAAACATCCATCACAATCATTTCATCCAATTATGTTCACAGGTTTGCAAGCACCAGGATTTCCACTAGTAATTAAATTAAATTTAATAACTGATTTTTGGCCTAAATTTTCAGATTATCATACTTGCATGTCGGTTTTAAATCAACACATCATCAATTATACACAACCATGCAACCGAACTCATTTCACAATTTAATTTAATAAATATAGGAATAATTCAGTATTTCGTAAGTGAGAAAATCACTCACCTATGGCGTCCCATATATCGACTAGAATCCATAAATATTCAACAGAACAAGCCAACACAATAAAACCATTTTTATATCCAAAATAAAAGTACGCTCTCTCGTATATACACTCTCAAACTCATTCTAGGGCATTACTAACCCCATCTCTAATGAGTTAATTCCCATACAGAGCCAAGGTTATCGCTAACCATCGCTCTGATACCGAATTGTAACGACCCACATTTTTGACCGTTCAAATCGACAATAAACCACACATGTCGACCCAAACAAATCACCAACATGGGCAGTTATTGAGAAAAGAAAAAAAGAAGAAAGAAGAGAAAAAACAAATCTCAGAATCTCACAACAGAAGGACAACATATAATAACAAATAGCAGAAGAAAAAAAAACAGTTGGAATATATATACATTTGACTATAACGTACAAATGATAAATCAGAGTTACACATAAGCAGGGATACAAAACATGGCATCGAAAATAAAATGCAGTGGAAATAATTATATACAGTATATGTGTATACCAACTACGTCTTCGTGCTCCAAAGGAAGAAATCTTTGTTAACTGCAACATCTGCTGACCCGAGCGTATTGCATAAAAAGAAAACACAATGAACACTCGGATCAACACTAAATCATTCTTATATTAGTCAAATTAAAATATGAAATAACATCAGTGTCATGGGGGCAGTAACTCAAGAGATGTTACTGGATTTTTCATCTCTCGAGGATCCGTTAAACTAATACATATATAGTATAATACGCTATTAGTATAGTGTCTATCCAGTAAAGTAAACATAATGAAAATAGCGTAAGCGGGATTACATTTTTACCCTTACACCGTTTATAATACCGTAGTCAATAGAGTACCATAAACTCAACCTAACACGGATGACATCAGAGGGCCCCTCATAGGTATGACACAAATCAAAATCGTAGGGGATCGATAAGGATAAATATGACAAGGCACTCAAGGCAATGCCCAAAGTAGGATTCTACCAATTGCACTCCCGGACCGGTGGTAACGCATAGCAGCCACTACCACCCACCTCGGAACACACTCCCAAAGTCATAAATCGGCCCAAATCATCATCATCATCATAGTCATAGAAATAGTATTGAAGAAGTGTGTCCGATCAAAGGTGCTACCTCAATTAGTCACGGTATAGCTCCTGTTTTAGTCATTTCAATTCTAACCCGAAGGTCAGGGCTATTTCGTGTTCGATCATCTTCTTCAATCCAATAATCACCTCCAAGTCATCATACTCATCCTGGATACATCATAACGTTCACAGCTGTCAAAGTGGTATCGACACTGACAGAGAGTATGCCTTATGTCGACTATAGTCTCTTTAACAACCAACGCTTACATTTTCTACATCGATTGGTTCTTTTACCTTTCTCAAAGGTTCGTTTTCATATCAAATATCATATTTTGTTTCGAACCATATTTATATTCAAAAGAATATAATTTTATATCAATGTATCATAATAATTCCAAACTGATTTATATTCTAAACTAGAATATATTCATTTCATTATATTGTAATCATATAATATTTCACAAAATCGATTTATATTCAAGTACAATATACTTCATGTCAAGATTATAATTATCTCAAATCGATTTGAATTCGAAATCCATTCATATTAAAAATATATATATATATATATATATATATATATATATATCAAATTTAAGGAAAGAATAACTTATTTGAAATCAAACATTGTAAATATATATATAAATAATAAAATTTCTTAAACCAAAATTTCTCTTTCTTCCAAACTTCAAATACTTGAACCCGTACTCTAGTCTCCATGGAGTTACATAGTTCAAATCTTGTTTCAAACGCCATTCAAAGCAATCTTTCAATTTCAAGAATTCAAATCAATATTAAAAGTTGAGTTAAACAAGTCAGAATGCCTCGATTCCCTTATTCAAAAATTTAATTCAATAAGAATTTATTTCATTCAAATCCACCCCATAAATTTGAATAATTCCAAATCATATTCACATCCCAATTTAAGAATCTCCACTTTGTTTTGGGTAAATTTCCTTAATCCTTTCTAATAAACATCCCAAGTTCAGAACCTTTAAAGAAATGGATTTATCGAGTATCGGCACATTCTTTTAAATGAAAATTCTATCAAATAAAATTTCCAAATATTTAAAATCATTTAACCAACCGATGCCTGTATATAATTATCTATCCAATGGCCAGGTGATTTTAAATTTAAATTTCTCGATATTTCAGGGATGGATCCATCATTTCAATCCAAACCAGGGTCACAGAGATTTATCATTTCACTATGTGTTCTTAATTTATTATAATCGATAAATCCCAGGTTAATTAGATGCCCGTAACATCAAGGGGTAAAAATTGGGATTCATCGTCAAAATCAACATGCAACACAATATACTGAATATGTAGCATTACCAATGTCAACATCAATTCAGTAATAAAATTCAACCAAACATCCATCACAATTATTTCATCCAATTATGTTCACAGGTTTGCAAGGACCAGGATTTCCACTAGTAATTAAATTAAATTTAATAACTGATTTTTGGCCTAAATTTTCAGATTATCATACTTGCATGTCGGTTTTAAATCAACACATCATCAATTATACACAACCATGCAACCGAACTCATTTCACAATTTAATTTAATAAATATAGGAATAATTCAGTATTTCGTAAGTGAGAAAATCACTCACCTATGGCGTCCCATATATCGACTAGAATCCATAAATATTCAACAGAACAAGCCAACACAATAAAACCATTTTTATATCCAAAATAAAAGTACGCTCTCTCGTATATACACTCTCAAACTCATTCTAGGGCATTACTAACCCCATCTCTAATGAGTTAATTCCCATACAGAGCCAAGGTTATCGCTAACCATCGCTCTGATACCGAATTGTAACGACCCACATTTTTGACCGTTCAAATCGACAATAAACCACACATGTCGACCCAAACAAATCACCAACATGGGCAGTTATTGAGAAAAGAAAAAAAGAAGAAAGAAGAGAAAAAACAAATCTCACAATCTCACAATAGAAGGACAACATATAATAACAAATAGTAGAAGAAAAAAAACAGTTGGAATATATATACATTTGACTATAACGTACAAATGATAAATCAGAGTTACACATAAGCAGGGATACAAAACATGGCATCGAAAATAAAATGCAGTGGAAATAATTATATACAGTATATGTGTATACCAACTACGTCTTCGTGCTCCAAAGGAAGAAATCTTTGTTAACTGCAACATCTGCTGACCCGAGCGTATTGCATAAAAAGAAAACACAATGAACACTCGGATCAACACTAAATCATTCTTATATTAGTCAAATTAAAATATGAAATAACATCAGTGTCATGGGGGCAGTAACTCAAGAGATGTTACGGGATTTTCCATCTCTCGAGGATCCGTTAAACTAATACATATATAGTATAATACGCTATTAGTATAGTGTCTATCCAGTAAAGTAAACATAATGAAAATAGCGTAAGCGGGATTACATTTTTACCCTTACACCGTTTATAATACCGTAGTCAATACAGTACCATAAACCCAACCTAACACGGATGACATCAGAGGGCACCTCATAGGTATGACACAAATCAAAATCGTAGGGGATCGATAAGGATAAATATGACAAGGCACTCAAGGCAATGCCCAAAGTAGGATTCTACCAATTGCACTCCCGGACCGGTGGTAACGCATAGCAGCCACTACCGCCCACCTCGGAACACACTCCTAAAGTCATAAATCGGCCCAAATCATCATCATCATAGTCATAGAAATAGTATTGAAGAAGTGTGTCCGATCAAAGGTGCTACCTCAATTAGTCACGGTATAGCTCCTGTTTTAGTCATTTCAATTCTAACCCGAAGGTCAGGGCTATTTCGTTGTCGATCATCTTCTTCAATCCAATAATCACCTCCAAGTCATCATACTCATCCTGGATACATCATAACGTTCACAGCTGTCAAAGTGGTATCGACACTGACAGAGAGTATGCCTTATGTCGACTATAGTCTCTTTAACAACCAACGCTTACATTTTCTACATCGATTGGTTCTTTTACCTTTCTCAAAGGTTCGTTTTCATATAAAATATCATATTTTGTTTCGAACCATATTTATATTCAAAAGAATATAATTTTATATCAATGTATCATAATAATTCCAAACTGATTTATATTCTAAACTAGAATATATTCATTTCATTATATTGTAATCATATAATATTTCACAAAATCGATTTATATTCAAGTACAATATACTTCATGTCAAGATTATAATTATCTCAAATCGATTTGAATTCGAAATCCATTCATATTAAAAATATATATATATCAAATTTAAGGAAAGAATAACTTATTTGAAATCAAACATTGTAAATATATATATAAATAATAAAATTTCTTAAACCAAAATTTCTCTTTCTTCCAAACTTCAAATACTTGAACCCGTACTCTAGTCTCCATGGAGTTACATAGTTCAAATCTTGTTTCAAACGCCATTCAAAGCAATCTTTCAATTTCAAGAATTCAAATCAATATTAAAAGTTGAGTTAAACAAGTCAGAATGCCTCGATTCCCTTATTCAAAAATTTAATTCAATAAGAATTTATTTCATTCAAATCCACCCCATAAATTTGAATAATTCCAAATCATATTCACATCCCAATTTAAGAATCTCCACTTTGTTTTGGGTAAATTTCCTTAACCCTTTATAATAAACATCCCAAGTTCAGAACCTTTAAAGAAATGGATTTATCGAGTATCGGCACATTCTTTTAAATGAAAATTCTATCAAATAAAATTTCCAAATATTTAAAATCATTTAACCAACCAATGTCTGTATATAATTATCTATCCAATGGCCGGGTGATTTTAAATTTAAATTTCTCGATATTTCAGGGATGGATCTATCATTTCAATCCAAATTAGGGTCACAAAGATTTATCATTTCACTCTGTGTTCTTAATTTATTATAATCGATAAATCCCGAGTTTATTAGATGCCTGTAACATCAAGGGGAAAAAACTGGGATTCATCGTCAAAATCAACATGCAACACAATATACTGAATATGTAGCATTAGCAGTGTCAACATCAATTCAGTAATAAAATTCAACCAAACATCCATCACAATCATTTCATCCAATTAACTAGTATGTTCAAAGGTTTGCAAGGATCAGGATTTCCACTAGTAATTAAATTAAATTTAATAACTGATTTTTGGCCTAAAATTTTAGATTATCATACTTGCATGTCGGTTTTAAATCAACACATCATCAATCATACACAACCACGCAACCGAACTCATTTCACAATTTAATTTAATAAATATGGGAATAATTTAGTATTTCATAAGTGAGAAAATCACTCACCTTTGGGTCCTTAGTGGATCGAACGTCCAATCAAAGCCCAAAGTTTCACAGTCTCTAAATGCAGCGAAACCAGCGCTAGAATATCCGCAATCTCGCCACGATCCCAACACACCCAACCGCGTCCAAAACCAAGTTAAAACGAAAGAGTTATCAGCGTTTTATTAGCTCTGTTTAAAATATATAAAAATAAATTAATTAATTCCTCACCTAATCGAATTACGCCACATCATCACCCAACCCTTTCTTCCTGCTCACGCCCAATCGCTACAGCAGCCGTGAAAAAGAACCCAACCGCCATCTATTTTGACCGCCTCACATGATCAACTCTGGCCATTTCAAAGCCCAAGACCACCCTCAATCGCCAGCTCATCGAATTCCGCGCCCCTGGGTCCCCGAGCCACCACCTCTGGTGGTCTTACCTGCCGCCGACGAAGACCTGAACGGAAATAGCTTTCTGGGTTCAAACTCAAATTCCTTCCACTCTATTCGACTACAACCCGAACGAACACCACCGTTGAACTCAGATGATCCCTCTCTTCAAAACTCATATGTCGAAATCTTTGATTAGTGCCTAAATTGAAGATTCCCAAATTATGACCTAGGGTTCCGAAAATCACAAGTTTGACTGTCGATTTATGGTGAAACCATCCACTACATGTCAAATCTGAAAGCACCCGTAGGTTTGTATCGTCGTGACCTTCGATTCGACATATAATAAGCTATAGTTTGGAGAAAAATTATTTTATGAGTTGTATATGTTTTTGAGCTAGGTTTTAGAATTGGTTTTCAACCAATAAGGAAGAGCTTGATGGAGAAATAAAGAACGTACAAATGAAAAGTGGCTGATGAAATGAAGGAAGGGGTTTTATTTTATAATTATAGGAGGCATAACATGAGAAACAACAAATATCCAAATACATTGATTCAATTCACGTTTTCTCCTATACGATCCAATGACAAGTCCGATTATTCTGAAAATTGAAATCCTACAATAATTCATCATTCTGAATCCAATAGCGCCAGTTTCATCGAATTCCGAGACAGTCGCCAGAACAGTTAAATTTCATAGTTAACTAAATAAATAAAATATTCAATTATTCGATTAACTGTTTTGACTATTAATAAAATTCCATTTAAATCAAATTTCAACTTAATTAAATTTTGTAAATGGATTTCAGCTATTTAATGTTCTCGAATTCGATTATTTCGAAAATAAATTTTGAATTTCAGTTCTTACCCACAACTCAAATTTTATTAAATCATATATATATATTAAATCCCAAATTTTCAACATTTCTAATAAAAGTAGATTTGAAATCCATTAAACTCAATTTAAACCATTCATCATTATTATAATTGGCAGAAATTCAATTTTTATCCAATTTTATTCTATTTCAGTTAATTTAAATCAAAATTTAAATATACCGAAACTATGGGATGTTACATTCTCCCCCACTTAAAATCTTCTCGTCCTCGAAAAGAGAACGAAACAGTATTAAGCATATATCTATTTCAAATCCATTCTTAAAATAGTATTTACAAAATAAGTATATAGTTGTAAAACTCATAAAATTTTCTAACTCCCGAAATCATGAAAAATTTCGGCAGCATCTCCTTTGTACGGAGAGGTCCAGGAAAATCCCTACATACATATAACTCAAATATCATCTCATTACAGGATGAGGCATCCCTGAAATGGAGAAAAACCCAAAACCCAAAACCCCAAAATCTTGTAACAAAAAGCGTACCTCTTTAGCATTTATATGCAATTTTATTTACTTTAGCATTTTAGTATTTAGCGCAAGCGAGCTCCAAGCGTAATAACAATCCTTGCACCTACTAAAACACTAAAAAATGCATAAGAATCAAACATATAACAATCCATGGAAAATTTATATAGCTTACACAACATATATAAAGCAATAAAATCACAAAACCAAGTTTTTTCATAACAGGCCAGCAACAAATCATCCATTATCACCTACAGAAAGTTGGAACTTGACTGAAGCACACTAGGAGAAAGTTGTTGCATTCGTTTCAGGCTTTCGAATTGTCCGGATTCGTCGAATTCAGATAATCCATTTGAAAGTTATGACTGTTTTAGCGGAGGCGAACACCTCTGCCCATACACTGAAAATTGCAGGTCTGAGTTGTTCAACCCAGTTTTTACTCCTTTAAAACTCAAAATTTTACATAGAATAGTAAAGGAAAGTTTTAGTTCAGATCCTGGACTTTCCGAATTGTATTCGCAAATTAAAATCTGACGCTCCATTAGGAAGTTATGACCAAAACAACATTGGTATCAGTTCAGATTTTTATTTTTTGCGCATACAACTACAACTAGTTCTTGATTTTCAACCTAATAAACATGAAAATTACACAATGCCCTATTAGCAAAAGTTTTAGTTCAGGTTCCAAGGTTTCCAAATTGTCCTAAATCGTCGAACTACGATCATCCATTCAAAAGTTATGACCATTTTATTTCAGCTTACCGAATAGTCCAGTTTTCACATAACCGTCGATTTTAATTTATTTCAAGTTCAAACTTTCCGATCCCCAAAATTTTTCAAATCTTTAACACTTCAAAAGTTTGTTATCATTTCGTTTCTCGAGAAATGTATTCACATTCAATTTTCTTATTCCATTTCGATATATTATCCATTCGTTTTCTCGTTTCATTTCAAGCATTAATTTTAGTTAAGACTTGATGTCATTTTACTCTCCGAACTAACTTGATTGTATTGAATCATTAATTCATTTTCATGGATTGACTCTTCAAACTTCATTACTTATCCTTTCCTAAATGCTTAATTCTCAATCGATCTTTGCACGGTCACATAAGTTAACTCTTATCGAGTCAATTCACTTAACTCGACAAATTTAGCCTTAGTCCTGTTTTCTAATGCTTGTTCATTTTATAAATGTTAAATCATTTTTCCTTTGGCCCTTTTTATATTCATTTGAATTTATTTCTAAATCAACAATTTAAATTTCTCGAGCTTAATCAATTTATTCTAATTCATTCGACTTCTTTCATTTCTCTAAGTTGATTTCATTTTATTAACTCCATCCAACTTAGATTAAATTGTATTTTTATTATATTTCGATATCTAAAATTTCCAAATTAGAATTCGTTTAACTATTATATTGTTCTGAACAAGCCAAATTTTTATATTTGCATTTCATTTTCTTGTATTGGCACCTCGATTCATACCTTTAACCATTTCCTTATTCTCTTATTCTCATTTCATTTTAAATTAAACATTATTCCACTTATTCAACTTATTTATTCGACTCTCAAATCTTGGTTCGAATTAAGGATGGTTCATAACTCAAATTTATACTTAGTTCTCAATCAATTATTATTCGATTTCGTAACTTAACTTATTTTACTCGATTAATTTACACAAATCAAGTTACATTTTATTTTTCATTGTTTATATGTAGATTTATAATCGATACATTGTCCAAATGAGGTCTAACCCATTTAGATTTTTATGCTTCCATTCTACTTGTACTCTAAATCCAATGCTTAAATTTATCGACCCTCTCATCATCAACTAACCTAAATTCCTTTCAATTTCTTCTCGACTAACTTAATAAAATTATTAATTAGCCAAGTCATGGGTTCTCGCTTTTATTACGTAACCCAATATTCCAGTTCATTTTAGTTGACTTAAGTAAAACTTTATTCCGCTGTTAATCCAATTCTCTTATAGTACTTAAGTCTGCTTCCTAGTTAAAATCTAAGTTCTAACGAATCGAGTTACCTTAATACATATCTTAACATTATTAGCTAAGGTGAACTTAAATACCTTGATTCCAGGTATAAAAACCAAGTTTAAAATATCATCTTTTTATATGTTATTTTTATAGAAAACCATACCATATAATATTTACATCAGAATCCCTAAATTAACAAAGAGCGTAGAATTTTTTTGTTTCTAGTTTAATTTAAACCCCAATCTTAACGAACATATGCTAATACCCCTATACAAAAACTATACTATAGGAAATTCAATCTAAACTCCTTTCAAACTAGTTATGGAAGTACAGAGTGGTCTCCCGCACTTAAACTCTTCAATAACTGTCGATAATGCGTGCACTCATTATCGAAGTTTATTTCTAAGGATTAAGTATAGATTTCACACTTATTTCATAAAAAAATTTGAATACCATTTCCTTTCGAAATATTTATAATACAATATTATTTCAGAATTTGACAAAACTATTTCAAAAGCACCCCAGGATCAAGTTTCAAGTTCATTTCTATTTCAATCACGAACCTTCTCACCCAATTATACTTAAAGATATCGCTTCATTTTCACATATTTTCTCAAACCATTTAAATTTTCCTTATTAAATTTATTATCGAATCAACCATAATAGGTATTAACTTAATATTATTACCTACCAACGACCAATGCCTATACACTTAAAACCACTAATAGTATATATAATATATATAAAATGTAATCAAAAACCATATTATGTCAATTCATTCTTTTTTATTATTTAGAAATTCCTATCGATTCTATGGCGTCCCATATATCGACTAGAATCCATAAATATTCAACAGAACAAGCCAACACAATAAAACCATTTTTATATCCAAAATATAAGTACGCTCTCTCGTATATACACTCTCAAACTCATTCTAGGGCATTACTAACCCCATCTCTAATGAGTTAATTCCCATACAGAGCCAAGGTTATCGCTAACCATCGCTCTGATACCGAATTGTAACGACCCACATTTTTGACCGTTCAAATCGACAATAAACCACACATGTCGACCCAAACAAATCACCAACATGGGCAGTTATTGAGAAAAGAAAAAAAGAAGTAAGAAGAGAAAAAACAAATCTCAGAATCTCACAACAGAAGGACAACATATAATAAAAATAGCAGAAGAAAAAAAAACAGTTGGAATATATATACATTTGACTATAACGTACAAATGATAAATCAGAGTTACACATAAGCAGGGATACAAAACATGGCATCGAAAATAAAATGCAGTGGAAATAATTATATACAGTATATGTGTATACCAACTACGTCTTCGTGCTCCAAAGGAAGAAATCTTTGTTAACTGCAACATCTGCTGACCCTAGCGTATTGCATAAAAAGAAAACACAATGAACACTCGGATCAACACTAAATCATTCTTATATTAGTCAAATTAAAATATGAAATAACATCAGTGTCATGGGGGCAGTAACTCAAGAGATGTTACGGGATTTTTCATCTCTCGAGGATCCGTTAAACTAATACATATATAGTATAATACGCTATTAGTATAGTGTCTATCCAGTAAAGTAAACATAATGAAAATAGCGTAAGCGGGATTACATTTTTACCCTTACACCGTTTATAATACCGTAGTCAATAGAGTACCATAAACTCAACCTAACACGGATGACATCAGAGGGCCCCTCATAGGTATGACACAAATCAAAATCGTAGGGGATCGATAAGGATAAATATGACAAGGCACTCAAGGCAATGCCCAAAGTAGGATTCTACCAATTGCACTCCCGGACCGGTGGTAACGCATAGCAGCCACTACCGCCCACCTCGGAACACACTCCCAAAGTCATAAATCGGCCCAAATCATCATCATCATCATAGTCATAGAAATAGTATTGAAGAAGTGTGTCCGATCAAAGGTGCTACCTCAATTAGTCACGGTATAGCTCCTGTTTTAGTCATTTCAATTCTAACCCGAAGGTCAGGGCTATTTCGTGTTCGATCATCTTCTTCAATCCAATAATCACCTCCAAGTCATCATACTCATCCTGGATACATCATAACGTTCACAGCTGTCAAAGTGGTATCGACACTAACAGAGAGTATGCCTTATGTCGACTATAGTCTCTTTAACAACCAACGCTTACATTTTCTACATCGATTGGTTCTTTTACCTTTCTCAAAGGTTCGTTTTCATATCAAATATCATATTTTGTTTCGAACCATATTTATATTCAAAAGAATATAATTTTATATCAATGTATCATAATAATTCCAAACTGATTTATATTCTAAACTAGAATATATTCATTTCATTATATTGTAATCATATAATATTTCACAAAATCGATTTATATTCAAGTACAATATACTTCATGTCAAGATTATAATTATCTCAAATCGATTTGAATTCGAAATCCATTCATATTAAAAATATATATATATATATCAAATTTAAGGAAAGAATAACTTATTTGAAATCAAACATTGTAAATATATATATAAATAATAAAATTTCTTAAACCAAAATTTCTCTTTCTTCCAAACTTCAAATACTTGAACCCGTACTCTAGTCTCCATGGAGTTACATAGTTCAAATCTTGTTTCAAACGCCATTCAAAGCAATCTTTCAATTTCAAGAATTCAAATCAATATTAAAAGTTGAGTTAAACAAGTCAGAATGCCTCGATTCCCTTATTCAAAAATTTAATTCAATAAGAATTTATTTCATTCAAATCCACCCCATAAATTTGAATAATTCCAAATCATATTCACATCCCAATTTAAGAATCTCCACTTTGTTTTGGGTAAATTTCCTTAACCCTTTATAATAAACATCCCAAGTTCAGAACCTTTAAAGAAATGGATTTATCGAGTATCGGCACATTCTTTTAAATGAAAATTCTATCAAATAAAATTACCAAATATTTAAAATCATTTAACCAACCGATGCCTGTATATAATTATCTATCCAATGGCCAGGTGATTTTAAATTTAAATTTCTCGATATTTCAGGGATGGATCCATCATTTCAATCCAAACCAGGGTCACAGAGATTTATCATTTCACTATGTGTTCTTAATTTATTATAATCGATAAATCCCAGGTTAATTAGATGCCCGTAACATCAAGGGGTAAAAATTGGGATTCATCGTCAAAATCAACATGCAACACAATATACTGAATATGTAGCATTACCAATGTCAACATCAATTCAGTAATAAAATTCAACCAAACATCCATCACAATTATTTCATCCAATTATGTTCACAGGTTTGCAAGGACCAGGATTTCCACTAGTAATTAAATTAAATTTAATAACTGATTTTTGGCCTAAATTTTCAGATTATCATACTTGCATGTCGGTTTTAAATCAACACATCATCAATTATACACAACCATGCAACCGAACTCATTTCACAATTTAATTTAATAAATATAGGAATAATTCAGTATTTCGTAAGTGAGAAAATCACTCACCTATGGCGTCCCATATATCGACTAGAATCCATAAATATTCAACAGAACAAGCCAACACAATAAAACCATTTTTATATCCAAAATAAAAGTACGCTCTCTCGTATATACACTCTCAAACTCATTCTAGGGCATTACTAACCCCATCTCTAATGAGTTAATTCCCATACAGAGCCAAGGTTATCGCTAACCATCGCTCTGATACCGAATTGTAACGACCCACATTTTTGACCGTTCAAATCGACAATAAACCACACATGTCGACCCAAACAAATCACCAACATGGGCAGTTATTGAGAAAAGAAAAAAAGAAGAAAGAAAAGAAAAAACAAATCTCACAATCTCACAATAGAAGGACAACATATAATAACAAATAGTAGAAGAAAAAAAACAGTTGGAATATATATACATTTGACTATAACGTACAATTGATAAATCAGAGTTACACATAAGCAGGGATACAAAACATGGCATCGAAAATAAAATGCAGTGGAAATAATTATATACAGTATATGTGTATACCAACTACGTCTTCGTGCTCCAAAGGAAGAAATCTTTGTTAACTGCAACATCTGCTGACCCGAGCGTATTGCATAAAAAGAAAACACAATGAACACTCGGATCAACACTAAATCATTCTTATATTAGTCAAATTAAAATATGAAATAACATCAGTGTCATGGGGGCAGTAACTCAAGAGATGTTACGGGATTTTCCATCTCTCGAGGATCCGTTAAACTAATACATATATAGTATAATACGCTATTAGTATAGTGTCTATCCAGTAAAGTAAACATAATGAAAATAGCGTAAGCGGGATTACATTTTTACCCTTACACCGTTTATAATATCGTAGTCAATACAGTACCATAAACCCAACCTAACACGGATGACATCAGAGGGCACCTCATAGGTATGACACAAATCAAAATCGTAGGGGATCGATAAGGATAAATATGACAAGGCACTCAAGGCAATGCCCAAAGTAGGATTCTACCAATTGCACTCCCGGACCGGTGGTAACGCATAGCAGCCACTACCGCCCACCTCGGAACACACTCCTAAAGTCATAAATCGGCCCAAATCATCATCATCATCATAGTCATAGAAATAGTATTGAAGAAGTGTGTCCGATCAAAGGTGCTACCTCAATTAGTCACGGTATAGCTCCTGTTTTAGTCATTTCAATTCTAACCCGAAGGTCAGGGCTATTTCGTTGTCGATCATCTTCTTCAATCCAATAATCACCTCCAAGTCATCATACTCATCCTGGATACATCATAACGTTCACAGCTGTCAAAGTGGTATCGACACTGACAGAGAGTATGCCTTATGTCGACTATAGTCTCTTTAACAACCAACGCTTACATTTTCTACATCGATTGGTTCTTTTACCTTTCTCAAAGGTTCGTTTTCATATAAAATATCATATTTTGTTTCGAACCATATTTATATTCAAAAGAATATAATTTTATATCAATGTATCATAATAATTCCAAACTGATTTATATTCTAAACTAGAATATATTCATTTCATTATATTGTAATCATATAATATTTCACAAAATCGATTTATATTCAAGTACAATATACTTCATGTCAAGATTATAATTATCTCAAATCGATTTGAATTCGAAATCCATTCATATTAAAAATATATATATATATCAAATTTAAGGAAAGAATAACTTATTTGAAATCAAACATTGTAAATATATATATATAAATAATAAAATTTCTTAAACCAAAATTTCTCTTTCTTCCAAACTTCAAATACTTGAACCCGTACTCTAGTCTCCATGGAGTTACATAGTTCAAATCTTGTTTCAAACGCCATTCAAAGCAATCTTTCAATTTCAAGAATTCAAATCAATATTAAAAGTTGAGTTAAACAAGTCAGAATGCCTCGATTCCCTTATTCAAAAATTTAATTCAATAAGAATTTATTTCATTCAAATCCACCCCATAAATTTGAATAATTCCAAATCATATTCACATCCCAATTTAAGAATCTCCACTTTGTTTTGGGTAAATTACCTTAACCCTTTATAATAAACATCCCAAGTTCAGAACCTTTAAAGAAATGGATTTATCGAGTATCGGCACATTCTTTTAAATGAAAATTCTATCAAATAAAATTTCCAAATATTTAAAATCATTTAACCAACCAATGTCTGTATATAATTATCTATCCAATGGCCGGGTGATTTTAAATTTAAATTTCTCGATATTTCAGGGATGGATCTATCATTTCAATCCAAATTAGGGTCACAAAGATTTATCATTTCACTCTGTGTTCTTAATTTATTATAATCGATAAATCCCGAGTTTATTAGATGCCTGTAACATCAAGGGGAAAAAACTGGGATTCATCGTCAAAATCAACATGCAACACAATATACTGAATATGTAGCATTAGCAGTGTCAACATCAATTCAGTAATAAAATTCAACCAAACATCCATCACAATCATTTCATCCAATTAACTAGTATGTTCAAAGGTTTGCAAGGATCAGGATTTCCACTAGTAATTAAATTAAATTTAATAACTGATTTTTGGCCTAAAATTTTAGATTATCATACTTGCATGTCGGTTTTAAATCAACACATCATCAATCATACACAACCATGCAACCGAACTCATTTCACAATTTAATTTAATAAATATGGGAATAATTTAGTATTTCATAAGTGAGAAAATCACTCACCTTTGGGTCCTTAGTGGATCGAACGTCCAATCAAAGCCCAAAGTTTCACAGTCTCTAAATGCAGCGAAACCAGCGCTAGAATATCCGCAATCTCGCCACGATCCCAACGCACCCAACCGCGTCCAAAACCAAGTTAAAACGAAAGAGTTATCAGCGTTTTATTAGCTCTGTTTAAAATATATAAAAATAAATTAATTAATTCCTCACCTAATCGAATTACGCCACATCATCACCCAACCCTTTCTTCCTGCTCACGCCCAATCGCTACAGCAGCCGTGAAAAAGAACCCAACCGCCATCTATTTTGACCGCCTCACATGATCAACTCTGGCCATTTCAAAGCCCAAGACCACCCTCAATCGCCAGCTCATCGAATTCCGCGCCCCTGGGTCCCCGAGCCACCACCTCTGGTGGTCTTACCTGCCGCCGACGAAGACCTGAACGGAAATAGCTTTCTGGGTTCAAACTCAAATTCCTTCCACTCTATTCGACTACAACCCGAACGAACACCACCGTTGAACTCAGATGATCCCTCTCTTCAAAACTCATATGTCGAAATCTTTGATTAGTGCCTAAATTGAAGATTCCCAAATTATGACCTAGGGTTCCGAAAATCACAAGTTTGACTGTCGATTTATGGTGAAACCATCCACTACATGTCAAATCTGAAAGCACCCGTAGGTTTGTATCGTCGTGACCTTCGATTCGACATATAATAAGCTATAGTTTGGAGAAAAATTATTTTATGAGTTGTATATGTTTTTGAGCTAGGTTTTAGAATTGGTTTTCAACCAATAAGGAAGAGCTTGATGGAGAAATAAAGAACGTACAAATGAAAAGTGGCTGATGAAATGAAGGAAGGGGTTTTATTTTATAATTATAGGAGGCATAACATGAGAAACAACAAATATCCAAATACATTGATTCAATTCACGTTTTCTCCTATACGATCCAATGACAAGTCCGATTATTCTGAAAATTGAAATCCTACAATAATTCATCATTCTGAATCCAATAGCGCCAGTTTCATCGAATTCCGAGACAGTCGCCAGAACAGTTAAATTTCATAGTTAACTAAATAAATAAAATATTCAATTATTCGATTAACTGTTTTGACTATTAATAAAATTCCATTTAAATCAAATTTCAACTTAATTAAATTTTGTAAATGGATTTCAGCTATTTAATGTTCTCGAATTCGATTATTTCGAAAATAAATTTTGAATTTCAGTTCTTACCTACAACTCAAATTTTATTAAATCATATATATATATTAAATCCCAAATTTTCAACATTTCTAATAAAAGTAGATTTGAAATCCATTAAACTCAATTTAAACCATTCATCATTATTATAATTGGCAGAAATTCAATTTTTATCCAATTTTATTCTATTTCAGTTAATTTAAATCAAAATTTAAATATACCGAAACTATGGGATGTTACATTCTCCCCCACTTAAAATCTTCTCGTCCTCGAAAAGAGAACGAAACAGTATTAAGCATATATCTATTTCAAATCCATTCTTAAAATAGTATTTACAAAATAAGTATATAGTTGTAAAACTCATAAAATTTTCTAACTCCCGAAATCACGAAAAATTTCGGCAGCATCTCCTTTGTACGGAGAGGTCCAGGAAAATCCCTACATACATATAACTCAAATATCATCTCATTACAGGATGAGGCATCCCTGAAATGGAGAAAAACCCAAAACCCAAAACCCCAAAATCTTGTAACAAAAAGCGTACCTCTTTAGCATTTATATGCAATTTTATTTACTTTAGCATTTTAGTATTTAGCGCAAGCGAGCTCCAAGCGTAATAACAATCCTTGCACCTACTAAAACACTAAAACATGCATAAGAATCAAACATATAACAATCCATGGAAAATTTATATAGCTTACACAACATATATAAAGCAATAAAATCACAAAACCAAGTTTTTTCATAACAGGCCAGCAACAAATCATCCATTATCACCTACAGAAAGTTGGAACTTGACTGAAGCACACTAGGAGAAAGTTGTTGCATTCGTTTCAGGCTTTCGAATTGTCCGGATTCGTCGAATTCAGATAATCCATTTGAAAGTTATGACTGTTTTAGCGGAGGCGAACACCTCTGCCCATACACTGAAAATTGCAGGTCTGAGTTGTTCAACCCAGTTTTTACTCCTTTAAAACTCAAAATTTTACATAGAATAGTAAAGGAAAGTTTTAGTTCAGATCCTGGACTTTCCGAATTGTATTCGCAAATTAAAATCCGACGCTCCATTAGGAAGTTATGACCAAAACAACATTGGTATCAGTTCAGATTTTTATTTTTTGCGCATACAACTACAACTAGTTCTTGATTTTCAACCTAATAAACATGAAAATTACACAATGCCCTATTAGCAAAAGTTTTAGTTCAGGTTCCAAGGTTTCCAAATTGTCCTAAATCGTCGAATTACGATCATCCATTCAAAAGTTATGACCATTTTATTTCAGCTTACCGAATAGTCCAGTTTTCACATAACCATCGATTTTAATTTATTTCAAGTTCAAACTTTCCGATCCCCAAAAATTTTCAAATCTTTAACACTTCAAAAGTTTGTTATCATTTCATTTCTCGAGAAATGTATTCACATTCAATTTTCTTATTCCATTTCGATATATTATCCATTCGTTTTCTCGTTTCATTTCAAGCATTAATTTTAGTTAAAACTTGATGTCATTTTACTCTCCGAACTAACTTGATTGTATTGAATCATTAATTCATTTTCATGGATTGACTCTTCAAACTTCATTACTTATCCTTTCCTAAATGCTTAATTCTCAATCGATCTTTGCACGGTCACATAAGTTAACTCTTATCGAGTCAATTCACTTAACTCGACAAATTTAGCCTTAGTCCTATTTTCTAATGCTTGTTCATTTTATAAATGTTAAATCATTTTTCCTTTGGCCCTTTTTATATTCATTTGAATTTATTTCTAAATCAACAATTTAAATTTCTCGAGCTTACTCAGTTTATTCTAATTCATTCGACTTCTTTCATTTCTCTAAGTTGATTTCATTTTATTAACTCCATCCAACTTAGATTAAATTGTATTTTTATTATATTTCGATATCTAAAATTTCCAAATTAGAATTCGTTTAACTATTATATTGTTCTGAACAAGCCAAATTTTTATATTTGCATTTCATTTTCTTGTATTGGCACCTCGATTCATACCTTTAACCATTTCCTTATTCTCTTATTCTCATTTCATTTTAAATTAAACATTATTCCACTTATTCAACTTATTTATTCGACTCTCAAATCTTGGTTCGAATTAAGGATGGTTCATAACTCAAATTTATACTTAGTTCTCAATCAATTATTATTCGATTTCGTAACTTAACTTATTTTACTCGATTAATTTACACAAATCAAGTTACATTTTATTTTTCATTGTTTATATGTAGATTTATAATCGATACATTGTCCAAATGAGGTCTAACCCATTTAGATTTTTATGCTTCCATTCTACTTGTACTCTAAATCCAATGCTTAAATTTATCGACCCTCTCATCATCAACTAACCTAAATTCCTTTCAATTCCTTCTCGACTAACTTAATAAAATTATTAATTAGCCAAGTCATGGGTTCTCGCTTTTATTACGTAACCCAATATTCCAGTTCATTTTAGTTGACTTAAGTAAAACTTTATTCCGCTGTTAATCCAATTCTCTTATAGTACTTAAGTCTGCTTCCTAGTTAAAATCTAAGTTCTAACGAATCGAGTTACCTTAATACATATCTTAACATTATTAGCTAAGGTGAACTTAAATACCTTGATTCCAGGTATAAAAACCAAGTTTAAAATATCATCTTTTTTTATGTTATTTTTATAGAAAACCATACCATATAATATTTACATCAGAATCCCTAAATTAACAAAGAGCGTAGAATTTTTTGGTTTCTAGTTTAATTTAAACCCCAATCTTAACGAACATATGCTAATACCCCTATACAAAAACTATACTATAGGAAATTCAATCTAAACTCCTTTCAAACTAGTTATGGAAGTACAGAGTGGTCTCCCGCACTTAAACTCTTCAATAACTGTCGATAATGCGTGCACTCATTATCGAAGTTTATTTCTAAGGATTAAGTATAGATTTCACACTTATTTCATAAAAAAATTTGAATACCATTTCCTTTCGAAATATTTATAATACAATATTATTTCAGAATTTGACAAAACTATTTCAAAAGCACCCCAGGATCAAGTTTCAAGTTCATTTCTATTTCAATCACGAACCTTCTCACCCAATTATACTTAAAGATATCGCTTCATTTTCACATATTTTCTCAAACCATTTAAATTTTCCTTATTAAATTTATTATCGAATCAACCATAATAGGTATTAACTTAATATTATTACCTACCAACGACCAATGCCTATACACTTAAAACCACTAATAGTATATATAATATATATAAAATGTAATCAAAAACCATATTATGTCAATTCATTCTTTTTTATTATTTAGAAATTCCTATCGATTCTATGGCGTCCCATATATCGACTAGAATCCGTAAATATTCAACAGAACAAGCCAACACAATAAAACCATTTTTATATCCAAAATAAAAGTACGCTCTCTCGTATATACACTCTCAAACTCTTTCTAGGGCATTACTAACCCCATCTCTAATGAGTTAATTCCCATACAGAGCCAAGGTTATCGCTAACCATCGCTCTGATACCGAATTGTAACGACCCACATTTTTGACCGTTCAAATCGACAATAAACCACACATGTCGACCCAAACAAATCACCAACATGGGCAGTTATTGAGAAAAGAAAAAAAGAAGAAAGAAGAGAAAAAACAAATCTCAGAATCTCACAACAAAAGGACAACATATAATAACAAATAGCAGAAGAAAAAAAATAGTTGGAATATATATACATTTGACTATAACGTACAAATGATAAATCAGAGTTACACATAAGCAGGGATACAAAACATGGCATCGAAAATAAAATGCAGTGGAAATAATTATATACAGTATATGTGTATACCAACTACGTCTTCGTGCTCCAAAGGAAGAAATCTTTGTTAACTGCAACATCTGCTGACCCGAGCGTATTGCATAAAAAGAAAACACAATGAACACTCGGATCAACACTAAATCATTCATATATTAGTCAAATTAAAATATGAAATAACATCAGTGTCATGGGGGCAGTAACTCAAGAGATGTTACGGGATTTTCCATCTCTCGAGGATCCGTTAAACTAATACATATATAGTATAATACGCTATTAGTATAGTGTCTATCCAGTAAAGTAAACATAATGAAAATAGCGTAAGCGGGATTACATTTTTACCCTTACACCGTTTATAATACCGTAGTCAATACAGTACCATAAACCCAACCTAACACGGATGACATCAGAGGGCACCTCATAGGTATGACACAAATCAAAATCGTAGGGGATCGATAAGGATAAATATGACAAGGCACTCAAGGCAATGCCCAAAGTAGGATTCTACCAATTGCACTCCCGGACCGGTGGTAACGCATAGCAGCCACTACCGCCCACCTCGGAACACACTACCAAAGTCATAAATCAGCCCAAATCATCATCATCATCATAGTCATAGAAATAGTATTGAAGAAGTGTGTCCGATCAAAGGTGCTACCTCAATTAGTCACGGTATAGCTCCTGTTTTAGTCATTTCAATTCTAACCCGAAGGTCAGGGCTATTTCGTTGTCGATCATCTTCTTCAATCCAATAATCACCTCCAAGTCATCATACTCATCATGGATACATCATAACGTTCACAGCTGTCAAAGTGGTATCGACACTGACAGAGATTATGCCTTATGTCGACTATAGTCTCTTTAACAACCAACGCTTACATTTTCTACATCGATTGGTTCTTTTACCTTTCTCAAAGGTTCGTTTTCATATCAAATATCATATTTTGTTTCGAACCATATTTATATTCAAAAGAATATAATTTTATATCAATGTATCATAATAATTCCAAACTGATTTATATTCTAAACTAGAATATATTCATTTCATTATATTGTAATCATATAATATTTCACAAAATCGATTTATATTCAAGTACAATATACTTCATGTCAAGATTATAATTATCTCAAATCGATTTGAATTCGAAATCCATTCATATTAAATATATATATATATATATATATCAAATTTAAGGAAAGAATAACTTATTTGAAATCAAACATTGTAAATAAATATATAAATAATAAAATTTCTTAAACCAAAATTTCTCTTTCTTCCAAACTTCAAATACTTGAACCCGTACTCTAGTCTCCATGGAGTTACATAGTTCAAATCTTGTTTCAAACGCCATTCAAAGCAATCTTTCAATTTCAAGAATTCAAATCAATATTAAAAGTTGAGTTAAACAAGTCAGAATGCCTCGATTCCCTTATTCAAAAATTTAATTCAATAAGAATTTATTTCATTCAAATCCACCCCATAAATTTGAATAATTCCAAATCATATTCACATCCCAATTTAAGAATCTCCACTTTGTTTTGGGTAAATTTCCTTAACCCTTTATAATAAACATCCCAAGTTCAGAACCTTTAAAGAAATGGATTTATCGAGTATCGGCACATTCTTTTAAATGAAAATTCTATCAAATAAAATTTCCAAATATTTAAAATCATTTAACCAACCGATGCCTGTATATAATTATCTATCCAATGGCCAGGTGATTTTAAATTTAAATTTCTCAATATTTCAGGGATGGATCCATCATTTCAATCCAAACCAGGGTCACAGAGATTTATCATTTCACTATGTGTTCTTAATTTATTATAATCGATAAATCCCAGGTTAATTAGATGCCCGTAACATCAAGGGGTAAAAATTGGGATTCATCGTCAAAATCAACATGCAACACAATATACTGAATATGTAGCATTACCAATGTCAACATCAATTCAGTAATAAAATTCAACCAAACATCCATCACAATCATTTCATCCAATTATGTTCACAGGTTTGCAAGCACCAGGATTTCCACTAGTAATTAAATTAAATTTAATAACTGATTTTTGGCCTAAATTTTCAGATTATCATACTTGCATGTCGGTTTTAAATCAACACATCATCAATTATACACAACCATGCAACCGAACTCATTTCACAATTTAATTTAATAAATATAGGAATAATTCAGTATTTCGTAAGTGAGAAAATCACTCACCTATGGCGTCCCATATATCGACTAGAATCCATAAATATTCAACAGAACAAGCCAACACAATAAAACCATTTTTATATCCAAAATAAAAGTACGCTCTCTCGTATATACACTCTCAAACTCATTCTAGGGCATTACTAACCCCATCTCTAATGAGTTAATTCCCATACAGAGCCAAGGTTATCGCTAACCATCGCTCTGATACCGAATTGTAACGACCCACATTTTTGACCGTTCAAATCGACAATAAACCACACATGTCGACCCAAACAAATCACCAACATGGGCAGTTATTGAGAAAAGAAAAAAAGAAGAAAGAAGAGAAAAAACAAATCTCAGAATCTCACAACAGAAGGACAACATATAATAACAAATAGCAGAAGAAAAAAAACAGTTGGAATATATATACATTTGACTATAACGTACAAATGATAAATCAGAGTTACACATAAGCAGGGATACAAAACATGGCATCGAAAATAAAATGCAGTGGAAATAATTATATACAGTATATGTGTATACCAACTACGTCTTCGTGCTCCAAAGGAAGAAATCTTTGTTAACTGCAACATCTGCTGACCCGAGCGTATTGCATAAAAAGAAAACACAATGAACACTCGGATCAACACTAAATCATTCTTATATTAGTCAAATTAAAATATGAAATAACATCAGTGTCATGGGGGCAGTAACTCAAGAGATGTTACGGGATTTTCCATCTCTCGAGGATCCGTTAAACTAATACATATATAGTATAATACGCTATTAGTATAGTGTCTATCCAGTAAAGTAAACATAATGAAAATAGCGTAAGCGAGATTACATTTTTACCCTTACACCGTTTATAATACCGTAGTCAATACAGTACCATAAACCCAACCTAACACGGATGACATCCGAGGGCACCTCATAGGTATGACACAAATCAAAATCGTAGGGGATCGATAAGGATAAATATGACAAGGCACTCAAGGCAATGCCCAAAGTAGGATTCTACCAATTGCACTCCCGGACCGGTGGTAACGCATAGCAGCCACTACCGCCCACCTCGGAACACACTCCCAAAGTCATAAATCGGCCCAAATCATCATCATCATAGTCATAGAAATAGTATTGAAGAAGTGTTTCCGATCAAAGGTGCTACCTCAATTAGTCACGGTATAGCTCCTGTTTTAGTCATTTCAATTCTAACCCGAAGGTCAGGGCTGTTTCGTTGTCGATCATCTTCTTCAATCCAATAATCACCTCCAAGTCATCATACTCATCCTGGATACATTATAACGATCACAATTGTCAAAGTGGTATCGACACTGACAGAGAGTATGCCTTATGTCGACTATAGTCTCTTTAACAACCAACGCTTACATTTTCTACATCGATTGGTTCTTTTACCTTTCTCAAAGGTTCTTTTTCATATCAAATATCATATTTTGTTTCGAACCATATTTATATTCAAAAGAATATAATTTTATATCAATGTATCATAATAATTCCAAACTGATTTATATTCTAAACTAGAATATATTCATTTCATTATATTGTAATCATATAATATTTCACAAAATCGATTTATATTCAAGTACAATATACTTCATGTCAAGATTATAATTATCTCAAATCGATTTGAATTCGAAATCCATTCATATTAAAAATATATATATATATATATCAAATTTAAGGAAAGAATAACTTATTTGAAATCAAACATTGTAAATATATATATAAATAATAAAATTTCTTAAACCAAAATTTCTCTTTCTTGCAAACTTCAAATACTTGAACCCGTACTCTAGTCTCCATGGAGTTACATAGTTCAAATCTTGTTTCAAACGCCATTCAAAGCAATCTTTCAATTTCAAGAATTCAAATCAATATTAAAAGTTGAGTTAAACAAGTCAGAATGCCTCGATTCCCTTAGTCAAAAATTTAATTCAATAAGAATTTATTTCATTCAAATCCACCCCATAAATTTGAATAATTCCAAATCATATTCACATCCCAATTTAAGAATCTCCACTTTGTTTTGGGTAAATTTCCTTAACCCTTTATAATAAACATCCCAAGTTCAGAACCTTTAAAGAAATGGATTTATCGAGTATCGGCACATTCTTTTAAATGAAAATTCTATCAAATAAAATTTCCAAATATTTAAAATCATTTAACCAACCGATGCCTGTATATAATTATCTATCCAATGGCCAGGTGATTTTAAATTTAAATTTCTCGATATTTCAGGGATGGATCCATCATTTCAATCCAAACCAGGGTCACAGAGATTTATCATTTCACTATGTGTTCTTAATTTATTATAATCGATAAATCCCAGGTTAATTAGATGCCCGTAACATCAAGGGGTAAAAATTGGGATTCATCGTCAAAATCAACATGCAACACAATATACTGATTATGTAGCATTACCAATGTCAACATCAATTCAGTAATAAAATTCAACCAAACATCCATCACAATTATTTCATCCAATTATGTTCACAGGTTTGCAAGGACCAGGATTTCCACTAGTAATTAAATTAAATTTAATAACTGATTTTTGGCCTAAATTTTCAGATTATCATACTTGCATGTCGGTTTTAAATCAACACATCATCAATTATACACAACCATGCAACCGAACTCATTTCACAATTTAATTTAATAAATATAGGAATAATTCAGTATTTCGTAAGTGAGAAAATCACTCACCTTTGGGTCCTTAGTGGATCGAACATCAATCAAAGCCCAAAGCTTCACAGTCTCTAAATGCAGCGAAACCAGCGCCAAAATGTCCGTAATCTTGCCACGATCCCAACGCACCCAACCGCATCCAAAACCGAGTTTAAACGAAAGAGTTATCAGTGTCTTATTAACTCAGTTTAAAATATATGAAAATAAATTAATTCCTCACCAAATCGAATTACACCATATTATCTCCCAACCCCTTCTTCCTGCTCATGCCCAATCGCTATAGCGGCCGTGAAAAAGAACCCAACCGCCATCTACTTTGACCGCCTCACATGATCAACTCCGGCCATTTCAAAGCCCAAGACCACCCTCAATCGCCAGCTCATCGAATTTCGTGCCTTTGGGTCCCCGAGCCACCACCTTCGATGGTCTTACCTGCCGCCGGCGAAGACTTGAATGGAAATAGCTTTCCGGGTTCAAACTCAAATTCCTGCCACCCTATTCGACTACAACCTGAACGAACACCACCGTTGAACTCAGATGATCCCTCTCTTCAAAACCCATATGTCGAAATCTTCAATTAGAGCCTAAATTGAAGATTCCCAAATTGTGACCTAGGGTTCGAAAATCACAAGTTTGACCGTCGATTTTTATGAAACCATCCGCTGCATATCAAATCTGAGAGCACCCGTAGGTTTGTACCGTCGAGACCTTCGATTCGACATATAATAAGCTATAGTTTGGAGAATATTTTTTTTTAGTTGTATATGTTTTTGTGCTAGGTTTTACAATTGGTTTTCAGCCATTAAGGAAGAGCTTGATGGAGAAATAAAGAACGTACCAATGAAAATTGGCTGATGAAATGAAGGAAGGGGTTTTATTTTATAATTATAGGGGGCCCAACATGAGAAACAACAAATATCCAAACACATTGATTCAATTTGCGTTTTCTCCTGTACGATCCAACGACATGTCCGATTATTCTGAAAATTGAAATCCTACAATAATTCATCATTCTGAATCCAATGGCGCCAGTTTCGTCGAATTCCGAGAGAGTCGCCAAAACAGTTAAATTTCACAGTTAATTAAATAAATAAAATATTCAATTATTCAATTAACTGTTTTGAATATTAATAAAATTCCATTTAAATCAAATTTCAAATTAAATAAATTTTATAAATGGATTACAACTATTTAAAGTTCTCGAATTCGATTATTTCGAAAATAAATTTTGAATTTCAGTTCTTACCCACAACTCAAATTTTATTAAATCATATATATATTAAATCCCAAATTTTCAACATTTATAATAAAACTAAATTTGAAATACATTAAACACAATTTAAACAAACAATCATTATTATAATTGGCAAAAATTCAATTTTTATCAAATTTTATTCTATTTCAGTTTATTTAAATCGAAATTTAAATATATCGAAACTATCGGAGTTTACATCGCAGGTACGAGACCTGGACTTTAAAAGCCTGGGATGTTCCTCCTCTGTCAAATGGGAAAGAATTCCATGTTTTTAAACATTTGGCGATTACAACTATAAAAATCCATTCTTTTTATCGCACCTAAAATGACGATAAAAATATCACTTTTAATTTCTACTCTTTTTATCGCATCTACCATGATGATAAAAATGCCACTTTTATATCTCTATTTTTATTTATATCCAAATTATAAATAAAATTCACTTTTTTTAAAATTCATGTTTTTATTCACATCAAAAATGTGAATAAAATACTCCTTTTAATTTCATGTTTTTATTCCCATCTAAAATGTGAACAAAAATATATTTTTCGATGTCGTATTTTTATTCGTTACTAAATTACAAATAAAAAGTATAATTCTTTTTCTATGTCCTATTTTCGTTTACACTAAATAGTAAATAAAAATATATCTTTTCTTATATCATGTTTTATTTACCTACATGTAAATAGAATATTATTCTTGATTGGAACGAGGCGTTGGTTGTGTTTTAAATCACATGATTTTAAATTGCGCAAATTATTCAGAAAGACCGGGTTTAACCCATTCTGAAGAATTCATACGATGATTGAAGATAGATGATGAAGACGGTTATTGAAGACCGGAAAGTTTCCATATTGAATGGATGAATATTGATATGTTGATTGGACCGTACACCCAAGATGAGGGAAAAATTGGTGATCATTCAGACGTATTTGGAGATCTACCGGATTTGGTTTCGTTCAGACCCAGAACAGATTGGTAAATGGATTGTGTCTCTGACATTGTATTCCTTTATATTGTATTCGTTGATCTCTGTTTAATATATAGCTGTTTGGTGGTGGAGAATTTATTCTCTTGCTTAACACCCTGTTATATATTGGTAGATGATTAATGGTATGGTATGGTCTGACAATGTGGCATGCCAAGATGCAAATGATCAAGGCTTTTTTTGAAAAGCTGGGCCTTGTGGGATGATCAAAGCATAGCCTGTTTAGGTGTAACTTCGTGTATAGCGTGACTTCGCGAGCCTCACACCCCGGTATGAGTCAAAAACGGGATTAGGACTGCAGGGAGTGCACACGTTTCTTTCTAGCTAAGAAGTGATGTCAATGACCTACCAGCCTTGACATTTTTACTTACGTGGATGTTGGATTATGAGGTACCTCGGATTTATAGGTTGTTAGTGTCCATATGGAGGTTCAAAGGAACCGGGAAACGTGTGTTCAGGCATAACTAATCCAGCCATTGCACTATGCGCGGACCGGCCATGAAGATCCAAGGGTTCACTACGGGGAATCCTGAGGCATTTACTAGAGTGTCTCGAATCAGAGAGGACGATACCTAACCTCGTCTCATGATGGAAACCCAATTTCCAATACGACACCATGTGGTTTTGATTGTAGAACTAGTACGGCGACATGATATATGGTACCCATGCCGTCTATGATTTATACATTTACTTTCGAAATTGTTTTCTACACTAGCACATATAGTAATATTAAAAGATGAAATTTCGCGTACCAAGCATATTTGGCTATTATAAGGTAAAACTCTATCCTCCAGCTTGTGTTGCATTGTGTGATGGGACCTGAGTCTTATAATAGCTTCATTTTCCTTTATTTAGCATTGCGCTGTTTATTTTTATGCACTGGTATTCTTGGGGGTAAATCCATTCCGTATTATACAGCGTGGTCCCTAGATTTACCTAAATTTAAAATCAACTTAATATACGTTTTTGAGTTCTCACACCAGTCCCATGACTGACCTGGAGTTTATTTTTTAACCTAAACTCTGGGTGCCCATATTTTCCACACGGGCAGCTAGTAGCTTTGGTTTTGCAGATATTATATTTACAGGATCCTGGTTTACAGCTGAAGCGATATTCGAGAAGCTCTGTATCTGTGTATTCCTTTCGGTTGTATTTTGTATTATTTTTCAGCTGCTATTTAAATGTAATTTAAGCTCTGATATTTTATTTCTAGTGTATGTTATTTATTCATACTCTGGAATATTCTTGTACTCTAATGTAATTGTTGTAACAACAATAAAATGTTCTTCTGTTTTGTGTTCTGGTGTGTGTTGTTCTCAAAGCAATCCGGGCTTTCCTTTACTGGGAAGTTCGGGTCGTTTCAGATGGGTGTAACAAAAGTTATGCTTTTGGGTAACAGTTGCTCTGATACCATCTGTGATGACCCCAAACTTCCGTGGTTCGAAAGTAAGGATAATCATTTGGAATACAACATATTTGTAACAATAACAGATCTCAGATAATAACATAACACATAATTATTGCAGCGGAAAGATAAATGTCATAACATCATAGCAACTGAACAACAGAGTACGCAGTTACATGATTCACATAGCAAAACAGAAAGTCTGAATGAAAAGGAAATAAGTCTCAAAAGGAAATAGGTTTCAACTCCAAAACGTACATCAAAATACAAAGATGGAATAAAGTCTCTAAAGCAGAAATAAAGATAAAAGAGAGGTCTTCTTATCTAGCAAGCTCCAGTCCAGAAAATGTCTCCCTAAAACCTGTCACTTGGCTGCCCGTGTAAAGAAAGGGCACCCAAGTTTGCAAAGTGAAACAAACACCGAGTCAGCCATAGGACTGGTATGAGAAATCTTTCTATACTAACTAACAAGATGGCAAATCACAGACCATGCCGCTAACACGAATCGAGTTTACTCCATTGGATTGCTGGTGCATAATTTAAATAAATTTGATACAAAATAACGCAATGACTTTTGAAAAATGAAATCATTATAAGACTCAAGTCCTATCACACAATGCAACGCAAACCGAAGGATAGAGTTTTACCTTATAATGATCAAACATGCTTAATACGTAGAAAATAGTACTTTAGTATTATTATTATTAGTGTTTAAGCAGTTTTAAATACTTCAAAGTAAATGTGTCAATCCTAGGCGGCATAGCTATCATATACTATGACGCCATATGGAGGTTCAAAGGAACTGGGAAACGTGTGTTCAGGCATAATTAATCTGCTACCGTTAGGTGGGGACCGGCTGCAAGGAAGACTTTCGATCCTGCCTCTATAAATGACGACCAGGTGGTTGATATTGATGCTTCTCCTGAAGCTTCTCCGAAAGGTAAATCCGCAAGTAGCCCTGTTCCTTTTGATGCTTCCGGTGAATTAGGCGGGGAAAGTCGTGGTCTTCCGATGTCTTCCTCTTCCCAGCCTACTATTTCTCCCATGCCTCCTCCACCAGTCTCAGGTTTTAATAGGCTTGTGAACCTAGCACTTTTATCTGCCATAGTTGCTAATGTTACCCTAACTTCTACATCTTTGGACTCGGAATACTTCCACAAGCAACAAATCATAGGCCAACTCTTGGTATTGAAATATATTTTCTAACGCTTTTGTTTTTATGTGGTTTTGTAAGTAACTCAACCTATTTCTTTTCGTAGATAATGATAACTTGGTATGGATCCAGAGGTAAGGCCTCTTCTTTAGCGGCGGAGGTTGATGCCCTTAAAGAAGAGAACAGGGTGTTAACAGACAAGGTTAATACTTTGTTGCAGGAGAATGCGGAGAGTGACAAGGAGCGTAATGACTTGAAAAGCTTGCTGGAAGGGGAGAGAAAAAACCAAGTTTGAGTTGGAAGGGAAAGTTGAAGATCTTAAGAAAGAAAAGTCAGGGATGGAGGTTGACCATGTGGTTGAGTTGGACAAACTAAACACTTAGCTCTCCACCACAAAAAGAATTATTTATGAAGCCAGCGAAAGAATTGGCACTTTCTTAAATGTTCGTTTTAATAACGTAGTGATGGAGTACTATGAAAATGCCCTTATCCTCGCTTTTTACGATAACTATAAGAGGCTTCCAGAGTTTGACTTTCTTCAATTGAATCCTCTGTCTGAGATAGAGTTTCGAAGAAGATCGAGCAGATGAGGCAAGAGCACAAGGATTCTCCGATGAATAATATAGATCCCACATTGCTTTTGCATATTGATGAGTTTTCTGAGGATTTCGAGGAAGAGATGGAGGAGAAGAACACAATAGAAGGAGAGATAGAAGCAAACACGGATCAACATGGTAGGCCCGGAAGGGGTGATGGAAAATCCCTTCCCACAACGAAGGAGTCACTCTCCAAGGAAGGTGGCTCTTCAGATTCCCAGAGGAATAGGACCTCTGATCGGTCCAATATCAATGCTTCACAGGAATGTCTTTCGCTTTCGAAATACTTTCATTTTCCTGAATTTCGTCAATAGCTAGCCTTCTTATGTTACAATAGTTCTCTGCTTCTCTGATGGTTTGAGTTATAGTAATGCTTAAGCCTCCGCATAGGAAATTCTCCACGAATTTGGTCTAATGAAAACAATTAAAAACAAGGAATTTTAAAAATTATTGTATGAAGTATATAGTCTCTTTTACTTTGTCCGTGAGTAGTGTTGGTTTTATGACACTTTAGTGGTTTATGATGTTGTACTTGTAAGTTAATGTGAACGTTATATGTTTTTGTGTATGAATTGATGATTATCTTTCTGTGGAGGCATGATACTACTCATGTATACCTGATGCTTGCGCTCTACGTATTACGATATTTTATCTTGTCTATGACTAGGAGGACCAATTTCAGACCCCCATCTTCTCAGTTTAGGGAGGAAACTTCGAGCATTGTTAGTCACTAAGATATCTTCGAAAGTGCCCCTTTTTCAGGCTATAAAAATATGTACTACCTTCAAAAGGTAGTTGCCACGAATCTATGGGAACAAGTGTCCTCCTTGGAAGAATAACTATAGGGGAAAGACGAGATTATCTACAATTTGCAGCGTAAGCTCACGACAAAGTTTTCTGCTAATTCTAACGCAGATGTATGTAGGCTATACCAATTGATTGACCAGTTGGAGAACGAACTGAGGAAAGTTAAAGAAAATTATGCTTCTTTGGAATTTTCTTTACAACATCAAGATTCAGAATGACTGACTTTTCCTGCATGTTTGCAATGTGTGTCTCTCCAAGACAGCGATCGTGTTTGTTTAATTGTTTATGTTGTGACTTTTAGTGGGTATGTCTATGCGTTATGTGATTTATATGATGTATTGCTTTTGTTAGAAATAATATCACCGTAGCAAGGGTGTTGTAGCGACTGTAGGTCTTCCCATACTAAGCATAAGATAAATTCTCTTCATGTAACTGGTACTTTTGCAAAAAAAAAAAAAAAAAAAAAATCCTTGCCGTAAAACTTTCCAAGGAGAAAGGAGTAGCTCTTGCTGTATGATTTTATTAGACGTGTTTGGGATCTTTTTCCCAGTTCTTCTCTGAACTGATGTTTTAATATGATGTTGTTTCTTGTGTTGTGCAAGCAATTAGTATATTGAAAAATTAATTAATGAAGGTATAGGTTAAATACACTTTCCTGAGAGGATCATAAGCCTATCCTTAGTAGTATCAGAAGTATAATTCTGAGCCACATTTGAATTTCTGAGAGGGACAAACAACTCTTTTTTGTTTAGATTTAAAAGCCTGACTCCACCCGAATTTGGGTATTTGTAACGAAAACGGAACCCCTCATCCGCATGTGACTCACTTCAGGATCATCCTAGACTTGACATTGAGATGAGGCCGCGATCCCCTTTTCGGTACTTGTGAAAGATTAATACAACCCAGATTCAGATGCAGATATAGAAGACTTAAACCAACCCTTGTATGGGCGGCTAAAGATTGAAGATTAAAAACTTCCCTTTTGGCATTGATAGAAATCCCGAACCAACTTTTTATTTGGGTAATTAAAGATTGGAGACCGGAAGCCCTTCCGGTCAGATCTCTCCCATATTTGAGTTATCAGAGTAAGAGATCGGAAGTTCGCTTCTGGTACTTGTAGGAATACCAATCCAATTTAGATTGCCGAATATCGAAGATTCTAGACTAGAGGTTACCTTCCGCCATTCGTGAATAGTTGAATCAACCCAGATTCGGGTATTTGAAGATTGAGGACCGGGAATCCCTTCCGGTATTAATGAAGAGCCGAATCAACCCAGATTCGGGTATTTGAAGATTGAAGACCGGGATCTACTTCCGGCATTAATGTTTTTGGCATCCCCTTCGGATTTGATTTGTTAAACAGAGGTTATATGTTCTTCCTGAGCCACTCTATGGCTTTTGATGTCAAAGCAGAGGACGTACGTGCTTTGTTGGCCACGCTCTGGGCCTGTGCATCTGGTGCGCTTGGCTAGCATACCCACAAGCAAGGCTCAAGGACTTTACCTTCCTCCCTCCAGGAGGCGCCTTATCCTAACCATCATGGGTAGTGATAAGGTCTTAGAAACTTATACGGGGACACTGTAGACATAGAACTAAGGTTTACTTCTTTGATGCTCTATACTGACCATCGTAAGTACTGATAGAGGCATAAACGCCACCCCATCTTCAAGGGGTGCCCTATCCTGACCATCGTAAGTGGTGATAGGGGTTGCGTTCCCTTCTTCGGGTAACGCGGAACATAAGTAGAGGTAGGACATGCTCTTCTGCGAGCAAAGGTAGGACATGCTTAGTTCTAGCAGGGGCAGGGCGTAGTCTTCTGCGAGCAGAGGCAGGGCGTGCTTATGTTAGATGCACCGCCATGACCATTTCTGGTGTGTAATGGAGGCTTACACTTTTGATGCTTTAACCTAGCCCCCTCTTATTTGGGAGTGGAGAAAGACTAACACATCATCCCCTTCCGGGGGATGCCTCCTCTTGGCCACTTTGGTGGTGACAAGGGATTTGATCCATTTATGATTTGACTCCCTTTCGGGTTTCTTTGAGCTTCAAAGGGAGGGGATTTCCATACCCTCAGTCGTATTTGATAATCATTTTCCTAAGAATTTTTATTGGACCTAAACTGGTCTTGTTATGAACTCATGTAGTTGGCATTGGCAGATGAATTTAATGATCCTTTCCTCAAGGATTCTGCAGCGATTGGTGTCATGTCCATTCCTCATGTGGTAATGACAATAGGGTCCTCATATTTTCCTTTCGTATTTGGTCTTTTTCTTCGCAGACGACAAATAATTGAGTTCGTGTCTAGTTAGGAAATAGTTATTCTCCATTGAGGTGGTAAAATAACATTCCTTAAATAATCTTGTTGTGAACTTCTTTTTTAGTCGCTGGGGATTAACCCTTTTGCGGTCTAATCCTTTCATTCTCTTTACATCTCTGTCCCACTTCCCAAGGCATATTGAAATTGAGAAGTTATCCCTTTGGACCATTTGCTGGTGAAGTGGTCAAAATCATTGATCATTTCTTGTTCAAACGTCGTTCCTCTGATCTACTTGTAGAAAGTCTTCTTTAGTTAAGAGAAAACGCTAGAATCCTCTGATGTAGAATCACTTGGGGGAGGTGTTAAGGTTTGTCATGTCCTGTGTGGGAGAGGCTATTATCCCAAGTTTCGTAAGCATGTGGTTCCATTTTTCTTTTCCGCTTATTTCCCGCAGGGCTTATACTTTCAATCCTTGATCTTCTATTACTCCAGGATCAACGATTTTCAACTTATCCATTTGGGATCCTGAAGGCTTTTGCCGGGGTCTCTTACCCATAACATTGCTTCTTCAAAGCTTCATTCCAATCCAGGACGGAACAACACAGGTAGATATGTGGTTGGGTTAACCCAAGGATCGGAGGTTCAAGCCCTTTCTTTAAGCGCCAAAATGTTAACGATATTTTTCGTCAACAATGGAGATAGGTCAATAGGAGTGGACCTAAGGAGAAAAATAAGTTGTTTTGCCTTTATGAGTTGGATCGGATCACCACTCCCTGGTATCAAAGACTGGAGGAGTAGAATCGCTAAAAACTAGCATGATGGGTCTAAACTCGGGGAAAGAGGTATTTCTTCCGAGAGCAATATACTACGTGCCGTTTCTCTTTTTATTAATCCTTGATTTCGAGTACATGAACAAAATGGAAGAAATTCTCAAATATGTCTAAGTATTCGTTTTTTTAGAAGAGTAGGGGTATAAGAAAAATAGAAAAAATGAATCTCCCGCTTGAATGTGACACGTAGGATCTTATTTATAGAGAACTAAGGGCCCTTCCATTATTGGGCTATTGGACCTATGGGTGCCTTTATCTGCCGTTTTTCTCCCTGATTTCGGATGTCTGACTTCCGGCTGCTTTTGTGACGCTGGTCTTGGCCATTGAAGTGAGATTCCCAGTCGACCAGGGCTTCTTTGAGGTTGCAATAAGCTTGTTGATGTGATGGCTTTCGGAAAACACTTGAACCTCTGGTAGTGGCTCCCAGGTGTATACTCTCGGATGTAAGTTTACAGATGTAGGTTCCTGGCTTTCTCGTGTATACTTAAAGGAGCTTATCCTCTTGATGTATGCGAATAGCTACCGGTTCGAAACCGCTGTTGGTGTTCGTGCTAAGGAGATTAGTATGGATAGCTTGTATATATGTTAAGGCTCCGGTCGGCCTCTCGATGGAGCTTTTTGGATTTCCTGGTCTTCCAGAAGGTAACTCACGATGATGTGTTATTGTTTTTCAATGTGAAGTTTCAGCATCTGTGCGGCAGGTGCTCCGGAAGCTGGTTCCGGATAATCCTTGCGTACTTCTCGTTTGGCACCTTTGATGCCCCTACCTTCAGATGTATCGGTATTAAGCAGGTTAATACTGATAACCCTTCCGGGTTTAATAAGGGGAGCTCATGCCTTCTTCTTTCTTAGTTCTTGTCTTAGGTGGCCTTTTGCTATTGTATTTCCTGTCGGATAGGTCCTATCAGAAGGACCCTGTCGGATGCCCTTTGTTGGCATTTTGTATGCTTTGAGCTTCATCCTTCAAGGAAGGTGCCGGTTTACGCTGCTTTCCAACCATTCTCTCCGTCTTTCGGTTCTATCTATTGCTTGGTTTTCTACTTCCGGGAGACTGCTCTATGCTCTTATTCCTCCAACACCCCTTCACCTCCAGCTAGTCTCGGAGTTAATTTTGGTAGTAACAACCAATAGCAATCCATTTCGAATACATTAATTGATTCCTTGCACTCAATTTTAAATTCATTTCACTCGAATTCATTAATTCATGGGTTCTCAACCAATTTTATTCACCTATAAAATTCAACCATTCAATCCAATCAATTCTAAAACATTCCACTTGAATTCATTAATCTGCATTTATTTCTATCGACTTATGCCAAATTTTTGTTTAATATACAAATCCAATCATGTAACAACCCGGATTTTCAGAACCAATTTAAATTTTTTATTTTAGTTATTTTAATGAATTTTGAATATTCAAAATGATTTATTTTAAATAATAAAGACTAAAAATTTATTTAAATCGAAGTTAGAATGAATAAATTTATTTTAATTATAAAACGAGCCTGAAATGGCGCGGTCGTTTGAAAATTCGATTTTAAATTTCAAATGAATGTACAGGATTCAAAATAAATCGGATTTCAGTAAAACAAGAAACATTTGAATCTGTTAAATTATATTTTTCTAACGATGTGAGAAACTGAGATGTCATAATGATAATTGAAAGTTATGTCCAGTTTAAAATTCAGAATAGTCACTGTGAAATTTATATATATTAGTATAATGCATAGCCCTTAAAATAGCCATTTTGCAAACGAAGTCCGTTTTCGATGAAACCACTTTTTTGTATCCGGAATGTCAAATGATTGTTAGATTTCAATTTTCATAATTTTTGGAATTAATATGTGAGCGTGGCAAACTAAAACATGTTTTGTCAATTTCAGTTGAATTGGATCGACCAGAAAATGGCCATTTTTCAAACGGTCTCCAAATTCGACGAAATTAGTTTTGTCAGGACAGTATCGTCGAAACAAAGCTATATTTATTTTTCTTGAATTTTTGGAGTCAGTATGTGTCCCCGGTAAATTAAAATGTATGTTTAAATTCAATATACATTGATTTATATTTCAATTTTGATGAAAACTAATTGAAATAGTCGAATTGGCCTACGAAACATATCCCACTATGTCCGGAATGGGGTTATTTAGCTGCGGGCGACACTTGTTGGGTTCGATTTGGAGTTCGAACTAAAACATGTATTATTGAAATTAAATAATATAAAATAACTATAAATACCCCTAAATATCTCAGAAACCCAAAACCCCGTTTGGAGCAGCCGCCACCCTCGTTTCTATGGTCAAAACCATCCGATTTTAAAACCCTAATTGCCTCCAATCAAAGCCAATTTAAAATAGGAATATAAAGCAAATATTGTAGAGAAATTTTCGAGCTCCAAATCTATATGGCGTTGATGGAATTTCATTGAAGAATGAGTTTGAATTTGGTGCCTGAACCTCATCGGTTCATGCGCAAATCAGGGGTGACTGGCGCCACCGTGCTCGTCATTGTTGAGGGAGGAGGTGGAGTTGAGGATGGCGCATTGTGTGGTGAGGGCCGATCGTACTCCGGCGGCTTGAGTTGTCGGGCGACGGTGAGATGTTGAGCGGAGCTTTTTGAGTTACGGGGGTTCGATGTTTACTGAAGGAAGAAGGGTTAAGGAAAATTTTAATTAATTAATTGTATAATTAAGGCACAGAAATTCATAACTTCTTTGTACGAAATCGAAATTCAGAAATTTTAGTTGCGTTGGAATCAGAAAAATGAGAGCTTCATAGTGGAACTGACCAGAACGGAAACGAAGCAAGTTAGAAATTCAGACAAATTTGAATGTGAATAGAGTTAGAACATAAATTAAAAAATTCATAATTAAAGATCGACAGAGTGGAAGCCAAAGTTGAGAACTCTTTCTCAATTTAATTTATTTACAGTCAAATATATACTAGGTTGCAGACGGTGCTTAGTAGCAGCCGACACCCTTTATTATACAAATCATGATTGTTTGTTTGGACTGTATTGTGTTGAATAAAATGTTAGAACAATAAAAATATCATTTTTATTGTATAAATGAATTATATAAAATATTCATGTGTTGAATAAAATGTTAGAACAATAAAAATATTATTTTTATTGTATGAATGAACTATATAAAATATTCATGTGTTGAATAAAATGTTAGAACAATAAAAATATCATTTTTATTGTATGATTGAACTGTATAAAATATCCATGTGTTGAATAAAATATTTTATCGTTAAAAATATAATTTTTAACATATATATGAACAACATAAAAATTCTCTTGAAATGAAAATAAATATTCATTTACAAATCGGACGATTTGTTTATGTACACCCATTTAACTAATGTTGATTGGGACGATAAATTTTACATATCGCCCAACTGCACAAATAAATTCAGTATTTGTTGGTTGAAGCCCGACACGGGTATTACGATGATATTTGACATACAGTAACCCCAATTGTTTAGTAGTATGTCGATCGATTGGTTGACAGACTGTTGTAAGCGTTAATTATTTATATTTCATGCTTATGCAATTATGTAATGCACTCTGGATGATGGATGATTGTTTATCATTGTTATTATATATATGTGTTGTATGGAATCCATATAAATAACATCATACGGTAATTGATTGGGTCTCATTCGAACTTAGAAAATAAAGAATATTTTAAAATAATATTCAGAAAAGGATTAAAAATATTTATGTGTTGAATAAAATAAAATAAAACAATGAATATTTTAAAGTAATATTCAGTAAAAGATCAAAATATGATTTTGATGTCCGATTTGGGATGGACACGAAAATATTGAGATATATGAAGCCGTGTTGATTAGATTTGTGCCATTTTAGCGCGAACAATATTTATATCGATTTTATTCATATTTATAATGAATATCGGAAAGGAAATGATTTCAAAATCAGATATTTTGAAAATATTATCATTTAAATATTATAATGATAAGGAATATTCAATTTTGACTTAAAATTGAAATGAAAGTGGGAATTGTTTTAAAACGGATTCATGAAATACGTTTTAAATGGAAATCGATGAAATATATATAATATATATTATATATATATTTAATGGCCAGAATAGAATGCGCCACGCGCGTCCGTTCATGAATTTTGACCATTGACTTCTAATTGACATTACAGGAGATCTTACTGTCGGATTCTCCTAAAACCAAAACCGTTGGTTTTGTACTGAAAAGAGCTTTCCAATGAATATAAGAGATTTGAAATATAATGGTTGGATTTGGAATTATGTCCAAATCAAATTTGGAAAAGGTTGTTGTAAGTGCAGTTCAGTGGCCGTTATTGGAAACCAACTGTACGGGCCTTGATAAAATTATTAAAAATATTAATAATTTGTGTAAAATCATAATAAATGATTTGGAAAGAATTTGGATGAAAAATACCATGTTTCTAAAGAAATAAATATATTTTTATCAAAATGAAATAGTTATTAACTAGAATAATAATCCAATATTTTTAAAGAAATAAATTGGATTTAAAATGGTTTTAAAAATAACCAGAATTTTCCAATAAATAAATTGGAATGGATTGGAATGGAAATAATCTTCGGAATATTTCGATATTGGATTCCGTCATTATACGGATATTGTTATGGGAATTTGGAAGATACAGATATCGTTATTCCCAGTACGATATCCGTTAGTTTCAAAATTTGATATTTAAATATAAGCCGATATAATTTCTACTTAGAGCCTTATATTTAATATGAAATTGGATTTTGGATTTATCGTGAACTGTGTCTTAAATAACACTGTTCTTAAACCCAGTTGAAAAAAGAATAAATCTTTCAATTAAGATTTAGTGAAGTTTTCCAATTAATTAATATTTAATTCGAATTGAATAAAAGAATTGGATTTTGGGTTTGTCGTGAGTGTTGTCCTAAATAACACTGTTCTCAAATCCCGTGTAAAAAGAATAAATCTTTTCACTAAGATTATTAGAGTATCCCTTTATATTTAGTAATTGGAATAAAATGGAATGTGAATTGTGTTTATCGTCAACTATGTTTATAACAACATTCGTTCTTTAACCCAATTAACAGTGAAATGTGATTTGGAATTTATAAATCTTCTTATTACGATTTAATGGGAATTTTCCAAAGTAAAGTTTTCCAATTTAATAAAATAAATTGGAATGGAATGGTATTCGATTTGGTAATAATCGAAGTGAGCTTCTGTGGAGGAAGACTATTAATATATATGGAATTTAAAAGGCTTTGTCGTTATTCCATTTATATTATTAGTCAGATATGAAATTTGATATCGATTATATATATTGATCTGTTTTCAGTGAAGACTCCATGATTAATGGAATGTGATTTTGGGTTTATCGTAAACCGTGTTTTAAATGACATTAGTTCTTTAACCCAGTAAAGACAGGATTACATGTCTAACATTGTATTTCGAACTGTATTCGTTGATCTCTGGTAAATATGTATCTGTTTGGTGGCGTAGAATTTATTCTCTTGCTTAACACCCTTCTCTGAGACGTACAAGCTTAGAGGTTATATGTTGGTAAAAATCAATGGTACAGTGTAGATTTTCGAAGTCGCATGTTTGATTTCCCAAACTTAAATAATCATTAATATTGATTTTTGGGAAGATTAAAACTAATTGGAGATTTAATGAATCTTTAATTAGATTGGAATGTGAAAGTGATAATTTAAATTATCAAATTTGGGAAATGATCGAGAATGAAGTACCACCAATTTTACTCCAGGAAATATTTAAATCTTTAATTATATTTGAACGTGAAATGGTAATTAAATTTACAGATAATACCATGGTGTTAGATATGGAGTATTAACAGTTTTGCTTCATGGGATGTATAGGTTGGGATTGGGAAATAAAACAAATGATTACTATGGTAAGGTGCGCTAATGCTGACTAGTTTGGAAAACCTTAATTTGGGTTAAGTTGCGAAAATAATATTTTAATAAAAGAATATTTTGGATTGGAATGAGGCGTATGTTGTGTGTTTATATCACTTGATTATAATATACGCGGGTCATTCGGAAAGGCCGGGTTTATACCCATTCTGAATAACTGATACGATGATAAGTCGACAATGAAGATGGTGATTGAAGACCGGAGGTCTTCACATCGTTTGGGTGATTACTGATGTCTTGATTGGGTTGTACACCCAAGACGAGGTAATAAGTGGTGATCGTCCAGGCGTACTTGGAGATCGATCAGACATGCGAGGGCCTCTCTCCCGTATTGGACTTATGGGACGAGGAATAAGGTGCCTCCGGTTTTGTTCAGACCTAGAACGAACTTGTAAATGGATGTGTGTCTGGCATTGGATTTTATTATGTGTTGATTGATCTTTATTAAATATATATCTTTTTGGTGGAGGTGAATTTATTCTCTTACTTAACACCATTCTTTGGGATGTACGAGGTCAGAGGTTATATATTGATAGGCATCAGTCGCATGGCGTGAATTGCCTATGCAGCTTACTGAGATGTAGATGATCAAGGCTTCTATTGAAAAGCAGAGTCTTGTGGTTGATGATCAAAGCACGGCTTTAAATAGCATAGCTTTGTGTATAGCGTTAATTCACGAGCCTTACACCCCGGTGTGAACCAGAAACGGGAGAAGGACCCCAGGGAGGACATGCGTTTCCTTCTAGCTAGGAGTAGCGTCATGGTATGGAGCCCAGACATTTTACTCATGTGGGTGTTGCATATTATTTGATGGATAGCGAGGTACCTCAGATATAGCGGTCACTACGGGGCTGATGGATGACATGGCCGACATCCTAACCATATTTATGCCCCATAGGGCGAGCAAACATATTGTTCATTAATAGCCAATCTACTAACATATGTGTGGACTGGCCCTGGCGCTCCTAAGGGATTGACTGAGTACTTTCCCTGAGGCTCGGGCTAGAGAGTCTCGAATTCGGTAAGGATGATCCTTTGCCTTGGTTCATGAGGGAAATCCAACTTCCAATACGACATTTCGGTTTTAGTTGTAAAACTTGTTTGGCGACATAGTAGCATGGGATACGATGTCATCTATGATTGATACATTTATAGTTGAAGTTGATTTCTTCACTTATAGTAATAATAAAAGATTAAATTTCGCGTATCAAGCATTATTTGTCTATTATAAGGTAAAACTCTATCATCCGGCTTGCGTTGCATTGTGTGATGGGACCTGAGTCTTATAATGGCTTCATTTTTCTTCTTTAGCATTGCACTGTTTGTTTATGCACTGGTATTCTTGGGGTTAAAACCCGTTCCATGTTATACAGCGTGGTCCCTTGATTTACCTTACTTTAAAACCAAGTTAATAACTGTTTTTAGTTCTCAAACCAGTCACATGACTGACCTGGAGTTTATTGTTTTAACCTAAACTCTAGGTGTTCCTATTTTCTACATGGGCAGCTGGTAGTTTTGGGTTTTGCAGATATTATATTCACAGAATCCTGGTATATACCTGGAGATATATTCGAAACACTCTGTATCCGTGTATTTCTTTCAGTTGTGTTATGTATAATTTTTCCGCTGCATTGTAATTTTAAATCTCTCATATTTTTCAATGTGTAGTATTTATTCATAGTCTGTTATATTCTTGTACTCTGATTTAAATTGTTGTAGTAGCAATGAAATGTTCCTCTGTTTGCATTCTGATTTTTCGTGTTCTCAACTCAATCCGCCTTCTTCTGTCTATTCGGAGACAGAGGGAGTTTGTGTCGCCTCAGTTTGTATCAAAGCTTTGTTTTACAGATCTCGAGAACAAGACATATTAGAGCCAAAAGAAATAATTCATCAGAGATTGGATTAGTAATATCCAATAGGAATGACTCAATAGAGATAGGATCAGTCGTATCCTAGAATTAGTTTCAAAGAGTGTTATTTTAAAATAAAAATGAAAATGGATTTAAATTTGAAATTTAAATCATATTATACATATTTGAGTATTTTATTTTAAATTGATTTTGGACTATCAAGTGTAAGAATAGTTTAAATATACGCCCTGCAAGTGTGTATTCGAACTCTCAAATATACTGCGTAGATATACAATCATGCTCTAGTCGTCGGGGGATAATTCTGTTGATTAGTGTACCATCATCTGTATTCATGCTCGAGTCTCGAAGGTAAGATATCTTTATATTTCCAATTGACTAGTGTGAGAACCAAAACTAGATAGGGTTTATTGTTGTGATTTGGCACTGGAAATATGATTTTTGAATATATTAAATATATATGATTGAAAAGTCAATCAACAAATTGATTGCTAGTTGTGATGTGTGATTATTAATTTAACTAATAAAATATTGGAATGATGAAACCAATATGGAAATGAAAGGTAAATTTATCCAAATCAAATCAAATTTGAACTAAATTGAAAATTGAACGAAATCGCATATATGTACATATATATGTGCGGACAGGTCATAGCAAGGGATGCTAAGAAGAGGAATAAATTGTAAGCCCAACAAATAGGTACATATTTACCATTTTCTTGGGTTTTAATGATTTTATAAGCCGATTGGCTTTTTCTTTTTCTTTTGGATTGTTGAGGGCCCTGTGAGGCAAGTTGCAGTTTTAAATATCAACCCGTACAAAGGAGGTTATGGCGAAATTTAGGGAGTTAGCCAAATTTTCGAGAAATTAGAAATTCTTCGGAACTGAAAAGTTGAAGAATGAAAGCTAGAATGAAATTTGAGTTGGTTGGTTAAACAACTTTCAGCTCCGTTCCTTTTTTAGGACGAAAAGATTTTAAGTGGGGGAGATTGTAACAACCCGGATTTTCGAAAACAATTTAAAATTTTTATTTTAGCTATTTTAATGGATTTTGAATATTTAAAATGATTTATTTTAAATAATAATGACTACAAGTTTATTTAAATCGAAGTTAGAACGAATAAATTTATTTTAATGATAAAACGAGCCTGAAATGGCACGGTAATTTGAAAAATCGATTTTAAATTTCAAATGAATGTACAGGATTCAAAGTAAATCAAATTTCGGTAAAACAAGAAATATTTGAATCTATTTAATTATATCTTTCTAACGGATGTGAGAGACTGAAATTTCATAACGATAATTTAACGTTATGTCCAGTTTAAAACTCAAAATAGTCGTTGTGAAATTTATGTATATTCAAATATAATATATAGCCCTTAAAAATAGCCATTTTGCAAACGACCTCCGTTTTCGATGAAACCAATTTTGTTGGATCCGTAATGTCAAATTATTATTAGGTTTCAATTTTCATAATTTTTGGAATTAATATGTGAGCATGACAAATTAAAACATGTTTTGTCAATTTTAGTTGAATTGGATTGACCAGAAAATGGACATTTTTCAAACGGTCTCGAAATTCGATGAAATTAGTTTTGTTAGGACCGTATCATCGAAAAAAAGCTAAATTTATTTTTTTGGAATTTCTGGAGTTAGTATGTGGCCCCGGTAAATTAAAATGTACATTTAAATTCAATATACATTGATTTATATTTTAATTTTGATGAAAACTGGGTTACGAAACATATCCCGTTGTGTCCGGAATGGGGGTATTTAGCTTGGGCGACAGTCGTTGGGTTCGATTTGGAGTTCGGATTAAAAAATATGTATTATTGAAATTAAATAATATAAAATAACTATAAATACCCCCAAATATTTCAAAAACCCTAAACCCCGTTTGGAGCAGCCGCCACCCTTGTTTCTGCGGTCAAAACCATCTGATTTTAAAACCCTAATCGCCTCAAATCCAATCCAAATTAAAATAAGAATATAAAGAAAATATTGTAGACAAATTACCGAGCTTCAAATATATGGCTTTGATGGAATTTCATTGAAGAATGGGTTCGAATTTGGGGCCTGAACCTCATTGCTTTGTGTCCAAGTCATGGGTGATTGGGGCCACCATGCTTATCGTTGTTGAGGGCGGAGGTAGAGTTGAGGGCGGCGCATTGTGTGGTGAGGGCTGATCGTACTCCGACGGCTTGAGTTGGCGGGCAACGGTGAGATGTCGAGGGGAGATTTTTATGTTACGGGGGTTCGATGTTTACAGAAGGAAAAAAGTTTAAGGAAAATTTTAATTATTTAATTATGCAAATTGTGTAATTAACGCATAGAAATTCATAACTTCTTCGTACAAAATCGAAATTCATAAATTTCAGTTGCATTGGAATCAGAGAAATGAGAGTATCGCAGTGGAACTGACTAGAACAGAAACGAAGCACGTTAGAAATTCATACAAATTTGAATGCAAATAGAATTAGAACAGAAATTCAGAAATAAAGATAGACGGAGTGGTAACCAAAGGTGAGAATTCTTTCTCACTTAAATTTATTTACAGTCAAATATATACTAGGTTGCCGACGGTGCTTAGTAGCACCTAACACCCTTTATTGTACAAACCATGATTGTTTGTATGGACTGTATAGTGTTTAATAAAATGTTAAAACAATTAAAATATCACTTTTACTGTATGAATGAACTGTATCAAATATTCATGTGTTGAATAAAATGTTAGAATAATAAAAATATCATTTTTATTGTATGAATGAACTGTATAAAATATTCATGTGTTGAATAAAACGTTAGAACAATAAAAATATCATTTTTATTGTATGAACGAACTGTATAAAATATCCATGTGTTGAATAAAGTGTTTTATCATTAAAAATATAAATTTTAACGTATGTATGAACAACATAAAAAATTTCCTGAAATGAAAATAAATATTCATTTACAAATTGGATGATTTGTTTACGTACACCCATTTAACTGATATTGATTGGGGCGATAAATTTTACACATTGCCCAACTGCAAAAATAAATTCATTATTTGTTGGTTGAAACCCCACACGGGTATTAGGATGATACTTGACATACACTGATCCCAACTGTTTAGTGGTATATCGATCGATTGGTTGACAAACTGTTGTAAGCGTTAATTATTTATATTTAATGCTTATGTAGTTGTGTAATGCACTCTGGATGATGGATGATTGTTTATCATTATTATTATATACATGTGTTGTATGGAATTCATATAAATAACATTATATGGTAATTGATTGGATCTCATTCCAATTTGGAAAATAAAGAATATTTTAAAATAATATTCAGAAAAGGATTAGAAATATTCATGTGGTGTATAAAATAAAATAACGAATATTTTAAAATAATATTCAGTAAAAGATCAATATATGATTTTGATGTTCGATTTGGGATGGACACGAAAATATTGAAATATATGTGGCCATTTTGATTAGATTTGTGCCATTTTAACACGAATGATATTTATATAGGTTTATTCATTTTTATAATGAATATTGAAAAGGAAATGATTTCAAAATCGAATATTCTTAAAATGTTATCATTTAAATATTATAATGATAAGGAATATTCAATTTTGACTTAAAATTGAAATGAAAGTGGGAATCGTTTTAAAACGGATTTATAAAATACGTTTGAAATGGAAATCGACGAAATATATATAATATATATTATATATATATAATGGCCTGAATAGAACGTGCCGCGCCGCGACCGTTCGTGAATTTCGACCATTGACTCCGAATTGACATTACGGGAGATCTGACCATCAAATTCTTCTAAAACCGGAACTGTTGGGTTTGTATGGAAAAGAGCTTCCCAACGAATATAAGAGATTTGAAATCTAACTGTTGGATTTGGAATTATGTCCAAATAAATTTGGAAAAGGTCGTTGTAAGTGCAGTTTGGTGGCCGTTATTGGAAACCGACGGTACGGATCTTGATAAAATTATTAAAAATATTAATAATTTGTGTAAAATCATAATAAATGATTTGGATGAAAAATTCCATGTTTGTAAAGATAAAAATATATTTTTATCAAAATGAACTAGTTATTAACTAGAATAATAATCAAATATTTTTAAAGAAATAAATTGGATTTGAAATGGTATTAAAAATAACCAGAATTTTCCAATAAATAAATTGGAAGGGATTGGAACGGAAATAATCTTCGGAATATTTTGATACTGGATTCTGTGGTTATACAGATATTGTTATGGGAATTTGGAAGATACAGATATCGTTATTCCCACTACGATATCCATTTGTTTCAAAATTTCATATTGAATATAAGCCGATACAGTTTCTATTCAGAGCCTTGTATTTAATATTAAATTGGATTTTGGGTTTTTGTGAACTGTGTCTTAAATAACACTGTTCTAAAACCCAGTTGAGAAATGAATAAATCTTTTATTTAAGATTTAGAGAAGTTTTCCAATTAATTAATATTTAATTGGAATTGAATAAAAGAATTGGATTTTGGGTTTGTCGTGAATGGTGTCTTAAATAACACTGTTCTTAAACCCCGTGTGAAAAGAATAAATCTTTTCATTAAGATTATTAGAGTTTCCAGTTATATTTTGTAATTGTAATAAAATGGAATGTGAAATGGGTTTATCGTGAACTGTGTTTTTAATGACATTCGTTCTTTAACCCAATTAATAGTGAAATATGATTTGGAATTTATAAATCTTCTTATTAAGATTTAATGGGAATTTTCCAAAGTAATGATTTCCAATTTAATAAAATAAATTGGAATGGAATGGAATTCGATTTTGTAATAATCGAAGTGAGCTTCTGTGGAGGAAGACTGTTTATATATGGAATTTAAAAGGCTTTGTCATTATTCCATATATATTATTAGTCAGATATGGAAATTTATATCGATTATATATATTGATCTGTTTTCCGTGAAGATTCAATGATTAATGTAATGTGATTTTGGGTTTATCGTGAACTGTGTTTTAAATGACATTAGTTCTTTAACCCAGTAAAGATAGGATTACATGTCTAACATTGTATTTGAACTGTATTCGTTGATCTTTGCTAAATATATATCTATTTGGTGGCTTAGAATTTATTCTCTCTCTTAACACCCTTCTCTGAGACGTACGAGCTTAGAGGTTATATATCAACAGAAATCTATGGTACAGTGTAGGTTTTCGATGCAGCATGTTTGATTTCCCAAAGTTAAAAAATCATTAATATTGATTTTTAGGAAGATTAAAACTATGTGGAGTTTTAATGAATCTATAATTAAATTGGAATATGAAAGTGATAATTTAAATTATCAAATTTGGGAAATGATCGAGAATGGAGTACCACCAGTTTTACTCCAGGAGATAGTTAAATCTTTAATTAGATTTGAACATGAAATGGTAATTAAATTTACAGATAACATCGTGGTGGCAGATATGGAGTATTACCAGTTTTCCTCCGTGGGATAAATAGGTTGGGACTGGGAAATAAAACTAATGATTGCTTCGGTAAGGTGCGCTAATCCTGACTAGTTTGGAAAACCTTAATTTGGTTTAAGTTGCGAAAAGAATATTTGAATAAATGAATATTTTGGAGTAGAATGAGGCGTATGTTGTGTGTTTATATCACTTGATTATAATATATGCGGGTTATTCGAAAATGCTGGGTTTATACCCATTCTGAGTAACTGATACGACGATAAGTCGACAATAAAGACGGTGGTTGAAGACCGGAGGTCTTCACATCGTTTGGATGATTACTGATGTCTTGATTGGGCTGTACACCCAAGACGAGGTAATCAGGGGTGATCGTCCATACGTACTTGGAGATCGACCAGATATGGGAGGGCCTCTCTCCTGTATTGGACACATGGGACGAGGAATAAAATGCCCCCAGTTTTGTTCAGACCCAGAACGAACTTATAAATGGATGTGTATCTGACCTTGGCTTTTATTCTGTGTTGATTGATCTCTATTAAATATATATCTGTTTGGTGGAGGAGAATTTATTCTCTTGCTTAACACCCTTCTCTGAGACGTACGAGCTCAGAGGTTATATATCGATAGACATTAGTCGCACGGCATGAATTGTCTGTGTGGCATGCTAAGATGCAGATGATCAAGGCTTCTGTTGAAAAGCAGAGTCTTGTGGTTGATGATCAAAGCACGACTTTAAATAGCATAGCTTTGTGTATAGCGTTAATTCACGAGCCTCACACCCCGGTGTGAAGCAGAAACGGGAGGAGGACCCCAGGGAGGACATGCATTTCCTTCTAGCTAGGAGTAGTGTCATGGTATGGAGCCCAGACATTTTACTCATATGGATGTTGCATAGTATTTGACGGATAGCGAGGTACCTCAGATATATCGGTCACTACGGGGCTGATGGAATACATGGCGACGTCCTGACCAGATTTACGCCCCATTGGGCGGGGAAACATATTGTCCAGGAATGATCAATCTACTAACGTATGTGTGGACCGGCCCTGGCGCTCCTAAGGGCTTGACTGAGTACTTGCCTAAGGATCGGGCTAAAGAGTCTCGAATTCGGTAAGGATGATCCCTTGCCTTGGTTCATGAGGGAAATCCAACTTCCAATACGACATTTCGGTTTTAATTGAAAAACTAGTATGGCGACATAGTAGCATGGGTTACTCTGTCGTCTATGATTGATACATTTATATTTGAAGTTGATTTCTTCACTTATAGTAATAATAAAATATTAAATTTCGCGTATCAAGCATTACTTGGCTATTATAAGGTAAAACTCTATCCTCCGGCTTGCATTGCATTGTGTGATGGGACCTAAGTCTTATAATGGCTTCATTTTTCTTTTTTAGCATTCCGCTGTTTGTTTATGCACGGGTATTCTTGGGGTTAAAACCCATTTCATGTTATACGGCGTGGTCCCTTGATTTACCTTACTTTAAAACCAAGTTAATAACTGTTTTAAGTTCTCACATTAGTCACATGACTGATCTGTAGTTTATTGATTTAACCAAAACTCTAGGTGTCCCTATTTTCCACACGGGCAACTAGTAGTTTTGGGTTTTGATGATATTATATTCACAGGATCCTGGTATACAGCTGGAGCTATATTCGGAACGATCTGTATCCATGTATTTCTTTCAGTTGTGTTATACTATTTTTCCGCTGCATTGTAATTTTAAACCTCTAATAGTTTTCAATGTGTAATATTTATTCATACTCTGTTATATTCTTGTACTCTGATGTGAATTGTTGTAATAGAAATGAAATTTTCTTCTGTTTGCATTCTGATTTGTCGTGTTCCCAACTCAATCCGCCTTCTTCCGTCTCTTCGGAGATAGAGGGAGTTCGGGTCGCTTCAGTTGGTATCAGAGCTTTGGTTTACAGATCTCGAGAACAAGACACATTAGAACCAAATGAAAGAATTCATCAGACTTATATAATTCCTTTAACTTAACATAACCTAAATTAAATATTCTTACTCATATTTGAAGCTATTGAATTATTGGTTCTCAACTAAATCTATTTGCTTTCAAATTTACATCTAAGCAATCAACCATACAATCCAACATTTTATTTGGTTTCATTAACTGGGATTAATTTTCATTCTCCAAACATCAATCCAATTTTGTTTTCAATTCCAACCCATGAGGTTTATTTTAACTAAATATAAGTTAATATCTTACTTGAAATTTCATAACCCATTTTGAATTCCAATTTAAATCAACATTAGTTGATTATAATAATTTAAGAAAATAACTATTTTTATTCTCTTTACAAAATATACAGGTCGAAAATAGTTTAAAAATAATTTTGTATCAAATTACAAATACGCGCTCTCATATATACACTAAAATTCAATCTAGGTTATTACTAACCCTATCTCTTTCGAGTTACGCCATAGAGCCAAGGTTATCAATAAACCTTGCTTTAATACCAAATGTAACGACCTGGAAAATTCGACAATCGAATTTTTCGACAATAATACATAATTCCGTATTACTTCCCAAAAACAAAAGTATCGAAATTCCAAATTGTTATTAGAAAGAAAATTAGCGGGTGAAGAAAGAAAGAAAGAAATATTAGAATAGAAGAAAAAGAAGAACACCAGATTCTCACATTAGAACGAACAAAATATAATATATCAAATGCTTTATACAAAGAATTGTATATATATGATTACAATATTAGAGCATACATTCAGATCAATACAACACACAGTGTGTAACACCCGGTATTTCTGTTAACACTAAAGTTGCTAATTAAATAATAAATGTGCAAAGGGGAGATGTATCTAATGTGCATACAAATAAATGTGTAAAGGGGAGATGTATCTAATGTGTACGTATTTATATTTGATGGATTGACAAATAATAATAAATGTTGATAATGTACATTAAGAAAGTAATTATGACATAATTTGAAATAGGAGTAATTTACAGCCCATAAATTGTGAACATAATTGGCTTCTCTTTAGAACGGATGGCTTTGATTAACCCTGGCTTCATCGACGGCTCAAATTAACTTGCAATTCTATATATGCACCCTAGGTCTCTAGACTAAAATTCACATAAAAATAAGAACTGGAGCTGCCATGCTTTCGGGAGAAAATTAAGGAGAGCCTCCACTTGAAGAGACGAACAACAGATCAATTCAAAGCTAATCTATTCAACTCATATCAAAGAACAAAGCTTCAACAATGGTTCAAAACAATAAATCAGCAACGCCGCAACATTTCTACAACAAAACCAATTCTTAATTCATTAGCCGTGCTACGTAAGTTCTAGTTATTTTCAGATCTAAATACTTAATTATAATATGGCGATGAAATAAAGTGAAATTGATGTAAGTTTAGTTATATTTATGGGATGCGAATTAAGATTTATGTCATGCCTTGTACTGAAATGAAAATAGAACGATGTTGGTTATGTTATATGTGAAATTTTATAATATTAATTTGTGCCTGTGATTTGATTTATCATGATGAATTGGGAATTATGAATCAGCCTATTCATATGTATAGCCTGTTATGACAAGTTATAGTTTATTATGTTATGCAAGTATTAGGTTGTAAAACCATACCACTTATGTGACCAAATGCTAGATCTATATGTTTAACATGATTTGTACGTACTTAAGATCTCATGTATATATAATTATGTGCTAAAAACCTCTATACCTACTTGATTAAGTTTACACATATGTTCATATGTTCGCACAAATATTGCTAGTCATAAATTGGATCCATGTCACGATCCACTTTAATACATGCCTTATGTCATGATTTTAGATCTAGTTCATGTGATAAAAATTATACATGTCTTGTCATATGCTAGTTATGTCTAATTCATGTGACACTTATTTGGATTTCCCCTTTTTATGCAAGTTGAAACCCATGAATTATGCTAAGTTTCTAGTTTACACCTCTGACATTATAGTATTCATGTTGGTCATTTTGCAAGTTCACCCCTATAATGTTCATGATGGCTATTTTGCAAGTTCACCCCTATTATATTCATGTTAACTATGTCATAAATGCCTAATTACACCTATGCCATGTTTATGTTTATTATGCCAATTTGTATACGCTAAATTAGGCTAAGTTTTTAGCCTAATAATTCATAAATCATGCGAACGGAAAATTAGGCTAAGATGGTTAGCCTAATATTTAGACGGGGTAACGATGGGTAAAATTGGTAATTCTTAGGAAAAATGCCATAAAATAGTCATTAATCACATAAGTGATTTATGGAATAAAATGGTATTAATTATATACCTAAATTAATAAGATTGGTTAGAAATAAATTTGGCAGTAATTTGAATTTGAATAATTTACATAATTAAAATGTAAATTAGAAAATACGAATATGCTTAGCACGAGGTTGGATTTAGTTGTGATGTAAACCTGCCCGGACCCGCCCGGCTGTTCAGTAATCACGACGATACCTATCCAATGTGAGTGGCTAAGCATTGGGCCCAATATAGACCTGAAGTTAAACTGAGTTTTGGCGTAAGACTGCCTGGACCCAACCGGCATACAAGCAGCCACAACGATATCTGTCTAATCTGAGAGGTTGGTGCTCTAATAAGACAATTAGAGCTGAGTTAGGACCGATAGGTTTAAGTCAATTTAATAAATACTTAACCAAATTCAACATGTTAAATAATTTGAATGGGTGAGGGTTAGGTTCATTCAGAGACTTAGCCACTTAACATGTTTGACTAGAAAACCTAGTAACGGGGACCCGTTTCAGCAGTAACCCAATTAGGTATCATGGTACCCTGAACTAGGCAGGGTGGAGCACGATTACTGGGCTGATTGTAAGCATTCAAAAGCGACGGCGGTTGGTGCACAGTGTGGGTTCTAACAGAGTGTGGGCGTGCACACACTCTGGAGCAGAAAAGTCAGGGAACTGGAGCATCAGTAGTATACCATATGCATGCTAGAATTGTGTCGGGGCCGCCACCATGGGACTTGATACACCCCATGGTGGGACCAGCATAGGTATCTACCATATAGGGCCGTAGGACACATGTGAATATACGAGTAGGAGCCGATCTTTTAAAGAAAGAGAAAGGGATCACTTCACCCCAATCACGGGGTGCCTGTTGGTATAAGAATTAGTAGGTGCAGAGATAGAGATTTAAAATAGGGTGCAAAGGGATGTTCGTTTTAGGACACCTTATCTAGTTCTAGGATAGTCTATTATCCTGATATCGTCATGTTCTCACTTTATGCAAGTCATGATCTTTTTATTATTAACATTCTAGGAATATAGCTAGACTTACCAGACTTATGTCTGACCCATTTTCCTTTCATCTTCTTTTCTTTCATTTCCCCCACCCCCAAGGTCCACTGGGAGGAAACACCGCAGCTTAGTCAGTTTTTCATCCAGCCTGAAGAGAGAGAATGTATTGCTTGGATTTCTTTCATTTGGACCATGGCTTTGGATATCATTTATTTGGATTATGCAGCTTTATTTATGTTTCATGCTTCTTTAACTTATAAAATCAAGACATTATTATGGTTGTAATAATTGGAAGTTGGTATTGAGACAATGTTGGAAATGTTCTGTATGAACACGTATTTATGATAATAAAAGTCTGTTGGTTTTTCCGCTGCTTATTTATATGTGCTTATATCTGTCTTGTGTTTTATCTGTGTCTTTTACTTATAAACCTCCACCAAAATTAAGGCATTCTCTTTGTGAGTGACCTTAACGGAGGTGGGGAGTTTCATTTGGTATCAGAGCAGAAGGTTACCAGATTGGGAAAAAGCTTTTAAAAACCTTCTGAAATTAGTTTCAAAACGTTTACAAAGAAGCATTTTTCTAAAGAAAAGTTTTGTTTTACGAAAGGCATATTCCCCAAAGCCACATGCACTATCTTTTGATTCTCTCTTTGAATCTTTTCTTTGCCCTCTTTTCACCATAGTTCTGTAGGCGTACGACTCATATCGGAGGGCAAAGAAGTGCCCAACCTCCATCTGCAGCCGCAGTAGTTCCATCTGCGTCTAATCTTATTTCAAGCTTTGTAGAATTGTCGTGCGATGGAGGTAGCTTCCAAGAAAACTTGTCAACAAGGTATACAAGGATAGTAAGAACATCCAAGAAGGAGGAAAAAAGTGAAAGCAGAGAGGCCAAAGTGAAAGGAATAAGTAAAACCCATGACAAGAGAGAGTATCTTTAGTATGGTAAGAAGGGACGTGTAGTTAAGTATTATAGGACAAGGACAAGGGCAAAAGACAAGATCGTCGAGAGGGCAATTGTATGCTCTCACTACTAGCGTACCTAAGAGAGGTGGAACGTTTATGTTAAAGGTTTAGATTTTCTTTTCTATCATCCCACTAGAACTTTTTTTTTGTACATCACATCCTTTTAATTATGCTTCGATAGTTGAGTCTCTGCACCTTAGTACTAGCTGAGTAGAGGATCCCATTTTTGTCTCAAATCCTGTTGGGGAATCGGCTCATTTATTCATGACTTGTTTGGATTTGAGGATGTCTATGCTAAGTGTTGGGTTTAGAAGTAATGCTTATGTTTTTAGGCTATGGGTTGATTGTAGGAATGGAGTGGTTATCCAGAAATGGTACCATTCTTGAGTATGAAAAAAGAGGGTAGTTAGACTCTTGACTTGCCTTGGTAATGCCCTCGGAGTCTCGTGTAACCCTTAGGGTTCTACCATGATTAATTACCTAGAATCTCTAGATACATTTATTGATCCGCTCGAGTAGCATTCGCCACTAAGGCGGATGGTTCATTTCGCTTATGCATGAGTTGTAAAGAATCACCTTAGTAAGTACATTTGGCAACATGGTTGACATTTTTTTATTTTCAAGAGATAATTCATCTATATGGAATACCTTCTTGTAAGTGAACGAGATCCAAGATTCACTAGTGAATTTTGGAGAGTTCGCATGAAACCATGAGTATGCAGTTATGTTTGAGCCAAGTATACTAAAAGGAGAATAAGTGAAAGTAGAACGAGGTGCAACAGTGAAATGGGTTCCAACTCATATTTTGGAAACAAGAATTAAGAAGCTACGAAATTGTGAAGTTAAAGACGGTCAAAACACAATGGAGTTAAGCTCAAGGAAATGAGACATAGAAGATTGAAGACTAGATTCGCGCATCATATCTCTTTTTAAGAGTATATCCTTGATCCCTCTTTTCCTGTAGAGCTTACTCACATGCTATCTTTTGTGTATATCCTCTCGGTCCTATTATCAATCCAATTTCTGTTTCAAACCCCATAGGGAGTATGACTCATCTGTTGGTAACATATGTTGGGGCTTGAGGGTGTTCGTTGGGTTGACTAAACTTTTTGGGTTTTATAGGATATGGGTTAGTTTTAGGAAGGGATTTCCTGTGACCTAGAAGGAGTTCATCATGCTTAGTTTCCTAGAAACATATATATATTGGTTGGGTTGAGTAATTCTTTGGGTGTCAGTCTGATGTTGATTTCGGTCTTCGGAGCTGATGCTTAGGGGGTTCTTCTCCTAATCAGGATATATGTGGCGTAGATTTCCAGTTTTGACATTGCCTAATGGGCAGAAAGTTTTTACTTGCTTCTGTCTTTCGAATATATCTATAGATAGGAACAATTGGGTGTAAACATGTGTTTGAGACATGTTATGATTGATGGTTGCAAATGGCTGCAAGTGGTTGCTAGCGGGTGCTCGTGGATGCATTTACACATTAGGCACTAGATCGGCTCAGTCACCTTTCATATTGCATATGCATGAGTGTTTATACTTGTTTATGGATGAATTTGAATGGGTTATCATATGGATGCTGCATTTCGATGAACGGTTGGGCACGCATGTAGAATTAATATGTATCATTAGGAATGTTTTTGCATACATATTGGATGCATGGCACTATCATGGTTTGCATTAAGAAGGTCAACTGAATCAGTAGACCGCCTAATTTTGCATTAGATACGAACATGTACACACACTGTGCATATAAACATGAAAGCATTAGAAGCCTTTAAGGACAATGGATGCCTGTGTTTGATGGCTTAGTAGATGGACAATTGGATGGTAGGATATGCATTCTCCTAGAATTGAAAATTTCGGGGACGAAATCCTTTAAGGAGGGGAGAATGTAGCACCCCGTATTTCTGTTAACACTAAAGTTGCTAATTAAATAATAAATGTGTAAAGGGGAGATGTATCTAATGTGCATACAAATAAATGTGTAAAGGGGAGATGTATCTAATGTGCATACAAATAAATGTGTAAAGGGGAGATGTATCTAATGTGTACGTATTTATATTTGATGGATTGACAAATAATAATAAATGTTTATAATGTACATTAAGAAAGTAATTATGACATAATTTGAAATAGGAGTAATTTCTAGCCCTTAAATTGCGAAAATAATTGGCTTCTCTTTAGAACGGATGGCTTTGATTAACCCTGGCTTCATCGACGACTCAAATTAACTTGCAATTCTATATATACACCCTAGGTCTCTAGACTAAAATTCACATAAAAATAAGAACTGGAGCCGCCATGCTATCGGGAGAAATTTAGGAGAGCCTCCACTTGAAGAGACGAACAACAAATCAATTCAAAGCTAATCTATTCAACTCATATCAAAGAACAAAGCTTAAACAATCATTCAAATAATAAATCCGCAACGCCGCAACATTTCTACAACAAAACCAATTCTTAATTCATTAGCCGTGCTATGTAAGTTCTAGTTATTTTCAGATCTAAATACTTAATTATAATATGGCGATGAAATAAAGTGAAATTGATGTAAGTTTAGTTATATTTGTGGGATGCGAATTAAGATTTATGTCATGCCTTGTATTGAAATGAAAATAGAACGATGTTGGTTATGTTATATGTGAAATTTTATAATATTAATTTATGCGTGTGATTTGATTTATCATGATGAATTGGGAATTATGAATGAGCCTATTCATATGTATAGCCTGTTATAAAAAGTTGTAGTTTATTATGTTATGCAAGTATTAGGTTGTAAAACCGTACCACTTATGTGACCAAATGCTAGATCTATATGTTTAACATGATTTGTATGTACTTGAGATCTCATGTATATATAATTATGTGCTAAAAACCTCTATCCCTACTTGATTAAGTTTACACATATGTTCGCACAAATATTGCTAGTCATAAATTGGATCCATGTCACGATCCACTTTAATACATGACTTATGTCATGATTTTAGATCTAGTTCATGTGATAAAAATTATACATGCCTCGTCATTTGCTAGTTATGTCTAATTCATGATACACTTATTTGGATTTCCCCTTTTTATGCAATTTGAAACCCATGAATTATGCTAGGTTGCAAGTTTACACCTCTGACATTATAATATTCATGTTGGTCATTTTGAAAGTTCACCCCTATAATGTTCATGATGGCTATTTTGCAAGTTCACCCCTATTATATTCATGTTGACTATGTCATAAATGCCTAATTACACCTATGCCATGTTTATGTTTATTTATGCCAATTTGTGTACGCTAAATTAGGCTAAGTTTTTAGCCTAATAATTCATAAATCATGCGAACAGAAAATTAGGCTAAGATGATTAGCCTAATATTTAGACGGGGTAACGATGGGTAAAATTGGTAATTCTTAGGAAAAATGCCATAAATTAGTCATTAATCACATAAGTGATTTATGAAATAAAATGGTATTAATTATATAACTAAATTAATAAGATTGATTAGAAATAAATTTGGCAGTAATTTGAATTTGAATAATTTACATAATTAAAATGTAAATTAGAAAATACAAATATGCTTAGCATGAGGTTGGATTTAGTTGTGATGTAAACCTGCCTGGACCCGCCCGGCTGTCCAGTAATCACGACGATACCTATCCAATGTGAGTGGCTAAGCATTGGGCCCAATAAAGACCCAAGGTTAAACTGAGTTGTGGCATAAGACTACCCGGACCCAACCGGCATATAGGCAGCCACAACAATATCTGTCTAATCTGAGAGGTTGGTGCTCTAATAAGACAATTAGAGCTGAGTTAGGACTGATAGGGTTAAGTCAATTTAATAAATACTTAACCAAATTCAACATGTTAAATAATTTGGATGGGTGGGGGTTAGGTTCATTCAAACACTTAGCCACTTAACATGTTTGACTAGAAAACCTAGTAACGGGGACCTGTTTCAGCAGTAACCCAATTAGGTATCATGTACCCTGAACTAGGCAGGATGGGGCACGATTACCGGGCTGATTGTAAGCGGTCAAAAGCGACGGCGGTTGGTGCACAGTGTGGGTTCTAACAGAGTGCGGGCGTGCACACACTCTGGAGCAGACAAGTCAGGGCACTGGAGCATCAGTAGTATACCCTATGCATGCTAGAATTGTGTCGGGGCCGTCACCATGGGACTTGATACACTCCATAGTGGGACCAGCATAGGTATCTACCATATATGGCCGTAGGACACATGTGAATATACGAGTAGGAGCCGATCTTTTAATGAAAGAGAAAGGGATCACTTCACCCCAATCACGGGGTGCTTGTTGGTATAAGTATTAGTAGGTGCAGAGATAGAGATTTAAAATAGGGTGCGAAGGGATGTTCGTTTTAGGACACCTTATCTAGTTCTAGGATAGTCTATTATCCTGATATCGTTATGTTCTCACTTTATGCAAGTCATGATCTTTTTATTATTAACATTCTAGGAATATAGCTAGACTTACCATACTTATGTCTGACCCATTTTCCTTTCGTCTTCTTTTCTTCCGTTCCTCCCCCCAGGTCCACAGGGAGGAAACACTGTAGCTTAGTCAGTTTTTCATCCAGCCTGAAGAGAGAGAATGTATTGCTTGGATTTCTTTCATATGGACCATGGCTTTGGATATCATTTATGGAGATTATGCAGCTTTATTTATGTTTCATGCTTCTTTAACTTATAAAATCAAGACAATATTATGGTTGTAATAATTGGAAGTTTGTTTTGAGACAATGTTGGAAATGTTCCGTATGAACACGTATTTAGGATAATAAAAGGCTGTTGGTTTTTCTGCTGCTTATTTATATGTGTTTATATCTGTCTTGTGTTTTATCTGTGTCTTTTGCTTATAAACCTCCACAAAAATTAAGGCATTCCCTTTGTGAGTGACCTTAACGGAGATGGGGTGTTTCACAGTGGAAATAAACTAGTACCAGTAAATATATGGAATACGTCTCGACTTCAACTCCTTCTCTGGAACTCCAAGCGAAACCTAACCTGGAATATACTCTGTCTGACTCGAGCACATTTGAAGCAAAGAAAAATTCACCGGGATCAGTCTGGAATACTTTCAGTGATAAATACATAGCACAAAAACTTGTTTAACTTTGAAAATCATTTTGAAAGAAAGGATAATAGTAAGACTAGCCCACACATAAAAAAGAATAGTTTTTACCTTACTATAACCCAAAACATTTTTGATATTTTAAAATCTAGTGATATTATAATAGTGTCAATCAAATCACAAATAAATAACTTTCTAGCAGAACGCTTGCATCTCACGCTCTACATATTCATTATATAAACAAAAACCGCAAGGCACTTATTAGGAAATGGATTCCAACTATGAGAAGGTATGGGACCACCTTCCGATTAGTGTACTCTAGAGGATATACACTGGGGGTTCAACAATAACATCTTGCAGCCTGACCACACATGAACGACCACTCATTTAGCTTGAGTGTATCGAATATATTGTCACCTATTAGGGTTTTAAGGGCCCCCTGTACATCCACGGATATACAGAAAATGAAAGAAGAATAAATATGAATTTTCTCTAGATCGGTAACAATATACCTTGCTTGGGAATGACCCATCTAGCCATGCCGCCTGCCTGATTTTTCTCATTTCCCGGTTGATGAGGCTTGAGGTCACGTTTAACTTTTTAGAACTTCTGGCCATCATTCACTTTGAATGCCTCATCGTCAGATCTGTTAAATCACAAATTGATGTCCATAAAAATAACCTAGTAGTTAAGCTAAGATAAGTGCCCCTCTCCGCCACCAACTATGGTATGTTTGTAAAAATCTACATACATGAGTTTTCAGGAAATACTATGTCAAACATTTGTCCATACAAGTCATCTAGGAACAGGAAGAACTGAAGGCAATCCCTACCGCATCCTTATATAAGAATCACCCCAAAAGATCAATAGCGATTAGTCCTTGTAATCCATATATTCCAATCACGATAGAACCGTAGTGTATCTCTTTTGTGGGAGTTACCCAGAGATTATAAGTTGTCCTTCCATTTCATGAAGATCTACAGTCTTCAATGCTTCAACTTTATTTGTTGCAAGTTAGTTTCGATCACAACATTGGATCGAAGTGGTTTTGGATCTAGTTCCCATCCCGGTCTCTTCGAAACAACATGTCAAAAGTTTCATAAAATATTACATTGATAGTCGGGTTTAACTACCAATCACAAACAGTACGGTCAAGTATATTGGCAGCTCAGTTATTTATCATTATTTAAAATCATTCATTATAACTCTTTGTCGACCATTCCATCGATTAAATCGATTCCATTTACTTTTCGTTTAGAACAAGTGTATTACAAAACATAACATTTCCATTTCTAGATAATAGTGGTATATATTTAGCCAATTGATATCAACATAACCATATTTCCAACGTTGGCCAAACAAATGTTTAATCACACATTTGTTTATTTAAAATTGCAATAGTTCAATTATGATTCAATATTGCACATAGTGTTGCATTATTCCTCCTATGGAAATATTAAACCAATTTCAACTCCCTTTACCGTCGCAAACCATTACTACGCTCGATAATAGTGAAGCCGTTCAAGTTGGGGTATTTTAGTTACCTCTCATACCTTGATCGACAATGTTTTTATCTCAGAATAGATGGAAGTTCGTGACTTAAAAATCCGTATTACTTAAAATATCAACCAAAATATTATTTGCTATTCAATATATAGTTTTATAAACCATATTCTTACTTTGGGGAAACTTCACTCGTTTATAACCATTTCTACTCACTTCGTATATTACGTTATTCTGGCCAAAATCATTCCTTAGCACCAAGTTCTTAAATACCATTCCATCTCCATTTACTATAATACGGTTACCATCGTTTATCCAAAAACACTTAACATCATACTACAAATCTGGATTTTTGGATTTTATAATTAATTTCCCTTTTCAACTTCTTTACCCAAACCAATAAGTAATTTCTTTTGTATTCTCGCATTCTTGGAAACCTCCTTTTATCTCAACTATTTTACTCATTTCAAAAATTAAATAGAATATTTATCTAAACTATAATATCAGCTCAAAAATCTTTATTATGGTATTTGGATTTTAAAACGAAAATCCATTTAATGCTTACCTTTCCCAAATCATTTAACTTTAATCTTCTTTTCCTTTACATATTTTCCTTCTATTTTAATTTTTTTACTTAATTCAGTAAAACATCTCTTTTTAAATCAATACCTTAGTTTTCGTTTTCACTTTATAAACCCTTTCCAAATATTTGAATTTATATAGTAAAATCTTCTTTACCAAATCTTTACGAATATCCGATTTCATCCCACTTCAACTTGGTTATTATCTTAAATGAATTCCATTTAAGAAATAATCACTTTAATTAACCTTAGTTAAATAATAATTAATTTTATCATTTCTGAGGTAAAAGCAGTTCACTTCTTCATTAACTAAACAAATTAGTTGAACACTTTATTAAACAATAGCTAATTAAATAATCATTTTTAGCGTCGATAAATAAAAGGAGAATTAACATTTAAGAAATCTTATTAATTAAAATGATTATTTACTAAACGTTTCCATTAGAATAATTGATGGTCAATTAATCTAAAAATCAATTTCAAACAAAACAGTTGATTTAATCCATTTCAAAACATCAGTTAATTCGTTAACTGATTCCAATTACTTCTTCTATTGAATTAGTGTAATTAATCTAATATTACTTAATTGTTTTAAAACAATTATACAAAACCCGTAGGTTAATTATTGCTTGATTCACTTAAAAAACTTATTTAAACATAAACATCTTATTATATTGCCATTTATAAACCAATTTATAATATCAATTTATTTTAAAACTTCATTTATAAAATATAATAGGAAAATCTTTCTTCAGTTATGTATAACTTAAATGCGTCCATTCGCCTGACGGCAAATCAACGACTAAATAGAAAAGTGGATTTTAGGCTATTTGCTGCCAATCCCTCAATCAATACTGTCTATTGATTAAAAATACAACAACGTTGAATTTCAAATTCGACGTCTACATCCAAACAGGTTTCCATTATCATTTGGATTTAATAATATAAAAACAAATAACACATATAATATTTGAGGAATCCGTTTGGATCCCTTCAACCTGCTCTTCCCTGCATAACATCATTTAATAATAATATCTGAAATAAATACTTTAATCTAAATCATCCAAATCGACATAAATAATGTCTGCAACCAGTAATCAACTAAGCAACCAATCACACAATTGTATACTAATAATGATAAGTTATAATTATATGAATTGATCACATCACAGTATTTCAGAAAGCGTGAGAGTTAACTCACAATTGTTTCCGATTGATCGATTTAACGGTTCAATGGATTCAGGTCATTTCATTTAAATTTAAACAAACGTTTAAAATTAAATGAAATCCTTATTACTTTTAGATCCATCCCAATCAGCTCGGCAGCGTGGTATTTCCGACTACAATTCCAACGAGTCCAGTTTTTCCCGATTCTGTTAACATATGTGTAAGTTATACCATTTTATAGTTATACAATATAATTAAAATAATTATTCCTTAACTAAATCATTAACAAATAATTACTTTGTTTATGTTTATTGGTCGATTAATACTCTTGCTCCTTCGTACGAATACTGCTTCATTCTTCTTATGCCAGTCTTCAACAGTACCCTTTCACACAATGCTAATAATTAATTTCTTTCATTACAGATTAATATAATTTAATTCATATTATTATCTAAAATAGTCATATAACTAGTTACTCAGTTAAGAGAAAATGGAAAATGGGCCAATCCCCTTCGTATATTTCAGCTGCTACAAACCGAAACCCTGTTGTTTGTCCTTGTTCATATCTGCTAATAATAGTAATATGATTATAATTAGGGTTAATTAGTTTCTTAACTAAATTAAAATTATACTCATTTTACTTTTGTTACTTAGCTGATTATCTGTTGTTGCCTTTTTTCTTCCAGATATCACAATACTCCACAGAACTAATACGCTCAATCGAAACAACGACCGTCGCTCCCTTTCTAATCCACTGGAATTTGATCAGCATTCGCCACCAGACGCGCCGCAGGTCCTGCCCTCTATAACCTTAATCTCATCAATTCTAGTGTCTTTCATTGCTTGTAAAGGCTCCACACCTGCACCTCCTTCCTGGACCTTTTCTGGCCACATCATTGATCGAAGCCGATTTCAACCATTCAATTTCAAGCCTTCCTCATGCTTGTCAAGTTTGTAGTTGGGTGATTTTAATTTCGATGATAAGACTTCACTATTTGGGAATGGTAATTTAGGAGGATTTCAGCTGTTCAACACTAATGGTGGCGGCTTGGACAAACTTTGACCACGCGTGTAGTGTATTTAGGGTTCGCACATAGGTTATACCGTGGTGGGTATATTTATAAAGTGTGAAAAATAATAATTTATTTTTTACAAAACTTACGCACGAAGCTTCACACAAAAACCACTCCATACGACATCCAATTGAGACGAAACTCCCAATTCTAGCATAATAAAATATTCTAGACCCAATGAGACAGGTTTCATCTAATTCCGAGGTCGTTTGTGAAAAGTCCTTCATAAATCATAGGCTAAAAATCACGCGTTTAATTTACCACGATTACAAAATAAATCCAATCAACTTGAAACTTTAAAATTATACTAGACCTTTTCCTTACAGATCCAATGAAATTTGTTTTGCTAAAAACGAAGTTCGTTTGGCAGCCGTTTATTCCTTTAAAGTTACCCCTGTCTGAATTGGCCAAAATAATATGAATGATTAAGGGTTTATCGTTGCCACGATCAAATGGTAAGTCCTATTAATACGAAATTTTTAATCTTATAATAATTAATTAATTAATACGAACTCAACGACATAATTTTCGTCGCATTCCAAGGCTGTTTCCCGATATGCTATTTTTATATCCCAAACAATGCTATTTTGGACACCAAAATACTTGATGTCCAAAAATAACAAACTACCTGCCTATCCGGACTCTAAATGTCGATATGAACTCAATGGAATTGGTTTCATGGCTTAATTCGATCGTCTACTCAAGTTATACATAAATACCCCTCTATTAAATTAAATTAATTTAATTACACGCTATACAAAATGACTGGGCGTTTACGGCTGCCATGGTCACATACGACATCAGTTTCCCACGAAATTTAATACCGTACAATAATTTAATGTTACGGTTCCAATGAAATTAATTTCGTTGAAAACAGATTCGGTTTGCAAAATGACTACTTTTAAGGCTATAAAAATATCGATAAAATATATTATTTAAATTCCAAAAAATTCAAATAAAATAAATAATAAATTACTATCACTATATTTTTCCAAATAAAATTATTATATAGTTAGACAACTCGATATCAACATTCAGAGTTAAAACGGTATTCATATTACATTAAAAATCCTTTTTAAATTGATTAATTAATAAACATTATATTTTAATAACGATTTCCATAGTGACTATTTTAAAATTTGAATTGGACATAACTAACAATCTATAACACGAAATCTGGATTTTTCTCTTTCATATGAAAATTATAATCAACAAGATTCAATCGTTTCTTTTTTCACATAAATCCGACTTAAAACGGATTCTATATATTCAATTTAAGTTCAAAACATAATATTACGAACTATCACGCCATTTCGAGCTCGATTTATAATTAATCATAAATTATACGTTAAAACTTTGTTAAATAAATAAATAAAAATCTATTTATATTTCCAAATCACCATTTAAAACCAAATTAGATGTAAACACTAAACTCCTTTTACAATATGCTGAAACACAAAAAAAAACTACAACCCTGTTTCTACACAAACATGTCTATCATGTTAGACAGTATTCAATAAGAAAACAGAAGTAAGAAACATAAATAACACAAATAGCGCAAAAGAAGATCAGTTAAGATGTTTGAATTCTGAACTAAGTGGAAAATAAAAATGAAAGATAGTAACTACTTTGGTTTAGAACATTATACCTTCAACTCCACTGATGTGTCAATCCAGAAATTTGCCTAAATTTGTTATTTGTTTTGAAATTCACCTATATTTGTTAATGTTTTGAAAAATGAGTTAAATTTATTGCTAAATATACTATAACTTTAATTGTAATTGTACTGTGGGAAAAGTTATATTAGAAAGGTCAATGAACATATGATAAGCTATTCAGTAGTTTGAACCACATTTATGCCTAGATATATAACACGAAAAATAGCCACTGTGAATAATAACTCCTAAGGTGCGGACTATAATAGTGATTGCAACTATGAGTTTAAAAAATACAGAGCAAGCAAAATCGGCCAGTGGCTAATGCTTTGCTTTCATGAGTTGTTATATACGTGAGTGTATAGTATGCGGGGGTAAGGTGGCACATGGAAGTATGGATATTTACATGTCCATTTTTTTAGTATCTCTGTCATTTGTTGGTGGACGTGACTGTATTGTGTTGCCATCCACTTTTCATGAACTTATATTAGTTTATTCTGTTATAGTCAGCCTGCATGTGATATTATTTATGTGTGCAATATGGGTTGATGGATTTGTATGTGAATTTGCAACCAAATAATCGTGATGAAAGAAGAAACGATAAAGGAGGTGGTCGCCTTGAAGTGTTGCATGTGTGATTGTGTTGCTACAGTTGCTTCTACAGAGTGTGACCATTTATTTTGTAGAAAGCACATGATACTCGTACCGGACTCGGTCCTGAAGAAAATCTAGAATATGACTTGTTCTTGAAAGAGGGAAGTAGAATCATATGTTCCGTATGCGCTCAGCAGTCTACATTTCTTCAATTCTGATCAGGGTAAGTTTATGTTCATTTGCTGAAAGAATGCTAATTTTCTCTCATTTCTTTTAATCTGGCGTTTCATTTATGGAAAGAACGCTAAATGCTAAATTCAATAATTGGTAATTTAATCAGGCAATTCATTTGTAGAATGAACTTTAAATTAGATTCTTTGATTGGTAATTAATCAAGCATTTCATTTGTAGCAAGAACTAATTTAAATATTTGATTCGTAATTTAATCAAGCATTTCATTTGCTCAGGCAGTGGAACTGTAATAACATTTCTGGACATGATTTTAAAAAATCCCATTATTATACTCTTTGCCGAAGATTCCAAGGAATATTCTAGGATGTCAAGTATTAAGAAATAGTTTTTATCGAAATTAGATTAAGCTTAAATAGATTTTTTTTTATAAAAGATACCGAATCTATCTATTGGATTAAAACTTATTACTTGTTCTCCTATTTTACTCGTTTTAGTGTATTATTTTATTTGTGATGGAACAGTGGTAAATGTATGCCTTGCACTTGGTTTGTTTGTGATGGAACATGTTGTTGAATAGGGGTACTGTTGTATTAAAGACATAAGTATATGGAACTGATGCCTTTGTTTCTGTACATCATGACATTTTTTATCTTTCATAATTTCATCATTCCATATATTTAGCTATAGAATGGCAATGCAAGAGAGCCCGGTGAAGCAGCCCCATGGCAAAGACCGCTGTTTTGATCAGTTATTTTTAGTTGCTTCTTCTTCTTATTATTATGCATTCTAGTACTTCGATTTTTGTATGGACTATGAAGTGACTAACTCCATTCTTTTTCTTTGCTGGTGGGTAATAAACAACCACTGAAATTATTGTCAAACTTAAGAATGATTTCAAGCATTAAGTTGAGTGATGATAAGATAAAGTTGATGGAGAAGTCCATGTTTTACAATCTTACAACTTGTGTAACCCAAAAAAGAGTTCATCAACTTTCTTTGCATCGCTTTGTAAATTCTATAATGCTGAAAAAAAATGTTTGTAATGAACAATGAAACATGTTTTTATCTATGTAAACATGAGATAGCTGCGGTCCTCGGTATTAAAGATAATGGGACTGATTTTATGATGGCTTCGTCAAAAGATAAATCTAAGTTTTCTAGTTTTTGGATGAATTTAGAAAAAAGTTTGTGAAGGATAAAGTGGGAGATATTATGGCACTGATATTAACGAAACTCTTTCTAAGATGTCTATTGATAAGGAGGAGGATAAATTGAGGTTTAGACAACTTATGTACTACTACATAATAGAGCAAGTGCTCTTATTTAGTAGCAACGCGAAAAACCCTCGGAATTCGTACTGGAGGCTAGTTGATGAGTTTGATAGGTTCAATTCTATCGATTGGGCAAAAGCAATGTTGGAGCATCTCCATGATTCAATTAATGAAATCAAACTTAAGTTGGTGGAAAAGGCTGACAACAAGGGACAACATAATTTTAAGGGGGCTTCTCTTGTTCTGAAGGTTATTTTTTTCAAAATATTTTGTTTTGTTTTATGATGATGAAAGTGAGTAAGCATAGAAAAATTATTAGATTATATTATTACAACGTATATGGTTGTCTTTTAAGTTCTATAGGAATCATCGATGTAATAAATAAGATTTTAACTAATATATCGAGAATCTATCACTAATATATGGGTTCACATTATTTTACTTGTTTTGTTGTGTGTCCTTGTTTGTGTCACTATAATACAAAGAATTCTCACCATGTTAGGCAGTCTTATATGAACGGATACCGCCTATTCGGCAGCAAGCGTGCCTTCCTGACAATCCTCCATTGATCGATAAATTTGGTACTCGGAGGAAAGATATAGACAAGTGGACCTTGGGCCAACTCACCAATGCTGATGTAATTAATCTGCCCTTTTATTTATTTATTTTGAATGCGGTGATATGAGCTTAATACTAGAACGAGACCCGTGCTTCACACATGGGTAATTTGTAACAATGCGACATTAATACAAGGAAGATTATCTAATTATGATACATCCATAGGAAATAGTAAGCAGATTTGTACTTAAGTTTAGTAAACAACTTTAGCTGCCTCCAGCAACATTAAGAATGTAAATTTTTTGGATTAGAAACCCTATAAAAATCTTAATGTTTGGTGAAAGTACCATTTTGGGTACAATATACATACTTCAACATAGGAACATTATTTCTGGACTCAAAACCACCTAGTAGTCAGTTCACGTGATGTCTCCTTTAGCTACATAACAGTCGAGAACAAAGTTATATTCCACTTTAAGACATACCCTCAAGTTTTTAGGTGGCAATGATGTGCTTGTGATAGTGAATGTTTATCCTTCTTTCTCATATATTGGGAATAATGATAATGTCCAGCTTGATTAGGCATTGTGCACTATTTTGGAACTGTTATTCTTTGTTTCATTTTGTCATTTTTTTGTGTTAAAGTAGGCTTTTCCTTTTCACTCTTTTATATAAGTTAAATATGGTAATGTATTCACTATAGAAGAGTACATTTACAATGAAAATATTCATTTTACAACAAAGTTGTAAGTATATTACCAATTAAAATATGGTAATTTGACATATAACTAAATAAGCGTATGCAGACTATGAAATCAATAGGATTATATGAGACATATTGAATTATGTATACTGATCTTACTTGGGTAATGCTACGGCTGTCAATGGGTCGTGTAGGGTCAGGTCCAGGTCGAGTCAAGTCGGGTTTGGGTTGATTTATAAACAGGTTGGTTCAACCTGTTTATTAAACTGGTCATTTTCCCCCAACCCTTACCCGACCCGTTTATAAACGTGATGACCCGAGCCGACCCAATCCGACCCGTGCAACCCGTTTATCTAAATGGATTGTGATGGCCCGCCCCGCACCAACCGACATTTACTCCAAAACTGCACTGTACACATGTCCAGTTAGCACGGGACGGTCGTCAGAAGAAAAGGAAAGAAGGAAATGAACTAACAAGGAACCTGTAAAATGTCTCACAGCGCATGGTACAAAATATAATAACAACGTACTTGACATAAAATAGGTGAGAAAGTGCATAAGCTGAAAACAAACTAACATAGCAGCGGAAAATCCAAGTACAGCTTATGATCCAAAGTTAACATTATTACAACTTCTCAAACTGTCTCAAAAAGAAAAAGTAAGATAAGGGAGGTACACTACTAATGCCCAAGTAGTGATCCCCAACGACACAGGGAGAATATCTATATATCATACGTGGAAGCCTCCTTCTCGCCTCCGAATCAGCTACTCGCGCATCACCAGCTAACCTGTCTCTAGTCTACTCGTGTGAGCACCCAGAGTAATAAGAGGAGACATAAAACTCCGGGTCAGACAAAAAGTCTGGTATGAGCGATAAGCATCTAAACAGAACAATAACAGGTATACTAAACTATACCTGAACCTGGACCTGCAACCAAAGAGTTAGCACTACATACTGTACAACACTCTAAGGTGCCATTTCAAATGGAGTAAAGATAACGGGGGTGGGGGTGTGCATGTCATAGTGATGGCAAAAAATCAAGCATAACAACCATCCTTACATCTCTCACTCAGTGCGTAAATTATACGATATCCACCACGTCGATCACCTAATATACTTTGCTATGATCACTTTGCCCTATGAAGTCTCAATGACTTCACTACACTGATCCATAGCCGCTAATCCTTCGCTATATCAACTTTGCCCCACGAAGTCATAATGACCCCACTGCACTGGCTCATAGCCTTACTAATCCTTTACTATGTCCACTCTGCCCTATGGAGTCACAATGACCCCACTGCACTGGCCCATAGTCTTACTACGCATCACTTTGCCCCTCAAGTCATAATGACTCTACTGCACTGATAAAGTAGTCCTGCTACCATCACCTTGCCCCTCGAGTCATAATGACTCTACTGCACTGATAAGTAGCCCATCATCCATTTTCAGTGGTGAATCGAAGTTATGAGTGTCGACAGCTCCTTAGCATGCGTCCCGCAGCAAAGCCCAACCATAAAGCGAACTCATTGGTTCCCAACTGGATCCTGAGCTCTAACTTCCATTTGGACTACCTTTGCATCTCAGGTTATTGGTCATCACCAGATCAGTTCGGATCATCGCCTTCATGTCATAGCGGTTCGGATCGGAGTGCTCCTTCTTCACTGGATCGGATCGGGTACGTCGAGCTCCCTCACAGTGCATCGGTTTGGATCGGTAGTCATCACCCCTTGGCGGATCGGGTCGGATTCTTCAAGTCCAATCACCACGCATCGGTTCGGTTCGGAGGTGGACACGCGGGTCGGATCGGAGTGATGCATGCCACAAAAGGCGGATCAGGTCGGAGTTTCTAGGTCATGTTGCCATACAGTGTAGACGGAGAGGATCGGAGCTTCTGAATTCGAGTGGGAGTTCGGATCGGGTCCTTTTCTCCGTTCCGATCCGGATCGGCCAGATTCCTGCGCTATTTCCAGCAAGCAGTTTACGCCACTCGACGGCGTTTTCGACCATTACAACTATTCTAATCAATCACCAAGCATACCATACGGTCATAGCAACATGTATAATCAACCACAAACACCAAAACAACAATATGATATGTTAAAATGGATCAAACATACCCAAAACCCCATATTTTCCCCTAAGCATGTTTAGGTGAAACTAATGATATGATTAGCAAAACTTAACCAAATTAACCCAAACTCATATCAGAGGACTAAAATATTAGTTAAGGATTTATAAGTATTTTTCCAGAATTTATTAATGTATAAATTCGCTAATCTTCATTAATTACCCTTAATCAACCATAATTAGTGAGGAACTATGCAAATCACTCACCTTAGCCTCAAATAAGACTCAGATCTGAAACAGATCTTTGATTTGGTGCGAATCCCAATGCTAAACAGCAGCTCTAATGTTGATTTGGTGAAGTTCTCCCTTGATTTGATGTTGCTAAGCTTAATCCTTGACTAAAAGGTGATTTAGAGGTTGGAGGCCATTTTAGGGTTTCTAAGAGGTAAGTTGAGGCTAGAAAACTGAAATGGAATGAATCTCTAACTCTTTTCAGCCTCCCCATAACCCTAATCCCGAAAAGGGTTATGGGCCCATTCATTAATCACCCTATTTGGCCCGGTTAAGCGGTTTTTCACCTTCCAAACCTTATTTCAGCCATATCTCCTAAACGGTGAGTTCGTTTGGCTATTATGACCACTCTACGGAAAGGTAAACCATCAAACAAATCTAATGGATGTGGTTTCAGGTCAAAATTCCTTTCTAGTAAAAAGTTATGGCCAAAACAAGATCAGCTAGGGGCAAAACGGTCATTTAAAAATCGACAAAAATCATGAACATAGGAAATGACTCTAATGGTTGTTTCCTAGAGTTACATGACCATACGACTTCATATGGGAAAGAAATAAATATTCTACGATCCTCCGATGCGTAGAATGCGGGTTGTTACATTTTCCCCCTTAAGAAATTTCGCCCTCGAAATTCCCTAACCAAAACACACAAAGGGTCCCCCATGCCTATCATCCATAAAACAACAATCAAACATGCAAAACAAGCAAAACAAGTCTATCCTAGCATGCGGAATAAATAAATTGCAAAGTAAATCTTGCCAGGCAAAGAGTTCTGGATACGTCTTCTTAATGCTCTCCTCTGTCTCTCAAGTACAGTCATTCTCGTTCTCGCCCCACTGAACCTTGACTAGCTTCACCGCCTTCCTTCGAAGTTGCTTCGTATCGTGCTTGACAATACGAATCGGTTTGCAGTTCCCAACCGCCTCAGGTTCTACTTCGAAGTCCTCTAACTGATCAGGTGAAATAGTCATATCTGGGTCGTGTACGAACTTTCTTAACTGGGAAGTATGAAATACGTTGTGAACTCCCGCCATCTTTTCTGGTAAGTCAACTCTATATGCCAAATTCCCAACTAGTTCAAGAACTGGAAATGGGCCAACAAATCTTGGTGCCAACTTGCCTCTCCTGCCAAATCGTATCACGCTCTTCAACGGAGAAACCTTAACGAACACCAAGTCACCAACGGAGAATTTTAAATCTCTTCTCCTCTTATCAGCATAGCTCTTCTGCCTATCTTGTGCAGCCTTCATTCGTCGTTGAATGGTCTTAATCTGAAACACCCCACCTCCGTTAGGGTCACTCTCAAGGGAATGCCCTAATTTTGGTGGAGGTTTATAAGTATAAGTCACAGATATACAAGACAGATATAATAACACATATTTTTGAACAGCGGAAAACAACAACTTTTATTTCATTAAAATATGTGTTACACAAACCATGCCATAATTGTCTTACAATACTTCCAAAAACATAACACCTTCATAACTGTGTTGATTACATTATTTAAAGAAGCATAAAAACATAAGTAAACTGCATAAGTCCCATAATTGTTGTCCAAAGCCATAGTCCAAAACGAAAAAGATCCAAGCAATACATTCTTTCTCTTCTAGCTGGATGTGAAAACTGGTCAAGCTGCGGTATTCCCTCCCTGTGGACCAGGGGGGACGAAAGAAAAGAAGATGAAAGAAAAGTAGAGTCAGACATAAAGCCTGAGTAAGTCTAGGACTATTCAGTCTATGAATAAAGAACTGGGCATGATAGGTATAAACTGGAAATGGGAAAGCACCATAAACTATGTTAAGTTGTCTAGAGTCGAATATACTTATCGTACCCCAAAATAATCTCTGTACCCATATAAACTAGTTCCCAATAGGCACCTAAAAATCAGGGTAAAGTGATCCATTTCTGATGATCGCTCCTACTCGCATAGTTACATGTGTCTTACGGCCCCCGATGTTGTAGTTACCTATGCTGGTCCCACCATGGGGTGTATCAAGTCCCATGGTGGCGGCCCGACACAATTCTAGAATGCACAGGTATGCTACTGGTGCCCAGTGCCTTATTTTTCTGCGCCGGAGTGTGTGCACGCTCGCACCCCGTTAGAACCTACACTGCTGCACCACCGCCGTCGATTTGACCTCTTACTGTCAGCCCAGTAATCGTGCCCCACCCTGCCTAGTTTAGGGTATCCTAATACACCTTGTAGGGTTACTGCTGAAAAGGGTCCCCCGCTACTAGGTTTTCTATTTCTAGCCAACATGCTAAGTTGGTTAAGAGTTTTGTAAACCTAACCCCCAATCAGTCTGTATATTTTAGCATGTTCCCTTTTGATTAAGTACTAATTTAATTTACTTAATCCTATTAATCCTGACTCGGCTTTAATTGTCTTATTAAAGCCTCGACCTCTCACATTAGACAGGTATTGTTGTGGCTGCCTGTTGCCGGTTGGGTCCGGGCAGTCTTACGCCAAAACTCAATCTAACCTCGGGTCCTTATTGGGCTCTATGTTTAACCACCCACATTGGATAGGTATTGTTGTGACTACTGGACAGCCGGGCGGTTCCAGGCAGGTTTACATCACAACTAATCCAACCTCGGGTTAAACACATCGTATTTTCTACATTTACATATTTTGTCTCTTTTCTTTTTATATGTAAATATTTGCGGCCCATTATTCAAATTCATCTTTATTGGGTGAAATTATTTACACCACTTAATTGTTTTTCAAAGTCGTTGGCATGCGTCAAACATGCCAACACATGTGTTTTATATTTTAACCCAAGCGTCATTACCCTCATTTTATACATTCGCTACAGTATAACATATGTTAGGTTTAACATTTAAACCCAACTTAGCCACATGAAAAAGGGGAGGCTTAGAACATGGTGTTTATATATTCTAAGCAACATAAAAAGGGGAGTGTGAACGCATGAACTTGCAACATAGCGAACTAATTAACATGAATTAGGCACTTGTGAACTTGCATTGTAATAGCATATAATTATGGCATAAACATACCCAAACATGAATTATGGTTTTTATTCTATTCATAGAATTATGGCATAAACATACCTAAACTTGAATCATGGTTTTTATTCTATTCATAGAATTATGGCATAAACATACCTAAACTTGAATCATGGTTCTTAATCTGTAATAACCCGGAAATTCTGGGCCAGTTTAAAATTTTTATTTCGGCAATTTAAGCGAATTTTGAATATTTAAAATAGATTATTTTAAATATAGTCAACGAGAAATTTATTTTGAATATAATTCGAACGTTTATATTATACGCGTCGTCGTTAGAATATAAATAATTATATATAATTATAAATAGAATTGAAAATGGCGCGGTAGTTCGATAATTCGATTTCAAACTTCAATTGAACATACCGGGTGCAAAACAATCCGGATTTTAGTGAAACCAAAAACATTAGGATCTAATTGATAATATCTTTCCAACGAATCCGACAAATCGAAATTTCATAGCGGGAATCAAAAGTTATGCCCAGTTGAAAATTCTGAATAGTCGCTATGGAATTCAGGCCCTTAAAAATGGAAATTTTGCAAATGACCTCGGATTTCGATGAAACCACTTTTGTTGGATCCGCAGTGTCAAGTTATTGCTAGATTCCAAATTTCATAATTTTCTGAATCAATATGTGAGCGTGGCAAGGGAAAACGCGTTTGACCGGTTTCAGTTGATTTTAATCGACTGGAAAATGGCCATTTTTCCAACGGTCTCAGAATTCGACGAAACTAGTTTTTATAGGACAGTATCGTCAATACGAAGCTAGAAAATATTTTTCTAGAATTTTTAAAGTTCGTATGTGACCCCGATAATTTGAAATGTGCGTTTAAATTGAATATATAAAGAACTATACTTTAAATTCAGCGGAAACTGATTGTAACAGCCGAATCAGCTTGCGTACATATCCCATGGTATTCGGAATGGGGGTAAAAGGCTACGGACGACAGACGGTGGGCCTCGTTTTGAAGTCGAAAATAAAAGTTGCTTTTTGTGGAAAATTAAATAATAAAAATAAAACCTTTCCTCCCCCTTATTTCCCTCTGCCCCCCCCCCACCCCACATTCAAATCGATGCAGTCAAAATAAAAAAAAAAAGAAGAAGAAAAAGGGGGGACAGAGGAGCTCGTCGCTCCTCCGATGGAGCCGCCACCGCGCCTCGACGGAGCTGCGCCCACCCCCTCCCTCCTATTCGATCCCCCCTCCATCAGCTGACCTCAAGATGGAACCCACGAAGATCGCGAGCATCCCTAGCCCTCGATCCTATCGCGCCGTCGATCACCTCAGCCTCGCCGACCTCCTCCTCCTCCCCACAGACGCCCCCTTCTTCCCTTCCCCATCTCGAACATCGTGCCCAAAATCCGTTCCCCCCGAAGCCAATATTCCATCTCCGCCCTTCGTCACAGTGGACACCCCCCCTCTCGCTGGAAAACCTGTAAGCTTCCCTGATTTGGTTATTTTAATTTATTTAGTGTAAATAAATTTTATGATGGAAAAAAAATTAGTTTTACTTAATTTAGTTCTTAATTTAAATCAGTTTTATTTTATAAAAATTACATTAGAAAAGAAAAGAATCCAATACTCTTAAAACATGACAAGTTTATATTTTTTTATCTATGAAAAAGATTAGATTTTTATGCTAATCAAGTTGAGATTTTTGTTATCATGAAGGTCGAAAATAAAAATATAATCTTTACTATATAGAAAGGTATGACTTTTAAAAATGAAATGGTAAGGTAAAAATACGATCTTCATGAGGTGAAAAGTTATGATTTTTGAAGGTAAAAAGGATTGATTTTTCATGATAAGAAGGCGAGATATTTTTCATTGTAAAGATTAGATTTTTAATATGATGTTGAAGTTATAAAAATACGATCTTTGATATAAAATTGAAGTAGTAAAGATATGATTTTTATCGTCTTGAAAGCGAAGTAAAAATATAATTTTTATATTAGTAGGAGGATAAAAATATGATTTTTATATTTTTAAAGTATTAAAAATATAGTCTTTACTATATAGAAGATATAAAAATATGATTTTTGTTTAGGTAGAGAATTAAAAATATGATCTTTATAAGGTAGCGATATTAAAAATATAATCTTTTATATTGTAGGAAGATTAAAAATATAATTTTTACATGATAGGAATATTAAAAATGTCATCTTTGTATATGTAGCAAAATAAAAATGTGAATTTTCTATTTTGAATAACGAAGTAAAAATTCGATTTTTACATATGTAGTGGCTACGGGCAACGAAGATGTCAAAGATGCGATAGCGATGAAGATTTCTATCAAAGAAGAGTCAATAGGATTGGATAGCTATCTATGAGAATTTCTCACCTTTCAATTTCATTTCTATTTATATATATATATACTAGGATGCAGACGGTGCTTAGTAGCACCCGACACAATCGTCCACAGACCATGGACTTGTTTGTTTGGTTGAGTAGTTAGTTAGAATATTTGGTTTTAATTGAATTGTTTGGTGAAATGAAATTGATTTGATTGATGTGTGAATGGCGTGGGCCTTCACTGGACCGGGCATAAGGCTAGGCCTCGTCCCGTTTCTAGTATCGTGCCGTTATGCCGCCGAAATTTTCTAAAATAAGTTAGAAAAATAAAAATATCATTTTATTTAAAGAATGAACTGAATAGAAATTCATATGTTAAAATAAAATGTTTTATCGTTAAAAATATAATTTTTAACGTGAATAAGAATATTGTGAATGTGAATAAATAAAGTATTCATTTACAAACCGGACGGTTTGTTTATGTACACCTATTTGAATGACATTGATTGGGACGATAAATTTTACACATCGCCCAACTGCACAACTAAAATCTGTGTTTGATGGTTTGAAACCCCACACGGGTGTTGGGATGAAATTTGAAGTTCACTCATCCTGATTGATTAAATATGTCGATCGATTGATTGACAGGCTGTTATAAGCGTTAAATATCTATATTTGATGCTTATACAGTGTAGTGCACTTTGGTTGATGGTTGATTATTTTTCAATGCTATTATATGCGTGTGATGTATGGAAATCCATATAATTAATTTTATATGGTGATTGATTGGGCCTCATTTCAATTTAGAAAATAAAGAATATTATAACATAAAAGTTCATGTGTTGACTGTACTCATCCGTTGAGATTAGTCATGTGTTGAACGAAATATTTTAATAATAAAATTTGCATCTTTATCAATATAAAATAAAGGTTCATGTGTTGACTGTACTCATCCGTTGAGATTAGTCATGTGTTGAACGAAATATTTTAACAATAAAATTTATATCTTTATCAATATAAAATAAAGGTTCATGTGTTGACTGTACTCATCCGTTGAGATTAGTCATGTGTTGAACGAAATTTTTTAACAATAAAATTTATATCTTTATCACATAATCTATCTAAGTAAACTTGCAAGTGGAATGTAATTCTAATGTAACTTATGTGTCACATATATCATATGATTTTGATAACAACATAGGCCTAAAATATGTTTTTCAATTAGGCATAACAACAAACATAGTTTAGTCATGTTCATAGAATTAATACAAGTTCACAAAGATGCTTGCTTTTGTCACTAATACAAAAGCATGGGTTTTATACTTGAACCATGATGCCAATTCCAACATAACTTCATATGAATCATAATACTCAAATGGATCCAATTACACTAAAGATGACCATAAAATTATACATCATGTTGGCATAATAGTAAATCATATACTTGCATGAATCTCAAATAAATGTAACGACCCAGAAAATTTGAACCAATTTAAAAATTTTAAATTGGCTAAAATAATGGATTTTAAATATTTAAAATAAATATTTTAAATAATGGCAATGAGAAGTGAGTATGAATCGACAATTGAAAACGAATATAATTAATTATAATTATAAACAAGGCTTGAAAAGGCGCTGCAGTTTCAAAAATTGAATTTAAAATTTGTCGGACTGTACCGGGTGCAAAACAATCCGGATTTTAGTGAAACCAAAAATATTTAAATCTGTTAGTGAATACCTTTCTAACGAATCTGAAAAATCGAATTTTCATAGCGGAAAGCAAAAGTTATGGCCGAATGAATTTTCAGAAGGGTCGCTATGGATTTTATATAGCCCGTGAAATTGGCCATTTTGCAAACGACCTCAGAATTCGACGAAACCACTTTTGTTGGATCCGGGATGTAAAGTTATTGCTAGGTTTCAAATTTCATAATTTTTGAAGCTAGTATGTGAACGTGGCAAAGGAAAATGTGTTTTGGTCAATTACAGTTAAATTGGATCGACCAAAAATGGGCCTTTTTGCAAACGGTCTCAGAATTCGACGAAACTAGTTTTGTTGGGATCGTATCATCAAAACATAGCCAGATTTATTTTTTGGAATTTTTCGAATTAGTTTGTGGCCCTGGCAAATTGAAATGCACGTTCAAATCAAATATTGAATGTTTTATATTTTAATTTGAAGGGAAACTGACTGAAACAGTCGAATGGGCCTACAAAACATATCCCATTGTGTTCGGAATGGGGGTAAAACGCTAGGGACGACAGTCGTTGGGCTTGGATTGGTGTTCGTGTGTGACGAGGGGTATTTTCAGATTTTTAAAAACTTTATAAATAAAAAAAAAATTGGTCCACGTCAGTTCAACCCCCCCCCCCCCCCCCCGCTTTTCTCTCTTCCCGACTCGAACGAACGACGGAAATTGGCCACCGCCTTCTCTCCTCTTTTTCTTCTGATCCACTCAATGAAATCCAATGCCACAGTTAAGGTTTTTGTAGTACTTCTCATGATCTTCAAATCCATATAAGTGTTGGATTTTTTCGTGGCCTGTAGGGGGAGAACCACCCTCGAGAAGTTCGGCCGTTCGCACCCCGATTCCGCCACCTGGGGACCACCGAGTTGACCCTCCTCCCTGACGCACGTGCGCCTCTCCTAGCCCGACAAGGTGGCGCTGGCCGATCGAAGCAACAATCAACGGATTGCCCGAAAGATCGAAACCTAGTTTTGAAGTTTTTGAAAGGTATCAGCTGTTAATTATTTAACTGATTTCGACAGTTTAAAACCGTTGCAAACTTCGAAAAAACATATCTTTTTCGTTCGTTAACGAAATTCGATGAAACAGGAAACATCGTGACCGTGTGGACGCCTTCTACATTATAGAAGAGACCGTATATTTTTCTGAGCCTTCTGCTATTTTTGGTGGAGTGGAACCTAAGGTGAGATTTCTAATATATAAACGATATGGAAAACGACGATGTATAAATTATATAGTCGATGTATGAGTTATATAAGCGTTGTACACCTCATGTATAAGCGTTGTATAATTTGTACGTTCGATGTATAAGTTATATATGCGTTGTAAAAATTATATATGTGTTGAAATGAAGTGAATTGCTACATATTAATATATATATATATACACACGCCCCTCGTCCACAAACCATGGACGATATTTATTGATTGTGATTGGTGTGAAAATTTATTGATAGCGAATGATTGCTTGGGATTGTTTGTGGTTGATATTGATTGTTTGTGGTTGAAAAATACCCGTTTGAGGTTGAGAATCATTTGGTTGAAACCACATAGGATTAGTTTGTGGAAATGAAATAAATATATACATGCCGCCTGCGTGCGAACTAGATGCATGATCCCCATTGTCAAAAACCGCGAGGTTTTACGGTAGAGCGAGGAGCCGTACTAGGGACGGTCCCGGTTTTTACTACCCTACCGTTATGCTGCCGAAATTTTGAATGATATTCATGTGTTTGAATTATTTTCATTTGCTGAAACTATATTTATTCATTAAATAGAAAACCTTCATGTGTTGAATCGATATTCATTCATTGATTAGAAATTCATGTGTTGAATGGTATTCGCGTTTTAAATAACAAAATCACATTTTTATCTATATATAGAAACTATAGAAAACCTTCATGTGTTGAATCGATATTCATTCGTTGATTAGAAATTCATGTGTTGAATGGTATTCGCGTTTTAAATATAAAAATCACATTTTTATCTATATATAGAAACTATAGAAAACCTTCATGTGTTGAATCGATATTCATTCGTTTATTAGAAATTCATGTGTTGAATGGTATTCATATTTTGAAATAAATTGTTTCATAATAAAAAATCACCTTTTATCACCTATATAAACTATATAAAATAATAGTGTTTTGAAATGAATTGCTTTACAATAAAAATCATATTTTTATTATATTCACGAATTGTTGAAATGTGAAGTGTTAAAAATAGCCACTCGTTCAAATAAATATGTATGAGTTGAAATATTCATTAATTAGCTAATGACATGATTTTTGCCTATACATGCAATGTTAGAATGAATGGTGTTTTTAAACCAAATGGAATCAAATATGAAGTTGAATAGAAAATGATAAGTGATAAGAACTATGTATATGTACATGCATATTTATTGAACAGGTTATAACAAAGGGGCTAGAGAAGAGGAATAAAATTTTGTGCCCGACAAATAGGTACACATTTACTGTTTTGTTTGGGTGATGATTTTATGAGCCTGTTGGCTAGCCGCTTGGCTTTTTCTTTTTCTTTTTCTTTTCGACATGAGACGCCCGTGTGGCTATTTGGGAATTTTCCCAGCCCCTCCTGTACAAAGGAGGTTATGGCGAAATTTTCCGAAATTTAAAGGCGTTAGTGAAATATTTGAAGTGAAAACGATATAGGAATTTTTGAATGAACTATATTTATATAATTATATATATATAAATAAAATTAAAACGAAACGTGGCCGTGCAGTTCGTGTTTTGAAACCGTGATTTCAAACAACTAGTGAGGGAAATCCGACCATTGGATTTTCCCGAAACCGCAACCGTCGGGTTCGCCTTGGAAATATCTTTCCAACGACACCAACCTTGAAAAATCCAACGGTTCGATTGTCTGAAATGTTTAATTCGAATCTGAAGAAAAACAGCGCTAGAAACGATTATATTTATGTATATATAAATATAATTATATTTAATCGAATAACGACGCTGTAGTTCGTATTTTGAAATCGAAACTTCAAACGATTGTATCGGGAGATCCGACCGTCGGATTTTCCCGAAACTGGAACCGTTGGATTCGTTTTGAAAAGACCTTTCTAATGATGTAGATTTTGTAAAGATCCAATGGTTAGATCTTCATATATGTGTAAATCAAATCTGAAGAAAAACAACGCCACGGCCGCGTTATGGCCCGAAGCGTCGTATTGAATATATGGGCTATATTTAAAATAAATAAAAATAGCGATAAATCGTTATAAAATTTCATAAACGATATGGAATGGAAATAAACTGAATTTGCTCGATCTATGTGGCTTTTGATGGTTGAATGTGTTTGGTGTGAAAATTACATTAAAGAACAAAATTGGTGTTGTTGAATAATTTAACCATTGAAATAATTTGATTTGAAATTCTAAATATACGTGAATTATTTGAAAAGGCCGAGTTAATTCTCATTTCAAATAATTGACCGACGATTGAAAATCGAAGATGAAGACGATGGTCGAAGACCGGAGATCTTCACCTCGTTTGGATGGTAACCGAGGTCCTGATTGGGAGGCATCCCGAAATATGGATAATGAGTGGTGATCGTCCAGACGTACGTGGTGATCGATAGGTTTGCGAGGTATTTAGTGCCTCCGGTTTCGTTCAGACCCAGAACGGACTTGTAAATGGACTGTGTGTCTGACATTGGATTTTATTCTGTGTTGATTGATATCTATTAAATATACCTCTGTTTGGCGGCGGAGAATTTATTCTTTTGCTTAACGCCCTTCTCTGAAACGCACGAGCTCAGAGGTTGTATATCGATGGACATCAGTCGCATGGCATGAATTGCCTGTGTGGCATGCTAAGATGCAGTGATCAGGGCTTCTGTTGAAAAGCAAAGTCTTGTGGTGATGATCAAAGCACCGCCTGTGTGGCGTAGCTTTATGTACAATGTGAAATCGCGAGCCTCACACCCCGGTATGAACCAGAAATGGGAGAAGGACCTCAGGGAGGGCATGCGTTTCTTTCTAGCTAGGGTGGTGTCTGTGACCTACCAGCCCTGACATTTATATACTTTTCACCTATGTGGTTGTTGCTGTTGCGAGGCGCCTCGGTTTGATCGGACGATTCTGGTCCGATGGAGTCATTCGTTGGCTCGTTTACGCCCCAAAGGGCGGGGAAACGTATTGTTCAGGCATTTTAATCCACATCGGTGGACCGGCCCTGACGATCCAAGGGTCGATGCGCTCTGACCTGTGGCTCGGGCTAGAGAGTCACGAAGTCGGTAAGGACTATCTTTTGCCTTGGTTCATGACGGAAATCCAATTTCCAAATACGTGACGATGCGGTTTCGATTGTGTGTGTATATATATATATATATATATATATATATATATATGGCGACATAGTGGCATGGGACGCTCATTTCGTCTATGATTGAAAGTTATGATTTGAAACTATTTTCAAAACATATAAACACTAGTAATAATATCAAATGCCTTTGTTTTATTCGTATCAAGCATATCTTGGCCGTTATAAGGTAAAACTCTATCCTCTGGTTTGCATTGCATTGTGTGATGGGAACAGAGTCTTATAATGGTTTCATTTTTTTCAAAAAGCATAGCGATGTTTAAAAGAAAGATTTGTTTTAAAGCACTGGCAATCCAATGGAGTAAACTCGTTCCACGAAAGTGGCGTGGTCCTGTGATTGGCCAAATTATATATGTATTGAGTAGATTTCTCATACCAGTCCTATGACTGACTCGTAGTTTGTTTCACTTTCAAACTCGGGTGCCCTTTTTCTACACGGGCAGCCTTGTATTCAAGTTTAGCTGGTTCTTTCTGGATAGCTGGAGCTGAATATGGATTCTATCATTTATCTCTTTTTATGTTGTTCAGCTCCTATTGTACATATTTTGTTTATTCCCGCTGTAGACATTTATGTATAGCTGAACTGTTTTTGTACTAAGTAAGATCCTGTGTACTATGTAACTCTGATGATTACTTTTATCCAGTATTGTTTTGTTCATTATCTGGTGTATTTATTTAATTTTGTTCTGCTATTATCTGTTTCTGTGTTATATTCCAAAGATAACCCTTGTCTCCGTCAGTACGGGGTTAGGGTTCATCTCAACGTGGTATCAGAGCTTTGGTTAAGCTTAGTTCTGGAATATAACATTTGAACGAACTCGTCAGAAATAGAACCAGTAGTGTTCTAGGACGGGTAACTCTATGCAGATAGGATCAGTAATATCCTAGTATGAGTAAAGAAGAATGAAATTACACCTCGATAGACACATTTACATTTGAAGTATTTGTCTCTATATTTTGAAATATCTTTTCTGTGACCTGACACTTGATCTGCTGTTTGCAGAAGAACTAGAAAATGAGTGCCAAAAACAGAAGAAGTAATACTGACCCGGATATTGAAGCCCTATATATGAAATATAGAAATCTGGGTGGAAAGCCGTTCTCGGGCGAAGAATCTATTACGAGAACACAAGCTTGGATTCGTTGGGCTGAGTAAATCTTCGAAGCATTAAAGCTGAGGGATGATCAGAAAAGATTACTGACCTCCTGGGCGCTCAAAGACGAAGCTTTGTTCTAGTGGGATTCAGTTATTAAGGATAATCCAGAAGGTGATATCACCTGGGATAGATTCAAAGTGATTTTCCTGGAAAGATTTACTCCTCCAGAAGCAACTGAGCGCCTATGTGATAAATTTTCTTATTTGATACAAGTGGATATGACCATCCCAGAATATCATAAGAAATTCAATGAACTTTCCCACTTTGCTCCTCATCTAATTGAGAATCCGAAGAGGAAAAATCTGAGATTTATTCACGGGCTTCAAAGAAAATATCAGAACAGCGTAATGAGGAACGTGAAGCTCCCCTTTTCTGAAATGATATACATGGCTTATCAGTACGAAGATCTAGACAAGAAAGGTATGCTACAGTACGAAGAAGAGGTTAGCTCTAGTAATAAAATTGAGTCTGAAACTGATCGTCCTGAGGCAAGTACAATGTCTGAAGTCGGTAAGGAGCCCAAAGTTAATCAAAAAAGTGCCAGATCCGAAAAAGGACCAGCAACGACTGCCATATGCAATAACTGCCATAAGAAAGGTCATTTGCAAGGGCATTGTAAATCCTCGAAGAAACGAAAGAATGATGGATTTAAATCTGGCGGAAAGCTTCAGGAAAGCAGAGAATGCAATCTCTGCCAACAGGCTGGTCATGTAAAGCAAGATTGCTGGCTATTGAAAAAGACCCAAGAGGCTCATGTAAATGAAGTTGCAGAAACGTCAGCACCCTCAGATAGTCCGGGAAGATCTGATGTTTTAGAAGGAACGCTTACTATCAAAAACATTCCAGTCAAAGTACTGTTTGACACAGGCGCATCACGAAGCTTTATTGCAAAGAGTGCAGTCAAGAAATTGGATCTGAAATTGAAGAAGCTCAAATAACCAATGACTGTCCGAAATCCGGTCGGTGGTTCCATCGATCTCAGTTGGGTTTGTGCAGTACCTGTCTCTTTTTCCTGCTATAAATTCCCTACTATCTCTATCGTTATGAACTTTGATGAATTCGATCTTATTCTGGGATTGGATTGGCTAACCAAATATGAAGCAGAGGTTAGATGCGCGGAGAGAGTTGTTAGGGCTAAGATTAAATCAGGGAATTATTTAACCGTACCATGTGAAGGTCAGAATGCTAATAGAAAAGACTTCTGGACAACTTTGAATGTTTCTCAAGCCCAAATAGAAAATATCCCTGAAATCACAGAGAATATTCCCGACCTAGTGAAAGATATTCCTGTCGTCAAGAACTATGCGGATGTGTTCGAGGAAGTTGTTCGCTTACCTCCGCAGAGAGAAATAGATTTCAAAATTGCTTTAATTCTGAATGCAAGGCCAGTGGTTCATGCTATTCGAAGAATGTCCTTGAAGGAGAAAGAGGAATTAGACAATCAAACACGACAGCTAGTATGGAAAGGTCTGATCAGGCCTAGTTTCTCTGATTGGGATGCAGCAGTGGTATTTGTCCCAAAATCTGACGGTACTCTACGGCTATGCGTGGACTATCGTGATCTGAATAAGAAGACGATAAAGAACAAATATCCATTGTCGTAGATTGATGATTTGTTGGATCGATTAAATGGAGCACAAGTATTTTCATGAATGGATCTAGTTACAGGCTTCCATCAACTTCGAATCGCCGAAGAGTGTGTTCCGATGACAGCATTAAGAGGCCCCGATTTATTCTATGAGTGGTTGGTAATGCCGTTTGGCTTATGTAACGCTCCAGCTTACTTCGTCGATCTGATGAATAGAGTGTTCAGAGGGGTTTTGAATAAATTTGTTCTGGTTTTTATTGATGATATTCTAATCTTCTCTAAATCAAAAGCCGAACATAAAAAGCATCTGGAACGGGTTCTAGAAATCCTCAGACGGAATGTATTAAAAGCCAAATTTTCCAAATGTATCTTCTGGCAAGATGAAGTAAAATTTCTAGGCCACGTCGTATCGAAAGAAGGAATTGCTGTGGATCCAAGCAAAATCACAGCTATTCAAAATTGGAAACAGCCCAGTACCCCCACTGAAGTCCGCAGTTTTCTCGGATTGGCTAGCTATTACCGGAAGTTCGTTAAAAACTTTTCGAAGATATCTGGTCATTTAACGAAGCTTACGAAGAAGCACTCTAAATTAAAGTGGACTCCAGAAAGTGAGGAGGCTTTTGAAGAGCTAAAATTAAGACTAACGACTGCTCCAGTATTAACCATCATCGATGGCAACCAGGATTTAAAAGTCTGGACTGATGCTTCTAGGTAAGGCCTTGGTGCAGTGTTAATGCAAAGAGGCCAAGTGATTGCTTATGCTAGCCGTCAATTGAAGCCACATGAAAAGAACTACGTAACTCATGATCTTGAGTTATTGGCTATAGCATTTGCTTTGAAAATCTGGAGACACTATCTGTTGGGTGAGAGATTTGAACTGTTTACAGATCACTAGTCGTTAAAGTATCTGTTCACTCAGAAAGACCTGAATCTGAGGCAGCAACGTTGGCTGGAGTTTCTTCCAGCATATGATTTTGAAATTCTATACACTCCAGGGAAAGCCAATGTTGTGGCCGATGCGTTAAGCCGAAAGAATGAAATGATCGCCAGTTTCATCATTGCGACTTCGTTGATTGATAAGATATCGGCTCTCCAAGAAGATGACCAATTTATCAAAGGAATGAGTCAGCGAATTCGTGAAGGCAATGCTTCGGATTTCCAGCTAGACAGCGAAGGGATTCTGAGGTTAGAAGGACGAATTTGCGTTCCAGAAATTCCTGAACTCAGAAGAGATGTGCTTGATGAATGCCACAAATCTAAGCTCAGTATCCTTCCGGGTGTGAATAAAATGTATAACGATATCAAATGCACATTTTGGTGGAAGTCGTTAAAAAGAGACATCTCGATATATGTTAGTTGATGCCCTACTTGCTAGCTAGTCAAAAGCGACCAACAGAAATTGGCTGGATTGTTACAACCACTGGAAGTTCCTGGTTGGAAGTGGGAGCATATCTTCATGGATTTCATTGATGGTCTGCCCCGAACCAGAAAAGGGAAGGACAGTATTTGGGTGATCGTAGATCGCTTCACGAAGACCGCCCATTTCATATATATCAGATCAAACAGAACCGCTCAGAGTTTGGCGTAGATATACTTCTGGGAAATAGTTAGACTGCATGGAGTGCCGCTCAGTATAGTAAGTGATAGAGATACAATCTTCACTAGCTAATTCTGGGAAGCATTTCAAGTCGAGCTGGGAACGAAGTTGAACTTGAGCACCGCTTATCATCCTCAGACAGACGGTCAGACTGAGAGGGTGAATCGTATTTTGGAAGATCTATTGCGGGCTTGTGTTATAGACTTCGGTGGATCATGGGAAGACCATATGCATTTGGCTGAATTCTCTAATAACAACAGCTACCAGGCAAGCCTGACAATGTCGCCATTCGAAGCATTGTATGGTAGACCGTGCCGATCTCCTGCTAGTTGGGTCGAACCCGGTAATAGACTTGTGTTGGGTCCTGATATGATTCGAGAAGCTGCCAACAAAGTCGATTTTATTAAAAAGCGATTACTCGCCGCTCAAAGCCGACAAAAGAGCTATGCCGATAGGAGGAGAAGGGATATATCCTTTGCTGTTGGTGACTATGTATATTTGAAAGTATCACCGATGAGAGGAGTTATCCGGTTCGGTAAAACTGGAAAGTTGGCGCCCAAATTCATTGGTCCGTTTCCTATTCTGGAACGGATCGGGACTCTCGCTTATAGGGTTAAATTGCCTGATTGGTTGCCTGGAGTCCATGATGTATTTCATATATCTCAACTTCGAAAGCACGTTCATGATCCAGACTCGATCGTGGAAGAAGCAGCTCAGCAGGATATTGAAATTATTCCAAAATTAGCTGTGAGAAGAGAGCCGCTAAAGATTATCGGCAAAGAAACCAAAGAGCTGATGAACAAGAAGGTTCGCTTAGTCAAAGTGCAATGGAGTGGAGATCCGCGAGATTGTACTTGGGAAACTGAGGAGAGCATTCAGAAAGCTTATCCTAGATGCCGAGTGGATATCTCTGATTGACTCTGGTGCAAGGTACATTTACCATACTTTGCATTACCATTTAATTCTCTACTCTGCTGTTATTTTCTTTCCATGAATGTGCACTTTTAAATTCTATAGTTTGAATGATTCTAAAAGGAGTATAGAAGTTGATCAGTATATTTTTCAGAGGTTAAAACGATTTGGTTGTTGGTTGTGTTGTGTGATTGTAGATTTATCAAACCACTTTTGACTTTGTTCCTTTTCGGGGACGAAAAGTTTTAAGTGGGGGAGATTGTAACGACCCAGAAAATCTGAACCAATTTAAAAAAATTTAATTGGCTAAAATAATGGATTTTAAATATTTAAAATAAATATTTTAAATTATGGCAATGAAAAGTGAGTATGAGTCGACAATTGAAAACGAATATAATTAATTATAATTATAAACAGGGCTTGAAAAGGCGCTGTAGTTTCAAAAATTGAATTCAAACTTTGTCGGACTGTACCGGGTGCAAAACAATCCGGATTTTAGTAAAACCTAAAATATTTAAATCTGTTAGTGAATACCTTTCTAACGAATCTGAAAAATCGAATTTTCATAGCGGAAAGCAAAAGTTATGGCCGAATGAATTTTCAGAAGGGTCGCTATGGATTTTATATAGCCCGTGAAATTGGCCATTTTGCAAACGACCTCAGAATTCGACGAAACCACTTTTGTTGGATCCGGGATGTGAAGTTATTGCTAGGTTTCAAATTTCATAATTTTTGAAGCTAGTATGTGAACGTGGCAAAGGAAAATGTGTTTTTGTCAATTACAGTTAAATTGGATCGACCAAAAATGGGCCTTTTTGCAAACGGTCTCAGAATTCGACGAAACTAGTTTTGTTGGGACCGTATCGTCAAAACATAGCCAGATTTATTTTTCTGGAATTTTTCGAATTAGTTTGTGGCCCTGGCAAATTGAAATGCACGTTCAAATCAAATATTGAATGTTTTATATTTTAATTTGAAGGGAAACTGACTGAAACAGTCGAATGGGCCTAAGAAACATATCCCATTGTGTTCGGAATGGGGGTAAAACGCTAGGGACGATAGTCGTTGGGCTTGGATTGGTGTTCGTGTGTGATGAGGGTTATTTTCGGATTTTTAAAAACTTTATAAATAAAAAATAATAATAATTGGTCCACGTCAGTTCAACCCCCCTTCCCCCGCTTTTCTCTCTCCCCGACTCGAACGAACGACGGAAATTGGCCGCCGCCTTCTCTCCTCTTTTTCTTCTGGTTCGCTCAATGAAATCCAACGCCATAGTTAAGGTTTTTGTAGTACTTCTCATGATCTTCAAATCCATATAAGTGTTGGATTTTTTCGTGGCCTGTAGGGGGAGAACCACCCTCGAGAATTTCGGCCGTTCGCACCCCGATTCCACCGCCTGGGGACCACCGAGTTGACCCTCCTCCCTGGCGCACGTGCGCCTCTCCTAGCCCGACAAGGTGGCGCTGGCCGATCGAAGCATCAATCAACGGATTGCCCGAAAGATCGAAACCTAGTTTTGAAGTTTTTGAAAGGTATCGGCTGTTAATTATTTAACTGATTTCGACAGTTTAAAACCGTTGCAAACTTCGAAAAAACATATATTTTTCCTTCGTTAACGAAATTCGATGAAACAGGAAACATCGTGACCGTGTGGACGCCTTCTACATTATAGAATAGACCGCATATTTTTCTGAGCCTTCTGCTATTTTTGGTGGAGTGGAATCCAAGGTGAGATTTCTAATTTATAAACGATATGGAAAACGACGATGTATAAATTATATAGTTGATGTATGAGTTATATAAGCGTTGTACACCTCATGTATAAGCGTTGTATAAGTTGTACGTTCGATGTATAAATTATATATGCCTTGTAAAAATTATATATGTGTTGAAATGAAGTGAATTGCTATATATTAATATATATATATATATATATACATGCCCCTCGTCCACAAACCATGGACGATATTTATTGATTGTGATTGGTGTGAAAATTGATTGATAACGAATGATTGTTTGGGATTGTTTGTGGTTGATATTGATTGTTTGTGGTTGAAAAATACCCGTTTGAGGTTGAGAAATATTTGGTTGAAACCACATAGGATTAGTTTGTGGAAATGAAATAAATATATACATGCCGCCTACGTGCGAACTAGATGCATGATCCCCATTGTTAAAAACCGCGAGGTTTTAAGGTAGAGCGAGGAGCCGTACTAGGGACGGTCCCGGTTTTAACTACCCTGCCGTTATGCTGCCGAAATTTTGAATGATATTCATGTGTTTGAATTATTTTCATTTGCTGAAACTATATTTATTCATTAAATAGAAAACCTTCATGTGTTGAATCGATATTCATTCGTTGATTAGAAATTCATGTGTTGAATGGTATTCGCGTTTTAAATAACAAAATCACATTTTTATCTATATATAGAAACAATAGAAAACCTTCATGTGTTGAATCGATATTCATTCGTTGATTATAAATTCATGTGTTGAATGGTATTCGCGTTTTAAATACAAAAATCACATTTTTATCTATATATAGAAACTATAGAAAACCTTCATGTGTTGAATCGATATTCGTTCGTTGGTTAGAAATTCATGTGTTGAATGGTATTCATATGTTGAAATAAATTGTTACTTAATAAAAAATCACCTTTTATCACCTATATAAACTATATAAAATAATAGTGTTTTGAAATGAATTGCTTTACAATAAAAATCATATTTTTATTATATTCACGAATTATTGAAATGTGAAGTGTTAAAAATAGCCACTCGTTCAAATAAATATGTATGAGTTGAAATATTCATTAATTAGCTAATGACATGATTTTTGCCTATACATGCAACGTTAGAATGAATGGTGTTTTTAAACCAAATGGAATCAAATATGAAGTTGAATAGAAAATGATAAGTGATAAGAACAATGTATATGTACATGCATATTTATTGAACAAGTTATAGCAAAGGGGCTAGAGAAGAGGAATAAAATTTTGTGCCCGACAAATAGGTACACATTTACTGTTTTGTTTGGGTGATGATTTTATGAGCCTGTTGGCTAGCCGCTTGGCTTTTTCTTTTTCTTTTCGACATGAGACGCCCGTGTGGCTATTTGGGAATTTTCCTAGCCCCTCCCGTACAAAGGAGGTTATGGCGAAATTTTCCGAAATTTAAAGGCGTTAGTGAAATATTTGAAGTGAAAACGATATAGGAATTTTTGAATGAACTATATTTATATAATTATATAAATATAAATAAAATTAAAACAAAATGTAGTCGTGCAATTCGTGTTTTGAAACCGTGATTTCAAACAACTAGTGAGGGAAATCCGACCATTGGATTTTCCCGAAACCGCAACCGTCGGGTTCGCCTTGGAAATATCTTTCCAACGGCACCAACCTTGAAAAAATCCAACGGTTGGATTGTCTGGAATGTTTAATTCAAATCTGAAGAAAAACAACGCTAGAAATGATTATATTTATATATATATATATATATATATATATATAATTATATTTAATCGAATAACGACGCTGCAGTTCGTATTTTGAAATCGAAACTTCAAACGATTGTACCGGGAGATCCGATCGTTGTATTTTTCCGAAACTGGAACCGTTGGATTCGTTTTGAAAAGACCTTTCTAATGATGTAGATTTTGTAAAGATCCAACGGATAGATCTTCATATATGTGTAAATCAAATCTGAAGAAAAACAGCGCCACGGCCGCGTTATGGCCCGAAGCGTCGTATTGAATATATGGGCTATATTTAAAATAAATAAAAATAGCGATAAATCGTTATAAAATATCATAAACAATATGGAATGGAAATAAACTGAATTTTCTCGATTTATGTGGCTTTTGATGGTTGAATGTGTTTGGTGTGAAAATTACATTAAAGAACAAAATTGGTATTGTCGAATAATTTAACCATTGAAATAAATTGATTTGAAATTCTAAATATACGTGAATTATTTGAAAAGGCCGAGTTAATTCTCATTTCAAATAATTGACCGACGATTGAAAATCGAAGATGAAGACGATGGTCGAAGACTGGAGATCTTCACCTCGTTTGGATGGTAACCGAGGTCCTGATTGGGAGGCATCCCGAAATATGGATAATGAGTGGTGATCGTCTAGACGTACGTGGTGATCGATGGGTTTGCGAGGTATTTAATGCCTCCGGTTTCGTTCAGACCCAGAACGGACTTGTAAATGGACTGTGTGTCTGACATTGGATTTTATTCTATGTTGATTGATCTCTATTAAATATACCTCTGTTTGGCGGCGGAGAATTTATTCTTTTGCTTAACGCCCTTCTCTGAAACGCACGAGCTCAGAGGTTGTAAATCGATGGACATCAATCGCATGGCATGAGTTGCCTGTGTGGCATGCTAAGATGCAGTGATCAGGGCTTCTGTTGAAAAGCAAAGTCTTGTGGTGTTGATCAAAGCACCGCCTGTGTGGCGTAGCTTTGTGTATAACGTGAAATCGCGAGCCTCACACCCCGGTATGAACCAGAAACGGGAGAAGGACCTCAGGGAGGGCATGCGTTTCTTTCTAGCTAGGGTGGTGTCAGTGACCTACCAGCCCTGACATTTATATACTTTTCACCTATGTGGTTGTTGCTGTTGCGAGGCGCCTCGGTTTGATCGGACGATTCGGGTCCGATGGAGTCATTCGTTGGCTCGTTTACGCCCCAAAGGGCGGGGAAACGTATTGTTCAGGCATTTTAATCCACATCGGTGGACCGGCCCTGACAATCCAAGGGTCGATGCGCTCTGACCCTGTGGCTCGGGCTAGAGAGCCACGAAGTCGGTAAGGACTATCTTTTGCCTTGGTTCATGACAGAAATCCAATTTCCAAATACATGACGATGCGGTTTCGATTGTGTGTGTGTGTGTGTGTGTGTGTGTGTATATATATATATATATATATATATATATATATATATATTCGGCGACATAGTTGCATGGGACGCTCATGTCGTCTATGATTGATAGTTATGATTTGAAATTGTTTTCAAAACATATAAACACTAGTAATAATATCAAATGCCTTTGTTTTATTCGTATCAAGCATATCTTGGCCGTTATAAGGTAAAACTCTATCCTCCGGTTTGTGTTGCATTGTGTGATGTGAACTGAGTCTTATAATGGTTTCATTTTTTTCAAAAAGCATAGCGATGTTTAAAAGAAAGATTTATTTTAAAGCACTGGCAATCCAATGGAGTAAACCCGTTCCACGAAAGTGGCGTGGTCCTGTGATTGGCCAAATTATATATGTGTTGAGTAGATTTCTCATACCAATCCCATGACTGACTCGTAGTTTGTTTCACTTTCAAACTCGGGTGCCCCTTTTTCTACACGGGCAGCCTTGTATTCAGGTTTAGCTGGTTCTTTCTGGATAGCTGGAGCTGAAGATGGATTCTATCATTTATCTCTTTTTATGCTGTTCAGCTCCTATTGTACATATTTTGTTTATTCCCGCTGTAGACATTTATGTATAGCTGAACTGTTTTTGTACTAAGTAAGATCCTGTGTACTGTGTAACTCTGATGATTACTTTTATCCAGTATTGTTTTGTTCATTATCTGGTGTATTTATTTAATTCTGTTCTGCTATTATCTGTTTCTGTGTTATATTCCAAAGATAACCCTTGTCTCCGTCAGTACGGGGTTAGGGTTCGTCTCAATAAACTACCACAACATATAGTTGTTACTTTCAACATGAATCATATACTTGCAATTATCAAATAGGTGTTGTAATAAACTACCACAAACATGTAGTTTTCAACATGAATCATATGCTTGCGAATATCCAATTGTATACCACAACATTTCCAAATCGTTTAGAATGAAAGCAACATACAAATATAGATTATTATCGCCACAATTCTATTTCTCACTTTACACAAATCAAAACAAAATTATTTATTCACATCGGAATAGCACTCTACTTACAACGTATGACGAATCTTCAATTCAGGAATCTGAATTCTGAATTTGGAGATGCTATCCTTTGTTGTAGGTGTTGTTTTGATTTAATTGACATTGCTTTAAGCTTTCAAATTATCTCCTAATTGTCTCTCAATTTCTGACGGCTATTCCTAGTCTTTCCTCAGCAGCATGACGGTCTCATCTCCATTTTTGTTTGTGTGAATTAGGGTGAGTCTTAGGTCCTTTTTATAGAGTTTGTGACTTGATTAGGACCGTCGATGGAGCTTGGTGTAATAATAGCCGTTCGTTTGAAGGAGAGACCAACCAGGAGGTGACACCTAGCCCTAGTGACAAGGCAAGGCTCAGAAAATCGACCAAACACAGACCAGGCCAGCCAGGGGGGACTGGGTTCGACCTGGCTCAGGGGCCAGGTCGACATGCCAGTCGACACCGTGTCGGCTTGGCAGTCGACACGGGTGACCCAGGTCGACTACCCAGTCGACCTGGGTAGCACCAGGTCGACCTGGGTGCCTTGGGCGGGAAAATTCCCGCCCTAGCCAATCCGGCCCGATTTTGAATTTTGAATTGGTTTTTCTGAGCTATTTGGTTTGTTTGAATTTTAAACTGAATTCTGAAACTTCTGGAGTCCATATCTTCTTCATACGGAGTCCGTTTTACACAAACTTGGACTCTATCTCAAGAAGAATTCCGAGACGAACGCAATGGCGTATCCCGTTTCCCTTAATTCTTTAATTTGAAATTAGTTATACTTTAATTTGTGAATTTCACTGTTATAGAATACACGGGGTGTTACATTCTCCCCCACTTAAAAGGATTTCATCCCCGAAATCATCAAGTTTAGGAAGAATGTACATCCTAACATCCAAACATCCATCTACTCATTCATCAAACATGAGCATCCATTGTCCTTAAAAGACTTCTAATGCTTCATGATTATATGCGAAGTGTGTGTGTACATGTACTTATCTAATGCAAAATCAGTCGGTCTACTGATTCAGTTGACCTCCTTAATGCAAGGTATGTAAGTGTCATGAATCCATTATGTATGCAAATTTTCCTATTCAAGATTCTACATGAGTGCACAATCATTCATACAAATGCAACATCCATATGACAACACATTAAACTCCAACCATATACGATTGCAAACATATATATATATATGCATATGCAATATGAAGTGACTGAGCCGATCTAAAACCTAAATTGTGTGTGTATATGCAACCACGAGCAACCACTAGCAATCACTTGCAACCACTTGCAACCATCATCCATAACATGTTTCAATTACATGTTTTCATCCAAAGAGTTTCTACCTAAAAGATAAGGTCGAGGAGATATACCTAAAAAGATAGATAAAAGCGCAACTTAAGGAAAAAGAAAGATCAAAGATGTACCCTCGAAAAGAAAATGGTAGGCTGCACGTATTCTGGCTTCAGTTTCCCAAGTTGCGTCTCCCTCGGCGTCGCTCCACTGAACTTTGGCGAGCCTGACTTCGCGGTTGCGTAGCTTCTTCACTTCCATTCCTAATATGCGGGTTGGAACTTTCCTCATGGTTGCTTCGCGTTCCACTTCAGCTTCTTCTAGGATATTTGGCTCTACCACTTCAGAAGATTCATGTAGACATTTTCGGAGGTGCGAAACGTGAAAAACGTTGTGAACTCCGGCCAGCTTTTCGGTTAGCTCTAATCTATAGGCCATTTGCCCAATTTTCTTGATGATAGGGAATGGCCCTACGAACCTTGGTGCTAGCTTTCCTGTGGTCCCAAAACGAAAAACGTTCCTTAATGGAGATACCTTAAGAAAAACTCTGTCCCCGACCTCAAATTCTAGGTCCGTCCTCCTCTTGTCGGCGTAGGATTTTTGTCTGTCTTGGGCTGTCTTCATTCTTCTCCGTATTAAGTCTACTTTTTCTGAAGTCTCTCGGATCATATCTGGTCCAAGTATGAGCTTGTCAGTAGACTCCCACCAACAAGTGGGCGATCGGCACGGTCTTCCATATAAGGCTTCGAAGGGCGCCATTCCGATGGTCGCTTGGTAGCTGTTGTTGTAAGCTAATTCCACCAAAGGAAGATGGTCTTCCCACATCCCTCCGAAGTCAAGGATGCATAGTCTTAAAAGGTCCTCCAAAACTCTGTTCACTCTTTCTGTCTGGCCGTCGGTTTGGGGATGATAGGCTATGCTCAAGCATAACTGTGTGCCTACCGCTTCTTGCAGACTCCGCCAAAACTCACTTGTGAAGATAGGGTCTCGGTCACTAACAATGTTGGAGGGTATTCCATGGAGTCGAACAATTTCCTTGAGGTAAAGAGAGGCTAGGGATGAGGCAGTTCTTTTACTCCTGACAGGTAAAAAGTGGGCGCTTTTAGTAAGCCTATCCACTCTTACCCAAATGCTAGTGTTGCCTCTTCTAGACCTAGGCAGCCCATCAATGAAGTCCATTGAGATGCTATCCCACTTCCACTGCGGGACCTCTAGAGGATGGAGCAGACCGCCAGGCTTTTTCTGTTCCGCTTTAACCTGCTGGCACACCATACACTTAGAAATGAAATCTGCCACGTCCTTCTTCATGCCGTTCCAAAAGAAAGTTCTCTTTATGTCCTTGTACATTTTATCTCCGCCTGGGTGTATCGTCATCTTGGAGTGATGTGCTTCCTCGAGAACCGTCTTTACTAAATCTCTTGTCTGTGGGACGCATAGTCTTCCGTCTCGCCTTAGCCAACCCTTATCATCGATGGAGTATCTGCTGAGGTGACTTGAAGTATCACCCCTAATTAGCCTATCAATCGTCTCCACAAGCTGAGGGTCTTCGCGTTGTTGTCCCTATTGAGTCCACTAAAGTCGGGCGTACTTCAAGAGATGCTAGCAAGCCCGGTACAAAATCGGAGGAGGGCCTAAAGTCAAAGCTGGCTATAAACTCTAGGCTTTGTCTTTCAACAAACAGCGGGCTTAGAGTTAGTTTCTTTCGGCTCAACGCGTCTGCCACTACGTTGCCTTTTCCCGGAGTGTAGGAGATCTCGAAATCGTACGAGGCAAGAAACTCCATCCATCTCTGTTGCCTCAAGTTAAGATCTTTCTGCGAGAAAAGATATTTCAACGATTTATGGTCAGTGTAAAGTTCGAACTTCTCACCTAGGAGATAGTGTCGCCAAGACTTGAGTGCAAAGACGATGGCAGCTAACTCAAGATCGTGGGTCAGGTAGTTCTTTTCATGCACTTTCAATTGCCTTCCGCCATAAGCTACTACCCTTCCTTCTTGCATTAAGACAGCGCCTAGCCCAGTCCCACATGCATCTGTATAAATTGTGAACATTTTGCTTCCATCTGGCAACGTCAAAACTGGGGCTGTTGTAAGAGCCCTTTTTAGCCATTGGAAAGCAAACTCGCAATCCAAGTCCCTATTGAACACTAGATTCTTCTTGGTCAGCCTTGTGAGCGGAGCTGAGATTTTCGCAAAATCCCTTATGAACTTTCGATAGAAACCTGCTAGTCCTAGAAAACTTCGGACCTCTGTTGCATTCCTTGGTGTCTTCCAATCATGTACCGCTACTACCTTAGCAGGGTCCACAGCTAACCCTTCTTTGGATACTTTGTGCCCAAGGAACCTCACTTCTTCTCTCCAAAAGTGGCATTTTGAGAATTTGGCTTTTAGCTGATGGACTCGCAGAGTTTCCATGATTGCCCTTAGGTGCTGGGCATGCTCCTCTTCATTCTTTGAGAAGATCAAGATATCGTCTACGAAAACCACTACGAACTTGTTGAGGAAATCTCTTAACACCCTACTCATTAGGTCCACGAAGTAAGCGGGTGTGTTTGTCAAGCTAAAAGGCATGATAAGCCATTCAAAGAAGCCATCTTGGGTTCTGAATGTTGTCTTATCGATGCTATCTTCAGCCACCCTTAGCTGATGAAAACCGGTTGCCAAATCGAGTTGGGAGAAAACAGACGCTCCTACAAGCTGATCAAACAGATCGTCAATTCTGGGAAGAGGGTGCCTACTCTTTTTCGTTAGCTTGTTGAGCTCCCTATAATCAACACACAGAAGGAGTGAACCATCCGCCTTTGTAGCGAACACCACCGGAGCGCCCCATTCTGAAATGCTCCTTCTAATGAACCCCTTCTCTAGAAGCTCTTTAATCTGTTTACTGAGCTCCTTCCTTTCCCATGGAGCCATGTGTCTAACGGGAAACGCAACGGGCTTTGCATTATCTACAAGATATATGCGGAAGTCTATCTCCCGCTTCGGAGGCAAGCCCTTCACCTCTTCGAAGACATCCAGATATTCCCGGACCACTCTAACTGATTGCAAATTGTCGACAAAGGCATCTAGCGATTCAAGATAACTAAGCATAACTGCATACGAGGGATTACAAGTAATTTCCAAAGTGTTACCGAGTTGGGTCAGGAGCCTAACAACCCTTTTCTCACAATCAAGGATGGCCCCATTACTGGATAGCCAATCCATGCCCAAAATCAAACCATATCCCGAGAAGCCTAAAACAAAGGCACTACATCTAAATTCTATGCTTAGAATAGAAATTTTCAATCCCACACAGATCATAGATAGATGAGCTGGGCCCCCAATTGGATTTGAAACAATTAAGGGGTCCTCTACCATACTAGTTTCTAGGTACAGAGATTCTACTAAAGTAGACGAGATGAAGGAGTGTGATGCGCCAGAATCAAATAAAGTGCGAACTGGGTGATCATAAAGATAAACTACACTTTCTACAGATGTAATTATACCTCGCTGTTGCAGAGGTGGCGCCTCTAGCACATGAACCTATGCCCCTGAGGTGGATCCAGCCCTCTGCCCCTGCTTCGGGCAATCCTTAGCCATGTGGCCTGTCTCACCGCAAGAAAAGCACCCACCATTCATCTTGGCCTTCTTTTTCCGGCAATCTTTCACTAAGTGCCCCACTTTGCCACAGAAATTACACTTTCTCTTCTCTTTGTTGTCTTTCCCGCCCTTCTTAAAGTTTGTTTTCTTAGGCTGTAAACCCTCTTTCTTCCCTTGAGAGCTTTCTGCCTTTCTCTCCTTCCTGCCCTTATCCTCTTCGTTCAGCAATGTCATCTGCACCAACCTTTCATACGTAGCTCCCATGGGTATATGGGTCATGGCCAAACTGTGTAATGGCTCATTCAACCCCTTGACAAAGCGGAGAGCCTTCTTGTGCGGGGTGTTGACTAGGTCCAGTCCGAACCTAGCCAGCTGATCAAACTGGTTAACATACTCTTTGACTGTCATATTCCCTTACTTAAGAAATAAGAATTTTTCCAGCTGAAGACTCCTTTCAGCTTCTGAGAGAAATTTAGCCTCAAACCTTGCCCTAAAGTCCTCTCATGTTTCCACTAGTCTTTCTGCATTAGTGACTTCCCACCAGTAGGAAGCCTCGCCTTTTAGTAGCCACACTGCCAGTTGTACCTTCTGCCTATCTTCTACCTCAAAAATGACGGATAAGTCCTCGGTTTCTTTCAGCCAATTCCTGGCTACTACGAAGGACTTGGTTCCATGAAAGTCCTTTCCTCCCATAGCTTTAAAATCCTTACATATCTTAGCAAAAGTATTTCCCCACGGAGGAGGTGGAGGAATAGGTGCTGCTGCAACTGGATGATTTCCTGCAGCTGGGGGAGGAGGAACGGTAGGACCTGGCTGAGTGGCCCTTGCTTCTAAGAATCGTCTAAACCAACCAGGTATTGGTACACCCTCTGGCAAGTTAAGTTCTTCGGACATGCTGAAACAAAAAGGATAGATTCAAAACGAAGGATAAAAGATAGTACCTATGGCTTTGGAGGGACTTTGCATTTTTAAAATATAATATTTTATCTTTAAAAATGCTTCCTTAAATTTTCCTTTGAAAATAAATTTTCAAAACTTTTATCTTATCTGGTAAACCTACGCTCTGATACCAAGTGAAACACCCCACCTCCGTTAGAGTCACTCTAAAGGGAATGCCCTAATTTTGGCGGAGGTTTATAAGTATAAGTAACAGATATACAAGACAGATATAATAACACATATTTTTGAACTGCGGAAAACAACAACTTTTATTTCATTAAAATACGTGTTACACAAACCATGCCATAATTGTCTTACAATACTTCCAAAAACATAACACCTTCGTAACTGTCTTGATTACATTATTTAAAGAAGCATAAAAACATAAGTAAACTGCATAAGTCCCATAATTGCTGTCCAAAGCCATAGTCCAAAATGAAAAAGATCCAAGCAATACATTCTTTCTCTTCAAGCTGAATGTGAAAACTGGTCAAGCTGCGGTATTCCCTCCCTGTGGACCTGGGGGGGGGGGGGGGGACGAAAGAAAAGTAGAGTCAGACATAAAGCCTGAGTAAGTCTAGGACTATTCAGTCTATGAATAAAGAACTGGGCATGATAGGTATAAACTGGAAATGGGAAAGCACCATAAACTATGTTAAGTTGTCTAGAGTCGAATATACTTATCGTACCCCATAATAATCTCTGTACCCATATAAACTAGTTCCCAACAAGCACCCCAAAATCAGGGTAAAGTGATCCATTTCTGATGATCGGCTCCTACTCGCATAATTACATGTGTCTTACGACCCCCGATGTTGTAGTTACCTATGCTGGTCCAGCCATGGGGTGTATCAAGTCCCATGGTGGCGGCCCGACACAATTCTAGAATGCACAGGTATGCTACTGGTGCCCAGTGCCTTATTTTTCTGCGCCGGAGTGTGTGCATGCCCGCACCCCGTTAGAATCTACACTGCTTCAGCACCGCCGTTGATTTGACCTCTTACAGTCAGCCCAGTAATTGTGCCCCACCCTGCCTAGTTCAGGGTATCCTAATACACCTTGTAGGGTTACTGCTGGAAAGGGTCCCCCGCTACTAGGTTTTCTATTTCTAGCCAACATACTAAGTTGGTTAAAAGTTTTGTAAACCTAACCCCCAATCAGTCTGTATAGTTTAGCATGTTCCCTTTTGATTAAGTATTAATTTAATTTACTTAATCCTATTAATCCTGACTCAGCTTTAATTGTCTTATTAAAGCCTTGACCTCTCACATTAGACAGGTATTGTTGTGGCTGCCTGTTGCCGGTTGGGTCCGGGCAGTCTTACGCCACAACTCAGTCTAACCTCGGGTCCTTATTGGGCTCTGTGTTTAACCACCCACATTGGATAGGTATTGTTGTGACTACTGGACAGCCGGACAATTCCGAGCAGGTTTACATCACAACTCAATCCAACCTCGGGTTAAACACATCGTATTTTCTACATTTACATATTTTGTCTCTTTTCTTTTTATATGTAAATATTTGCGGCCCATTATTTAAATTCATCTTTATTGGGTGAAATTAATTTACACCACTTAATTGTTTTTCAAAGTCGTTGGCATGCGTCAAACATGCCAACACATGTGTTTTATATTTTAACCCAAGCGTCATTACCCCCGTTTTAAACATTCGCTACAGTATAACATATGTTGGGTTTAACATTTAAACCCAACTTAGCCACATGAAAAAGGGGAGGCTTAGCACATGGTGTTTATATATTCTAAGCAACATAAACAGGGGAGTGTGAACCATGAACTTGCAACATAGCGAACTAATTAACATGAATTAGGCACTTGTGAACTTGCATTGTAATAGCATATAATTATGGCATAAACATACCCAAACATGAATCATGGTTTTTATTATATTCATAGAATTATGGCATAAACATACCTAAACTTGAATCATGGTTTTTATTCTATTCATAGAATTATGGCATAAACATACCTAAACTTGAATCATGGTTCTTAATCTATCTATGTAAACTTGCAAGTGGAATGTAATTCTAATGTAACTTATGTGTCACATATATCATATGATTTTGATAACAACATAGGCCTAAAACATGTTTTTCAATTAGGCATAACAACGAACATAGTTTAGTCATGTTCATAGAATTAATACAAGTTCACAAAGATGCTTGCTTTTGTCACTAATACAAAAGCATGGTTTTTATACTTGAACCATGATGCCAATTCCAACATAACTTCATATGAATCATAATACTCAAATGGATCCAATTACACTAAAGATGACCATAAAATTATACATCATATTGGCATAATAGTAAATCATATACTTGCATGAATCTCAAATAAACTACCACAACATATAGTTGTTACTTTCAACATGAATCATATACTTGCAATTATCAAATAGGTGTTGTAATAAACTACCACAAACATGTAGTTTTCAAAATGAATCATATGCTTGCGAATATGCAATCGTATACCACAACATTTCCAAATCGTTTAGAATCAAAGCAACATACAAATATAGATTATTATCGCCACAATTCCATTTCTCACTTTACACAAATCAAAATACAATTATTTATTCACATCGGAATAGCACTCTACTTACAACGTATGACGAATCTTCAATTCAGGAATCTGAATTCTAAATTTGGAGATGCTATCCTTTGTTGTAGGTGTTGTTTTGATTTAATTGACGTTGCTTTAAGCTTTCGAATTATCCCCTAATTGTCTCTCAATTTCTGACGGCTATTCCTAGCCTTTCCTCAGCAGCATGACGGTCTCATCTCCATTTTTGTTTGTGTGAAATAGGGTGAGTCTTAGGTCCTTTTTATAGAGTTTGTGAGTTGATTAGGACCGTCGATGGAGCTTGGTGTAATAATAGCCGTTCGTTTGAAGGAGAGACCAACAAGGAGCTAACACCTAGCCTTAGTGACAAGGCAAGGCTCAGAAAATCGACCAAACTAAGACCAGGCCAGCCGGGGGGGCTGGGTTCGACCTGGCTCAGGGGCCAGGTCGACACGCCAGTCGACACCGTGTCGACTTGGCAGTCGACACGGGTGACCCAGGTCCACTACCCAGTCGACCTGGGTAGCCCCAGGTCGACTATCCAGTCGACCTGGGTGCCTTGGGCGGGAAAATTCCCGCCCTAGCCAATCCGGCCCGATTTTGAATTTTGAATTGGTTTTTCTGAGCTGTTTGGTTTGTTTGAATTTTAAACTGAATTCTGAAACTTCTGGAGGCCATATCTTCTTCATACGGAGTCCGTTTTACACAAACTTGGACTCTATCTCAAGCAGAATTCCGAGACGAACGCAATGGCATACCCCGTTTCCCTTAATTCTTTAATTTGAAATTAGTTATACTTTAATTTGTGAATTTCACTGTTAGAGAATGCACGGGGTGTTACATAATCTTATTTGAAGTTTCCCTCACCACATCTGGTCCAAGCATAAACTTCTCGCCAGTCTCTATCCAACATGATGGTGAGTTGCACGGTCTTACGTACAAAGCTTCATATGGAGCCATACCGATACTGGATTGGTAGCTATTATTATATGCAAACTCTACTAGATGCAAATGGTTATCCCATGATCTACCAAAATCCAATGTACAAGCTCTCAAGAGATCTTCCAATATACGATTCACCCTCTCCGTCTGACCGTCGGTCTGAGGATGATATGCGGTACTAAGACGTAATTCTAACCCTAGAGCCTCTTGCAAGCTCTTCCAAAACCCACTAGTAAACAACGGGTCTCGGTCACTCACAATGCTTTTAGGTACTCCATGACATCTCACTACCCACTTCATATACAATTCTGCTAACTTAGCTGCCGTTCGGGTCGATTTGACCGGTATAAATCTTGCACTCTTAGTCAATCGATCCACAATTACCCAAATACTATCATGTCCCGACCTAGTCCTTGGTAAACCATTGATGAAATCCATCAAGACTTGCTCCCATTTCCATTCGGGAATTTCTAATGGTTGCAACAAACCACTAGGCTTCTTTTCTTCGGCTTTAACTAGCTGGCAATTCATGCATTTGGATATAAACTTCCCAACGTCTCTTTTCATCACTTCCCAGTAGCAAGTCTGCTTCATGTCTCGATACATCTTATCACCACCGAGATGTATATTTAGTTTTGAGTGATGACATTCTCTAAGCACTTCATCCCTCAAACCATTCACGTTGGGTACAACTAGTCTTCCATTCTTTCTAAGCCATCCATCTCAATCAAGCCCATACAAATTCATCTCCTCACCGTCGATATTCAACTCTAACTTGGAGATGATTTCCAATAGATTAGGATCGTCCCTCTAGCTAGAACCAATCCGCTCTATCAAAGTGGGTATGATCGCCAAACTAGCTAGCATTTATGGATCCAATTCGCACTTTGGTCTGAAATCAAACCCTGTGATATACTCCAGTTGCTTCCATTCAAGAAACATAGCCCCTAAACTGGCATGTCTTCTACTCAAGGCATCGGCTACCGCATTACCTTTCACAGGTGTGTATGCGATATCAAAATCATACGAAGACAAGAAGTCTAACCATCTCTGCTGACGGAGATTCAAATCCTTCTGGAAGAAGAGATACTTTAACGATTTATGATCGGTAAACAACTCGAATCTTTCTCCCAAGAGATAATGTCTCCACATCTTTAGCGCAAAAACGATCGCTACCAATTCCAAATCATGGGTAGGATACTTTTTCTCATGCGGCTTTAGTTGCCTACTAGCATAAGCTACAACCCTACATCCTTGCATCAATACAGCACCTAGTCCGGTACCACAAGCATCCGTGTATACCGTCATCTCTTCATTCCCTTTAGGAATGACTAACACTGGCGCACGCGTCAACCTTTCTTTTAGACTTTTGAATGCATCCTCACACACTCTGTCCAAGATGAAGGCCTGATTCTTCTTAGTCAACTGAGTCAACGGTGTTGCTATCTTGGAGAAGTCCTAGATAAACTTACGATAATATCCAGCTAACCCTAAGAAACTTCTTACATCTGTTGCATTCTTGGGCGTAGGCCAATCCTGTACTGTAGCCACCTTCGCAGGGTCCATGGCAATACCATTCTCTGAAACAACATGGCCCAAGAATCTCACTTCCCTTCTCCAGAAGTGACACTTAGAGAATTTCGCTTTCAATTGGTGTTTCCTTAACACCTCCATCACTATCCTGAAGTGTCCCTTGTGTTCCTCCTTTGTCCTCGAGTAAACAAGGATGTCGTCTACGAACACAAGAACAAACTTATTCAACTGATCTCTGAATACTCGATTCATAAGATCCACAAAGTAGGCTGGTGCATTGGTCAACCCAAATGGCATGACCAACCACTCATAGAATCCAGACGGCGTCCTAAATGCCGTTTTTGGAACACTCTCATCCGCTACTCGGAGCTGATGAAATCCTGTCGCGAGGTCCAACTGGGAGAACACTCTTGCTCCTTCCAGTTGATCAAACAAATCATCTATCCGCGGTAGAGGATACTTATTCTTCCTTGTCACCTTATTCAACTCGCGATAATCCACACACAAACGAAGGGAACCATCTGCCTTAGTGGCAAACACAACTGGTGCTCCCCACTCGGAGACACTTCTTCTAATAAATCCCTTCTTCAAAAGATTGTTAAATTGAACCCCGAGCTCTCGCTACGCCCTTGGTGCCATACGACGAAGTGGCATCACTATAGTTCTAGCATCTTTCACTAAATCAATGCGGAACTCAACCTCTCGGTGTGGTGGAAGCCCGGTCACCTCCTCGAAGACGTCCGGATACTGGCCAACCACGGGCACATCTGACAACTCATCATGCAGGATGTCGAGGGAATTTATAAAACTAGCCATTACCCCATCACTAGGTAGACTACCAAACACTACCCTCCGCCCATCATCTGCCCTAACTGTCACCAAAAAGCCCTCACAGTCTACCACCAACCCGTATCTTTGGAGCCAATCGACCCCCAATATAATGCCATACCCAGTAAAGCCCAAAACAAAGCAATCACAAAAAAACATACACCCATGACTCGATAAGACCAAATTTCTGCAGATCATACTAAGGTTAGTTGTACCACCAATTGGGTTCGTCACAACCAACGGTCTATCGACTATCTCGGGTTCCAGTCCCAACCTATCTACCAGGTCACTAGATATGAAGGAACGGGAAGCCCCAGTATCAAACAAAACTCGAACTGGTACATCATAAATAGAAAGCATACCTTGAATAATGACATTCTTTCCTTTCTCCGCCCCAGTTGGGGCATTCGACGAAGAAGGAACAGCATCAATAGCATATGCTTTCACATTCTGCTTCTCCTTAAGAGGTTGTGGACACTTATCCTTATGATGTCCCACTTGGCCACAGTTGTAGCACTTCCTATCCGCTGGCTTGGCCCGACATTCTTTAGCATAATGGCCCATCTTACCACAGCTGAAGCACTCAACATCTTTCTTGCTTTTTTTCTGGCCATCCTTAGATTGGTTCTGCTTCCTCTTATTCTGAGAGTTATTCTTGCCTCCACCGCCCACTTGCGGTTTCAGCCCTTCTGCAGCTGCAGCTTCGGTCTTTGACTTAGGGTAAAGACTCTCTGATCTCAAATCTTTCCCCACAATCGATTCAAAAGTCTCATCGATGTGGTTGATAAGCCTTTCCCCCAAGTATCCATCCAACCCAGTAATGAACTTCTCATTCTTCTTCTCAGGATTACCGATAAGGGATAATCCATACTTCGACAAAGTGTCGAACTCAGCAATATAGTCCGAAACTGCCCTACCATTTTGCTTGAGTTCCAAGAATCTCTTAAACAACACTGACTTATGGGCAGCTGGAATGAACTTCTCGCTAAAGCGAGCCTTGAACTGATCCCAAGTAACCTGATCTTCTGGAGTAGCTTTTCTAATGGCATTCCACCAATTCATCGCTCGCCCTTGCAGCTGACGAGACGCTAGCCTTCTCTTCATCGCATCCTCGATACCCAAGTCGTCGAAGATACGATCACAGCTATCCAACCAATTCTGAACATCCATGGCTGACTCCGTTCCGTGGAACGACTTTCCACCAAGGTTAGTGTAATCCTTGCACAACTTGGCGAAATCGACCCTAGGCGCCTGCACTACTGGACCACCACCATTTCCGGGATTGGGAACTGCCCCTTGAACATCCCTAAGCAACTCCCTCATAAAGTTAGTGAACATCGTCCTCATGTTAGGAGCATTCCCATTATTGGTCCCTCTACCAGCACCTCTAGCATATCGGCTCATCGTTCAATCTGTAAATAGGAAACGATTAACGACCCCATAGTGGTGCTAGTGCAGTACGACTTCATTCTTATACCACTAATAGTGTATATATATATATATAGCTTTTGAAAACCAAAGTAATCACAAATACGCGCTCTCATATATGTACTATTTCTCCCTGGTGTCTTTCCCTAGGTTAACTACGCAACCTAGAGCTCTGATACCAAGTGTGACGGCCCACCCCGCACCAACCGACATTTACTCCAAAAGTGCACTGTACACATGTCCAATTAGCACGGGACGGTCGTCGGAAGAAAAGGAAAGAAGGAAATGAACTAACAAGGAACCTGTAAAATGTCTCACAACGCATGGTACAAATATAATAACAACATACTTGACACAAAACTGGTGAGACAGTGCATAAGCTGAAAAAAAACCAACATAGCAGCGGAAAATCCAAGTACAGCTTATGATCCAAAGTTAACATTATTACAACTTCTTAAACTGTCTCAAAAAGCAAAGGTAAGATAAGGGAGGTACACTACTAATGCCTAAGTAATGATCCCCAATGACATAGGGAGAATATCTATATATCATACGTGGAAGCCTCCTGCTCGCCTCCGAATCAGCTACTCGCGCATCACCAGCTAACCTATCTCTATTCTGCTCATGTGAGCACCCTGAGTAATAAGAGGAGACATAAAACTCTGGGTCAGACAAAAAGTCTGGTAAGACCGATAAGCATCTAAACAGAATAAAAACAGGTATACTAAACCATACCTGAACCTGGACCTACAACCAAACAGTTAGCACTACATACTGGTCAACACTCTAAGGTGCCATTTCAAATGGTGTAAAGATAACGGGGGTGGGGGTGTGCATGTCATAGTGATGGCAAACAATCAAGCATAACAACCATCCTCACATCTCTCACTCAGTGCGTAAAGTATATGGTATCCAGCACTTCGATCACCCAATATACTTTGTTATGATCACTTTGCCCCATGAAGTCTCAATGACTTCACTGCACTGATCCATAGCCGCTAATCCTTCGCTATGTCCACTTTGCCCCATGAAGTCATAATGACCCCACTGCACTGGCTCATAGCCTTACTAATCCTTTACTATGTCCACTCTGCCCCATGGAGTCACAATGACCCCACTGCACTGGCTCATAGTCTTATTACGCATCACTTTGCCCCTCGAGTCATAATGACTCTACTGCACTGATAACGTAGTCCTGCTACCATCACCTTGCCCCTTGAGTCATAATGACTCTACTGTAATGATAAGTAGACCATCATCCATTTTCAGTGGTGAATAGAAGTTATGAATGTCGGCAACTCCTTAGCACACGTCCAGCATCAAAGCCCAACCATAAACCGAACTCATTGGTTCCCGACTGGATCCTGAGCTCTAACTTCCATTTGGGCTACCTTTGCATCTCGGGTTATTGGTCATCACCGGATCGGTTCGGATCATCGCCTTCATGTCATAACGGTTCGGATCGAGTACGTTGAGCTCCCTCACAGTGCATCGGTTTGGATCGGTTGTCATCACCCCCTGGCGGATCGGGTCGGATTCTTCAAGTCCAATCACCACGCATCGGTTCGGTTCGGAGGTGGACACGCGGGTCGGATCGGAGTGATGCATGCCACAAAAGGCGGATCGGGTCGGAGTTTCCTGGTCGCATTGCCATACAATGTAGACGGAGCGGAACGGAGCTTCTGAATTCGAGTGGGGGTTCAAATTGGGTCCTTTTCTCCATTCCGATCCGGATCGACTAGATTCCTGCACTCTTTCCAACAAGCAGTTTACGCCACTCGACTGCGTTTTCGACCATTACAACTATTCTAATTAATCACAAAGCATACTATACGGTCATAGCAACATGTATAATCAACCACAAACACCAAAACAACAATATGATAGGTTAAAATGGATCAAACATACCCAAAACCCCATATTTTCCCCTAAGCATGTTTAGGTGAAACTAAAGATATGATTAGCAAAACTTAACCAAATTAACCCAAACTCATATCAGAGGTCTAAAACATTATTTAAGGATTTATAAGTATTTTTCCAGAATTTATTAATGTATAAATTCGCTAATCTTCACTAATTACCCTTAATCAACCATAATTAGTGAGGAACTTTGCAAATCACTCACCTTAGCCACAAATAAGACTTAGATCTGAAATAGATCTCTGATTTGGTGCGAATCCCAATGCTAAACAGCATCTCTAATGTTGATTTGGTGAAGTTCTCCCTTGATTTGATGTTGCTAAGCCTAATCCTTGACTAAAAGGTGATTTGGAGGTGATTTAGAGGTTGGAGGTCATTTTTAGGGCTTCTAAGAGGTAAGTGGAGGCTAGAAAACTGAAATGGAATGAATCTCTAACTCTTTTCAGCCTCCCCATAACCCTAATTCCGAAATGGGTTATGGGCCCATTCACTAATCACCCTATTTGGCCCGGTTAAGCAGTTTTTCACCTTCCAAACCTTATTTCAGCCATATCTCCCAAAAGGCGAGTCCGTTTGGCTATTATGACCACTCTACAGAAAGGTAAATCATCAAACGAATCTAATGGAAGTGGTTTCAGGTCAAAATTCCTTTCTAGTCAAAAGTTATGGCCAAAACAAGATCAGCTAGGGGCAAAATGGTCATTTAAAAATCGACAAAAATCATGAACATAGGAAATGACTCTAATGGTTGTTTCCCTTACACGACCATACAAATTCATATGGGAAAGAAATAAATATTCTACGATCCTCTGATGCGTAGAATGCGGGTTGTTACATGGGTCGTATCGGGTCGGATTTACCCGTTGACCAATCTGCAAATATTGCTCGCTAATATAAGCAGCAAAAGACCAACATGTAGCAGTATTATGTAATCACTACTAGGCAGCAAGGTACAAAATCACCAACATGCAATACGTTACAAAATCACCAACATGCAGCATATATATAAAGCATGAAATCACCATATCCAAAAATAATTCTCTATACATAAGAATATATGAGCATATTGCATACATAAAAGACTAATAGTATGGAAGAGATGCAGTTGTTATAAGTAAAATATAACTAATAACATACAAGAATAAATTAGTAAAATATGATAGTTTACAAAAGAATATTAGCATACTGATTACTGCACATATAAAAGACTAATACTAATAGTATACATAAGAGACTAAATGTATGAAAGAGATACAACATATAATCAGGTCTAGCGGGTCAAAATCGGGTTAGCGGGTCAACCTGAACCCACCCATTTATAAACGGGTCAAATTCGGGTTGATCCGAAAATGACCCGCCAACTAAACGGGTCAAGTTAACCTGCTAATTTCCGTGCGGGTTTCGGGTCGGGTTTCGGGTCATCTAGAAAATTGACAGCCCTAGGTAACATGTGGAAATTCCTTGTGTATATTTCTTTCCATAATTAACTCTATTCTTCGTTATGGCTTTAAAATTCAAACATTTTCCTTTATTAGTCACACTATTATCTGAAACGTTAAACAAAGTAGTTACTTACGACCATGCTTACATTTGTGCAGCTATACATGCATATAAAAAAAGTTATATACGCCAGTAAAAGATATATACACTAGTAAATAGCTACCAAGGCGTGATAATATTTAAGCAAGCAGTTAATTTCCAATTTTGAAACCTATACCATTTATGAAGTTCATCAAAATCAAAAAATTATGGTTTATACTCTGGCAAATAAACCGGAGATAGAACAGTACATGCACGCATATCATGTGGTACTAATATCTCTTAATAAATGCATCATGCTCACTATAAACTTTTTCATAAGCCTAAAATAAAAACACATATAATTTATCACATTACTTGTATTATCAGTGTATGTCAGGTTTTCCCAAATCTAGCAGATATAACCTAGCAACATGCCATGAACTATAAATTCTGTTGAGACATACAACTTCTATATCTCATAAGCCTCACATATTTAGCACCAAGATTTAGTATGCATTCTCTGATCAAATAGATATGGAAACTCCAAATCCGTTACTCATTTGTTGCTTTCCGAGTCTTGTGCCAGGTCTGCCTGGAATTACTTTGGGAATCTGATGGGTTACGGAGGTAATGCAACCTCGCCTATATGTTTTCTCAGTTTCTAACAGTCCGGTACTTCTAGAAGTTCTTTACAGTCGATCCTTCTTCGTATGAATCCTTGTCTTGTCTGTTGCCACATTTGGTGCTCGCGGAATAAGGCAGTTTTTGACGATGTGGCTATGGACCCTCTTACCATTGTCTGAAAAAAATAAGGAATGATGTGTTACTTGCGTTTCATAGTAGGCCTTTTTGGGGATTCATCAACTCCCGTGCTAGGAGGTAGGCTATGACCTTTGATGTTTTATCGGTAACGGCCACTCCCAGGTAAGGTCGTCAATTTCTAACACGAACTGAAACACGACTCGTAACCCACGCGATAAAAACCCGACCCGACCCATTTATAAACGAGTCAATTTCAGATCAACCCGCTTTGATCCATTTAATAAACGGTTTGACCCGTCCCAACCCGTGAACTCGTTTCTGACCCGTCATGACCCGTTTAATATAAAACATATTTTTATTGTTCTACAATCTACAAAACATAGGCCTAGCCCAGTCCACTACCCATTTTCCGCTTTACCCTAATTTACCAATTACCAAGCCATCACTTATTCAATCATTCTAATTTCTGCGGTTCAACCTCTTCACTGATTCACTCCATCACGTTTTCATGTTTGTTCCCACATTAACAACTTTTTACATTTTTATTCTCATTTTAGCTTGCAACAAGTGAATGACTACACCCTTCATTTATGTTTTCATCTTTTTATACAATTTTTTTTCTTAATGGGTTAAACGAATCAAACCAGAAACCCTCACGATTGTAAATGGGTCAACCCAAAACCGACCCATTTAATAAACGGGTTGAGCTGACATGACCCGAACTCAACCCAAACATGACTTGACCTGACCCGAACCTGACCCATTGATAGCCCCACTCCCAAGGAAGGCATCGGTTGATTTTTAATTTCTTTGTTTAAGTTTGGCTTTGTTTATATTTTCTACTGTTTAACCCTTTCCCACACCCCCCCAATCAATCTTAAGTCATTTGCTAGTTGTGTAGATTTTGGAGTGCAAGTTATCAGATTGGTCAGACATGAGCAGGTTGGTGCTTACTATACTTCATCTCATGTGGGTCTGATGGAGCAAGTGATGCTCGAGTTTATTGTGGATCACGAGATTGGATGATTGTTGTGACTTCGGATGCCTCGCTGGATATGATGGAGCATGAGGACCTGGAGGACTCAGAGGATCTGGGCCGTCATTTTGGACATCTCAACCTTTGCCTTTTTTCCTTGGATGGCTCGTCAGCTGCTTTAGCTCCATATTCGTTTTCTGTCGAGCTTCGGGTTTTCAGTGATGCCTTTCGCTTCGTCGATCGTCTATTGAGGCCTTTATGGCCTTGTCTGCTGCTGAGCTAGCTTTTAGTTTTTGGTTATCTTCTGTTTTTAGATGAATTTTGTTTCTGTATCTTTTATTTCTTTGTGTGCACGGTTTCTGCATTCTGTAAAAACCGTTTTTGTGAGTCGTTGGAGCATGGCTAGATTCTCCCATTTTGTTATATTATATAATATTTAAAAAAGTTAATGTATTCACAAAATTGAACAGAAAACGGAAGGGAGTCCTCGGTGAACATTGTAGTCAAAAAGATAATCCATTTTTTTATTATTGTTATAAATGAGATTGTAAATTAGGTCTACTGAATATGAAAATTTTTGTGCTTGTGTCATTTTCAGAGTTGATACCATTTCAAATTATCTTCTACTGGATATGTCAAACCCAAAGAATCCCAAATCCAATTAGAAATAAATAGAGGATCTTTGAAATACTTACCGGAAAGAGAAAACATAATATTCCAAGGTCAAGAGGGCCGAACAATTAATATGTATTTTATGCAATACATTTTAAAGGAAAATTATATATAGTATATAAGATGATAAGGTTAATGCCACGTAAGCGTGGTTTAGTTCCTGTTTTTAAGTTTATGTAATAGATTCCAAAATGAATATTATCACGCTTTTATCTACTCGTTTATTTTGAGTAAAGTCATCCATTTAACCATCATTTTTTTGTTTTTTTCTAGATATCAATATTCCAATACTGTTCGAGCTGCAACACTTCTATAGGAAACAACACTCCTATAGATTGTCATGGTCGTTTGGAGGAGGATGAGGCGCCAAGTATATTCATGGGGGATAATTTTGAAGGTTTGCGTTTGGCGTAGAAAGCAGAGGATGTAATAGACAAAGCTTCCTCTCTGGCTGAGATTGCGATTGCAGCTGCTTACTGGCTTGGTGAAAATTTTCAAATCAATGTTTTGGGGTATTCGGTTTGTTTTGAAGAGAGAAGTAAGAAGGAATGGAAATGCTCTTTGTCCCACATCATGAAATGGACAAGGACTTCTCTCTATATATACAAAAGCCTTATGTATTATATCAAAAGAGAGAAGAGAAGGGAGAGACAAGGAAATGCATGAACATGACACAGATATTAATATTTAAAGTGTCACAAGATGGGCCTTGGGCCTCTTGTGTCTCATGATCCATTGGGCCGCGGACTGACTAATGGGCTTGGACCGTTGTTTTTTTTAATTACGGCGTGCATTTGAATATTTGCGATGCTTCAGAACGTTGCAAACAGAAAAGGCGCGATGGTTTGAATTCAAAGCAAAATGATGTGTCACTTTGAACAGTAACAGAAATGATTGTTGTAGTCGTGTCTGTTTATGAAAGGATGTATTCATCTACAGGCTATAAATAGCCACGCTCAGATTTGTTTCAAATTTACTCTCGAAACTATCTTCTTCTTCCTCTATCAGATCTACAACACCATTCAAGCGTTTCAAACACTGTGATTTTGTGACACCTCCAAGGTGTTGTAAAATCCAAAAAACGTTGTAGATTCATCTTCTTCTTCTTCTCTTCGTTTTGATTTTATTGTTGCATCATCAGTAACCAAAATTCAGAGCATTCTAAATCAGATCAAAGCTATACAAACTTTGAATCCGATTTCACTGTTCCAAGGCTTTATTGAATCCTGAAAGTCAATAGTTCGATAATCCGTTTGTACCTGGTGGATTGAACTATTATCTGAAAGAATTTTCTCCGCAAATCCTTAAAGTCTGAAGTACGACATTCATGCAACATTCATCATCATTCTATAGCCTCAAACCACAAAAACGCTAACAAATTTTCATACAATATCTTAATCATGGAAGGTTTGAGCGCATTGCAAGTTATGAATCAACATTTGAACAAATTAGAGCATTTTGATGGTGAAAACTTTACTCGTTGGAAAGAGATGATGAAGTTCTTCCTGGTCACTGTGAAGTTGTTTTATATCTTGGAAGGCGATTTGGAAATTGCACCATGGGAAACTGCTAACGAGGATGTCGCTCTAAAAGAGAAACGAACGACGCGCAAACAGGATGATTTTCTATGCAGAGGGCATATTCTGAATGCATTGTCTACTTGATTCTACAATGCTCATAGGACCTTGGAAACTGCAAAGGAACTTTGCACTGCTTTGGAAAGCAAGTATCGCATATTCGAGGCAAGTAATAGAAAATTTCTTATTTGTAATTTTATGGATTTCAAAATGGTCGCCAACAAGTCCATAATTGGACAAGTGAGTGAAATCTTACTGTTGGTGAATCAACTTAAAGATGCCGGTATTGATCTCCCTGAGTCTTTTGTTGTTGGAGTTATTATTTCGAGACTCCCAAATTCTTGGAATGATTATAAGACAAAATTGAAACATGCGGAAACAGAGTATAATTTAGATGGTTTAGTGCGTCATCTTCGTATTGAAGAGGATTCTCGTAAACGCGAACTAGTTGACAATCCGCAAACTGAGTCTTAGGCTAAGGCAAATAATGTTGAAATTACTGATAAATTAAAGCCTAAGAATGAGACACAGTTTAAGAAGAATAATAATTCCAAAACCCAAAAGAAGGGTGCCTGTTACTATTGTAATAAACCCGGCCACTACGCCCGAGATTTTCGTCTTCGAAAGAAACAACAAAAAGCAAATGTGGTCGAAGAAAAGCTTATGGCTATCGTACAAGAGGCGAGCTCCGTTAGTGGTATTGATAATGATTGGTGGCTCGATACTGGAGCAACCATTCATGTTTGCAAAGAACGTAATCTGTTCAAGAATTACGAAGAAAATAATAAAGAATTGAGCGAAGTTACTGGCGCAAACAAAGTTGCAAGAAAAGTTTTGGGAAAAGGCACAATTGAACTTACATTCACCTCTGGGAAAGTTCTTACATTAGTAAATGTATTTTATGTGCCTGATATGCGTAAGAATTTGGTTTCTGGATACCTTCTTAACAAAGGAGGATTCAAGATAGTGTATGAGTCTGATAAGTTAGTGTTGTCCAAGAACAAAAAAATATTGGATAGGGATATTATTGTAACAACATGATTAAGTTGAATCTAATGAAGAAATCTTCTGCTTATATTATTGATTTTGTTAATTTATGGCATGGTAGACTAGGACATGTTAATTATAAGTCTCTTAAAAATATGCGTAAATTAGGATTAATTTCTGATTATGATTTCGTTTCCATCACTAAATGTGAAATTTTTGTTTACGAAAAAATACACCGGAAATCCTTTAAATCCGTTGAAATGAATACTGGTTTGCTTGATTTAGTATATAGTGATGTGGGTGACTTAAAAAGTCATATCACCTATGGTGGTAACCAACACTATATAAGATTTGTTGATGATTATACTAGATATGCATATGTATATCTAATGAAATCAAAAGATGATGCCTTTGATAAATTCAAAATTTACAAAGCAGAAGTCAAAACACAAATAGGAGTTAAAATTAAAGTGTTACATTCAGATCGTGGTGGTGAATATTTTTCAAATGAGTTCACTTTGTTTTGTAAACAAAATGGTATAATTCACCAATTTACTGCTCCATATACATCACAACAAAATGGTGTTACTGAGAGGGAAACTAGAACTTTAGTAGAATTGGTTAACGCCATGCTCATTAGTTCTAATTTACCTTATAACCTATGGGGTGATGCTATGTTAACTGCATGTTACATTTTAAATAGAGTACCACTTAAAAAGAATAATATTTCCCCTTATGAATTATGGTTTAATAGAAAACCTAACCTTACCAGACTTAAAGTTTGGAGTTTCTTAGTGTATGTTAGAAAACCTGACCCCAAACGACCAAAGTTAGATAATAGAGCATTTAAGTGTGTTTTCATAGGATATTCTCTTAATATTATTACTTATAGGTTCCTTATACTTGACAACTTAGAAGTTATAGAATCTGTAGATGTAGAATTCTTTAAAAATCAAACTATTGAGAATCCATTGAGATCATCTAATCGAGAACCAAATATGACTAATGATATCAATGACGATGATTATGCTCCTGCTCAAAGCAGTAAGGAAGTGTCAGTACCAAATAATAGTACTGAACAAAAAAGAAGTAAAAGAGCGAGAATAGAAAAGGACTACGATCCTGACTTCATAACATATCACGTAGAAGGTAATAAGGACGAAGTCCTTAATGTGATAAGATATGTAATGCACGTCGATGATGATCCCTAAACTTATTCTAAAGTCGTGAGTTACAGAGATTCTAATTTCTGGAAAGAAGCTATCAATGATGAAATGAATTCCATAATGTTAAACCGGACTTGGATTTTATCTGATTGACCTCCTGGTGCTAAACCTATAGGATGTAAATGGATATTCAAGAAAAAGTTGAACATAAATGGATCCACTGATAAGTTTAAAGCCAGACTAGTTGCTAATGTATATAAACAAAGACAAGGAGTAGATTATTTTGATACATATGCTTCAGTTGCTCACATATCTTCCATACGCTGTTTAATAGCATTTGCATGAATTCATAACCTGGTCATACATCAAACGAATGTGAAGACAGCTTTTCTAAATAGAGATTTAGAAGAAGAGATATACATTGAACAACCTGAAGGTTTTATAACCCTAGGCCAAGAAAAGAAAGTTTGTAAATTAGTCAAATCTCTTTATGGCCTGAAGCAAGCTCCCATGCAATGGCATGAGAAGTTTGATAAAGTTGCATTATCATTTGGATTCATCGTTAATGATGCAGATAAATGTATTTATAGCAAATCGGACAACAACAGTTATATTATAATATGTTTATATGTTGATAACATGCTAATATTTGGTTCCAATATATCCAGTGTGAATGAAACTAAAAAGTTTCTATCTTCTAAATTATATATGAAAGATCTAGGAGAGGCTGATGTAATTTTAGGAATTAAAATCATTAGGAAAACAGGGGAGTTATTACTAACCCAGTCTCATTACATTAAGAATTTCCTTAAGAAGTATGGTCATTATGATGATAAATGAGCACCAACTCCTTTAGATCCAAGTATTAAGTTAGAAAAAAACACTGGACGTACTATTTCTCAACTTGAGTATTCTACTGTTATTGGTAGTCTTATGTATGTTATGCATTGCACTAGACCCAACATTGCACACACTATAAGTGTATTGTGTCGATTAATGAGTAACCCAGATTTCGAACACTGGAAAGCCATTTCCAGAGTTTTAGCTTATTTGAAGGGAACCACTAACTATGGTTTATCTTATAAAGGATATCCTGCTGTAATAGAAGGATATAGTGATGTAACTTGGAACAATGTAGAATCCAAATCCAAGTCTACGACTGGATGGATACTTACATTAGGAGGCGTTGTTGTATCTTGGGCTTCCAAGAACAAGACCTGTATATCTGATTCAACTATGTTTTCAGAATTGATTACATTAACAGATGCATGTAAGTAAGCGGAATGGCTTAGGAATTTATTAATAGAAATCCCATTATGGAAGAAGCCATCTCCAGATGTCTTGATAAGCTACGATAATCAAGCAACAATTTATAATGTCTATAATAATACATATAATGGGAAGTCTAGACATGTGAGTCTCATACATCAGATGGTAAGACAGTTACTCAAAAGTGGAGTTATAATTGTTGACTACATAGAAACAAAGAAAAACTTGGCTGACCCACTTACTAAAGGTCTTCCAAAGGTTATGGTTTCTATAAAGTCAAAAGAAATGGGACTGAGGTCTGTGAATGAAGATTGATCATCCTTAACAGAAACCCAACTTGTGTCTTGAAAAGGATAGACAAAGTTCAGTGGGTACCAACAAGTTAAGAGTATGATTATGGAACACTAAAACAATTATCCCGTAATATTTAGTGTTGAATTCTGCATGAACAAAGGATGGATAATATCCTTAATAAGTCTATAAAACTTAAAAGATGTATCGTAGAAACACCTTAAGAGACTTACCGATATGAGTATAGAAATCAGGTCGTTTCCTAAGAAAGTAAGACCGCTTTCTAAAGTAGACTCATGAACCAGGATTAAAGCACATGGCCATTAACGTGCTGAGCCATACAGAACACTCTAACTAAGGAACTCAACATGTGTGATTGTTTTGGTTTTATCATTAAGGGATACTTGGTTCAAGATTCATTCACCATAGATTCTCGATAGAGCTTTGAACGATTTACACTAAGTAAAGGTTCAAATTCAATAAATGCCTTTTTTATGTGTTGTTTTCACGATGATGCAAAACTTGATCTTAGAACTACATTGGCTTGATCCCACTTGGGTATGTAGGAAGTCACATTAGTGATTCAGCCGTCCACTTTATTTATTTTCTTTATTTTTGAAAATTGGGGGAAATTATTGAAAATTTTCAAATCAATGTTTCGGGGTATTGGGTTTGTTTTAAAGAGGGAAGTAAGAAGGAAGGAGGAATGGAAATGCTCATTGTCCCACATCATGAAATGGACAAGGACTTCTCTTTATATGTACAAAAGCCTTATGTATCATATTAAAAGAGAGAAGAGAAGGGGGAGACAAGGAAATGCATGAACATGACATAGATATTAATATTTAAAGTGTCAAAAGATGGGCCTTTTGCCTTGGGGCTCTTGGGGTCTCGTGATCCATTCGGCCACGGACTGACTAATGGGCTTGGATCGTTGTATTTTTTGAATTACGGGCGCGCATTTGAATATTCGTGACGCTTCATAACGTTGCAAACAGAAAGGGCGCGATGGTTTGAATTCAGAGCAAAATGATGCGACACTTTGAACAGTAACGAAATGACTATTGCAGCTGCGTCTGTTCATGAAAGGATGTATTCATCTGCAAGATATAAATAGCCACACTTAGATTTGATTCAAAATTACTCTCAAAACTATCTTCTTCTTCCTCTATCAGATCTGCAACACCATCAAGCATTTCAAACGCTGTGATTTTGTGATGCCTTCAAGTTGTTGCAAAAGACAGAAAACATTGTAGATTTATCTTCTTCTCTTCATTCTGATTCTATTATTGCATCATCAATAACCAAAATTCGGAGTGTTCTTGATCAGATCAAAATCGTACAAACTTTGAATCTGATTTCGCTGTTCAAAGGCTTTATTGAATCCTGAAAGTCAATAGTTCGATAATCTGTTTGTACCTGGTGGATTGAACTATTGTCTGAAAGAATTTTCTTTGCAAATCCTTAAAGTCTGAAGTACGAAATTCATATGACAATCATCATCATTCGATAGCCTCAAACCGCAAAATGTGAGGAAGTCGGAGAGGAGAGACAGCTACTACTGTGGTTTAGAACATTATACCTACAAGTCCACTGATGTATCAATCCAGAAATTTGAATAAATTTGTTATTTATTTTGAAATTTTCCTACCTTTGTTAAATGTTTTGAAAAATGAGTTAAATGGGAAAAGTTGTAATAGAAAGGTCAATGAACATATGATAAGTTATTCAGTAGTTTGAACCAGATTTATGCCTAAATATATAACACGAACAGTAGCCACTGAGAAAAAATGCAGAGCAAACAAACACGGCCAGTGGCAATTGCATTGCTTTCATGAGTTGCTATATACGTGAGTGTATGGCATGCGAGGGTGATGTAGCGCATGGAAGTTTTGATACTTACATATTCATATTTTTAGTATTGCTGTCATTTGTTGGTGGACGTAACAATATTGTGTTTCCATCCACTTTTCATGAAGCGTATATTAATTTATCCTGTTATCGTCAGCTTGGATGTGATATTATATATTTGTGCAATATGGGTTGGTGAATCTGCAAGTGAATGGATTTGTATATTGCTTGTGCTCCTAAATTACTTATTTTAATGCATTATTTTACATTGCTTAATTTGCATGTCTTGACCCTATAAGTTTGATCATGCTCTATTTAATTAGGACATTTACTGGAAGGCCTGTAGAAGAACAATCCTGAATGGTGCGGGTTTGATCAATCACAACGGTTACTTATCCTAAATTCCACCCGTTCATTCCTATTTCGCACAGTTTCGCACTTTTTCTCTCGGGCCTCCTAGTAGCATTCCTTGTCAGGTTTTGTTCACCTTTTCCACTCAATTACAGTCTATTCAATTTAGCACACAAGCTAGCCGCGAACATCAAGGTGCAAATCTTGTTATTTAGACATTTAGTTTACATAGTATGATCTCTTGTAAGTGCAGTTATTTAGGTAAGCGTGAAAGGGTTTTATGGGTTGCAGTGTTGCATGAAGTTCTATTACATTCTAGTTTGTAAATATATGAACAACAATTTTAGTGGTGGTAGTCTGTAGTTTGTATGGATCGTGGTTCAAAACAATTGATTCCAGTGGTGGTTTGTTTGCATCGATGGTTCATAACATTTGTTTATAGCGGTTTTGGTGATTAGAAACACTTATTTGCAATGATTGTGGTTTGATTGCAGTTTTGGTAGTTTGATGCAATGGCAGTAGTGAATGGAAACTTTTGTTTGCAGTTTTGAAAGTTTTCATTGATGATAGCGATTAAAAACACTAGGCCTTGTTTTGTTATCCATTTTTTATTTTAATTTTGAAAGATAATGAAAACAGGAAAATAGTTTGGAGGACAATTCATCAAATTTTTAGCTTTACGGGGCATGCTTTCAATTTTTTAGTGAAAATGATAAAATTTTCAACTAAATATGCCATAAAAACAAGAATTGGGTGAGAAGGATAATGTATATGGTATCAGTTTTGGATAACATTTTCATATAATGATACTGTATAACTTCATTTTTTACATGTTGTCCTTATGACTAAATTTTTTTGAGTCTGTCATTGAGGTTAACTTTTTTTAGAAGTATTTTGATCCATAGCAGAAACATTTAAAATCCAAAAATTCCCCCGATTACAAATGCGTTTCAAAATCTTACTTTTGTTTCCCGACCGTGAATTCAAAATTTGGTCATGAAGTCAAATCACCTTCTTCTTTCGATTTTATCTCAAAATCGTAATTTCAGTTATTATCTCTTTGTTTTATGTTGCTTCATTCTTAGGTCATGCACAAGTAATTTGATTGTTGTTTGATTTGTTTTTATGAATCATCGTTTTTTTGATTTATTTTCGAAAAATGGTCGTTGATAATTAACTAACATCTATTGCACACAGTTTTTATTTGTTATTTCAAGTGCATTGCAGACATGAAACTTTTTTCCTTATGCATTTTTATTGCTCATTTATACATCTTGTTTTATGAGATTTTCGAAGTGTTCTTGCTACTTCATAAAATTCAAATGCATTTTTGATTGTAGTCTATTGCCTTTCATTTGGGGTGTGTCAGTTTTAATTAACATGAATTTATTTGGTTTGTTTTGAATTTGTCCATTGCCATTCATTTTTTATTATAACCCATTTCTTTCATTTTTGATTGTAGTCCGTTGCCTTTTGTTTGTGGGGCGCAGGTTTTTCTTAACATGAATTTATTTGTTTTTACCATGTCCAATTCAGGATATTGAGATAAACATGGGAGAGTACGAAGTATTGGTATGAAGATCAAAATAAAATTGTATTATATTTACAAAAATATTAAGAAAACTCTTCCATAGAAAAAATGGAGAAAGGCGTCAGAGAAATTGCCACGAAAACGTGAAAGATCAAGGAAATTGTAATGGAGATGGAACTAATTAAATTGAAAAGGAAAAATTCTTGTATTGTTATGTATAGTAGTTTTTTTTATAACTTTTATGCTATTTAAGTAAGCCAATTGTTTTAAATTCAGTCCTCCAAGTCAAGACCCTATAAATTAGTGATTATGTTAAACGATTATGCTTTGTTTCTTTATCGAATTTAAATTTATAGCTTATTTTTTCTATCTTCTTCTACAAGTTTCAATTACCATTTAGTTGTGCTTTGGTTGATGCATCTTTGATAGCTTGCATTTTTTATAATTGGAATACGATTATAGCTGAAATTATGTAGTTTGAGGATGCCAAATGAAACATATTTTCGTGTATTATTTTGATTATTTTTCGTACTAATCTACAATTTTATTTTGTTAGTTTATTTTAACAAAGCTTAAAGTTCATATATCTGAGGGTAGCTGAGAATAATTTTAGACATCTTTAAGTGGGCAAGTATTGTTTTCACATTTGTTTCCTGATTTTGAACTTTTAAAATACAAAGAGTTTTGGTAGATAGATGGAAGCCATTTTGCGCTAAGAGTCTATAAGCTTTTCTTGATGTAATGTGTAACAACCCTGAATTTTGGGGTAAATTTAAAAATTTATTTTAACTAATTTAAATGGGTTTTGATATTTAAAATAATTTATTTTAAATAATAACGACTAAAAATTTATTTTAATTGAAGTTAAAACGAATAAATTTAATATAAATATAAAAGGAGTTAGAAATGGCGCGGCAGTTTGAAAAATTGATTTTAAACTTTAACTGAATGTACAGGATTCAAAATAAATCAGAATTGAGCGAAACCAGAAATATTTAAATCTGTTTAGTCTTATCTTTCTAACGAATATGAAAAGCTGAGATTTCACTTTAAAAGTTGAAAGTTATGTCCTGTTTAAAATTTAGCAAAATCGTTGTAGAATTTGTATATATTTTAATATAATATATTGGCCTTAAAAATAGCCATTTTACAAACGACCACTATTTTCGACGAAACCACTTTTGTTAGAACTGAAATGTCGAATTATTGTTAAGTTTAATTTTCCATAATTTTTCGAATTAATATGTGAGCGTGGCAAAGGAAAACGTGTTTTTTCATTTTCTGTCAAATTTAATCGACCAGAAAAAGGCCATTTTTCAAACAGTTTGGAATTCGATGAAATTAGTTTTGTTAGGATCGTATCGTCAAAACATGAGCAGAAATAATTTTTCTGTAATTTTTAGTGGTCATATATGGCCCCAGTAATTTAAAATGTACATTTAAATTTAAATATCCACTTATTTATATTTTAATTTAAATAAAAACCTATCGAAACAGTCGAATTAGCTCACCGGACATATCCCATTGTGTCCGAAATGGGGGTATTTGGCTAGGGGCGACACTCGTTAGGTTCGATTCGGAGTTCGTGGCGTTAAATAAGAATTAACAGAATTTAAAAGAAAATTCAATAAATAAATATACTAATATACAGTATAAATACGGGGGGTATACGCTCTACCCTAATATCCAAATACACAGCCTCCATGTCCGCCTTCCAATGGCGAGAAAGCACCAAAAAGAAATCGATTCGTTCTTCTAATCGATGCAATGAAAATAGAAATCTCCAAAAGGAAATCGAAGAGGGGAGCGAGCCCCTCAATCTCAACGGCTATGATGGGTTTTCACATTCTGGGTTAGGAGAATTTAGCCCTCAAACAGGCGGAGTTCGACCTTGATTATCACGCGCTGGGGGGTTGCGAGAGGGGAGCGGCTCTGGGTGGTGGTGACCCTTGCGTTGGTGGATTGAAGTGGAAGAATTGGGTTCGACTATAGTGATGTACAGGAAGAAGAGGACAACGTTTTGCCTAAGTGAATTAAATTTGTTAATTATTATTTAATTATATCGAATGAAATCAAATGTATTAACAATCGTAACTTCTTCATAAAAGGTCAAAAATTAACGAAACAAGTTGAGTTGCGATCGATCGGGTCGGGCAAAACCCGGGCCGTTACATAATGCTTACACGCAAGGAAAAGGAAGCATGATTTGAATTTAAGCACAATTCTTATTATTATCTTGCCTATTCGTGTTATTGCATTAGGAAACAAGTTATTGTTTGTAGTATATCTCTAAAATTTGTTGTGATTCATTTAAGCCTTGGGTTCTAACTTTCATGTTATATAGCATGGGACGATGAGGACTGTATTTTAATTATGTTTTTGGCATTGTCATTGTGCTTATTTCTCACCAATTTATGTTGTAAGTAGGAGGGATCCGTGGTTTTCTTTAAAAGAATTTACAGAACCAGTTAATGAAAATATAGACGTTAGAAATAAAAATTAAGCTTTAGATTATTCTCATATTTTTTAAATGAAGTATTGAGAAAATGTGTTTTCCATGATCTTAGCAACCATGAAATGAAGTTGATTATGGTACACGATTTAAATTTATGTATCACAAGAAAAAGGTTCATTTATAAGAGAAGTTGATTATTATATAAGAATGTTTTTGCATGATTTGAATCTATAATATCTAACTAAGAGGAACGTTGTGAACGCAATCATACGTGGGAATGAATAGTCTACGATAGAAATATTGCAATGCCTGCTTCGTAATGTGATAAAACTAAAATTCATAAAGCAGATGGCTGTTTGAATAATCATAATTCTGAGGGAAATTCGTTCCACTTTAAGCAATTAAATATGAGTATATATGGCGCTGAGATGATAATAATTAACAAGAGAATCGGTGTAACAACCCGACGATTATCGATCTTGATTATCCGATATACAACACATATCGAACATCCAAGGATCGAAAATGTCGGTAGTTAATGAAAGAAATTAGAGGGTGAGGATAGATAAGATAGAAACTTAGAATAGAAGAAGAAGAATACAACATCAGAGTAACACGAACCTCACAGCGGAACGAATAACATATAATATATATCATAACTTTGAAATATAAATCTGTACTTGAATATACATATCATTATCACAGTACAACACTTACAACACAACAGAAATAAACAATAGCTATATGATCCTGAAGCCTCCTGCTCCAGCTCTTCGAGTATCTGTAAATTCCTGACTACTTGGCTGCCCGTACAAAATTGGGCACCCAAGAATTTAGGGAAAACAAAGCAAATAAACTCCGGGTCAGTCATGAGACTGGTATGAGTAAAACAATTTAAAACAGATTGAACCATTAAACAATATCTCATAATACCACGCCGTATAACGGAACGGGTTTTTCCCTTATGAGAATCCAAAATATCTTTATATCAAAACCTTTTGATATTATAATAATGTCTATCGACCACAATATAATAATCATCTAGCATAAACGCTTTCATCTCACGTTCTACATATATAGTATACAATCAAAATCGCAAGCACTTATTGGGTAATGGATTTCCAACTATGACAAGGTATGGAACCACCTTTCGCTAATGTACCTCTAGAGAGGAATACACTTGGTTCAACAAGAACATCTTGAAACCTGGCCACACATGACCGACCACTCATTTCGCTTGAGTGTATCGAATGTATATCACCAATGGTTGGTATCAACAACTGTTTCCCGAATGGGACAGCATCGACAATAGATTTTTAGAAGTAAATGAAACTCTAGATTAGGTGATTATACACCCTAATAGGTGCGACCTACATAGCCATGCTACCTGCCCGACTTTTGTCATTTACCGGATGTGAGGCTAGAAGCTACGCTTATCTTTTACATGCCACATCTTCATTCACTTAGAATGTCACATCTTTATGCCCGCCAAATCACAAATTGATTTATCCAAAAATAACACGGGTATACAGCTAAGAGAAATGAATTCCTCCGCCACCAAAACGTGAATCCATTTGAAGAGATCAACTTACGCGATCTATTTAATGTACCATGTCAGACCTTCTTCCATACAAGTTCTCCTGGGACTGTACAAACCGAAGGCACTATTTAGTACATCTATCTTAGGCAATTGCTATCTAAGATTTATACAACAGACCTTGCACTTTACTCCGTCTTCAATTTTCTTTGGCATTTATGATTCACAATGCTTATGCCAATACAGAGTGGTTCTTTGGATAATAATCCAACCGGTCTCTCCATATTAACAACGTTGAAATGTTCAAAAACTTCGATAGTCGGTGAGTTAACTATTAAACAAAAACAGGTGTGCAAACAACGATATTATTTCCAAATGGAAATTATATCGATCAATCATCAACCATTTATATATATGTATGTATGTATTCATACTTCCTTATTTTCTACATTTAGAAAATATATGTTATTAACATTGGAAACATTTCCATAGTTTATTCACGCATCACTACCATTCCACAACTATTAGTCCCTAACTGTAAACTAGTAAGAGAACAATTCTCTAAGTATAAACCCCGAAGGTAGAAACCAACATCGGATCGATACTCAGAAAACTATTCTACCTAACTAATTTTCTAGTCAGTTTCTAATTTTGCTTAACTCTATTTCTTTAACTCTATTTGATTAACTCTTATTCGAATAACTAATATTCGATTAACTCCATTCGCTTAACTCTAGATCGCAGCGATCACAATGGTTACGCCTGGTACCCTCAGGAAACATCCGATCGCCGTAGGCTATCTATAGCCCTGCGAATTACGCTAGCAGTCGTGCTAAATGGTAACTTATCCTAAATAACTATGTCTGATTAACTCCTTTTGATAAACTACGTTTGATTAACTCCTTTTGATAAACTACGTTTGATTAACTCCTTTTAATCTCATCAATTTCCTTTTATAATCCTATTTAGTTTTCAACTAAATATTTCTTTTATAATTCTATTTATTTACTAAATAAATATTCCATTGTTCTATTCTATTTGTTTTATCAACATTTTTTCCATTTATAAAACTCTATTCATTTTATAAACATTTTCCTTTTATTTACTTTCAAAATATTTCCTTTTATAAAATCTGTTGATTTTATTAAATCCCTTTATTTCAATATACATTGAAATAATTCTTTTTACATCCTAGGGTCTATTTATGATATTTAAAATATCGAATAACAAGATCAATATCATTCTAACACACATAATCAATAACCGATTTTTTAACACATCATATATCATAATATATGAAAAAAAGTAAAATAAATGTTGAGGAATCCAGTTGGACCCTCCAACCTGTTTCCCTGCATCACAGATGTTTAACAACACAAATATCACGAATGTAAAATATTCTAATAAACAGAATCAATATTCGATTAACGATTTATATACGTATATCATTATCTATGATTTCAATCAATACACAAACAATTCAACCAAACAGTCAATACATATCAATCAGTCATCATTTATCAGTTCTAAATATACGTTATAAAAATAGAACTGTTCAAAGTTGGTGAGTTTTACTCACTTTGGCAGTTCATCGTTAAAGAACGATAAACTGTTTGTTTTATTTCAAACAAACAATTTATTCCGCCATAAATTCAAATGAGCTCCAATCCACTTCCAGTCAGTTCCATGGCGTAGCCATCGTCTATATGATCCCAACGGATCTTGTTTCACTCAATTCTAACATCGTATGCAATAGATATACATTTTTATAAGTTTATCGGTATTAAAATATAAAACAAAGACTTAACTTTCTTCTATATTTAAAGTTGGGCCTTACAAACTTTTGAACGGCCCATACCTTCCTTATTGCCCAGACTGTTTCCTCCTCCTTCCCAGATCTGCAAATCCCTTCCTCGTTCTTTCACTAATCCCAGACCCATACATGTTAAAAATCCTTCACAACAAACACAGCAACATAGAAACAAAGGCAACCCATTTATAAAAGCTTTTTACTGTAACTCACCCCAACACCATTCATGCAAACTCCAATCCCCGAATCTCAACACCCTACAGTTTTCAACCACTCCAACGCTCCTTCTCACTCCATGTAACTGTGAAACCTGCTTCCAATTCTCTCTCATCCTCATGGAACCCCAACGCTCCAGTGTACATATGGACACATTTTAACCCACACGACATCTCCAAGTTTCCAATGGCCATTTTGATCTATATAGGCCTCACGTTTCAAAATATTTCTCGCTAATAACGTGCTCTTACTCTGCACCTATATTTCGTTTGTTTTGAGTTTTAATTGAATGAAAGTTAGGAGAAGTGGCGGCTTGGAGTTTTGATGTTTGCTGTAGAAAATAATTAAGTTATAACGATTTGAAGGTGGGGTTATTTATCGGATTTCTTTTCGATTTATGGAGGGGGAAGCTTCCACGTTGCTGAGAGAAGAAAAGGGCGGTGGCACCATTTTTATCGTGAAAAAAATGTAGACGAATTAGTTTTAAATTTTGAAACTTTAATGTACCTTGCTATGTAATATTTCGTTCCCATACGAGTCGTTATGAACAGATATAAAAATACCATCGTGACGAGTGAGGTGTCCCGACTCCAGAAATATAATAATACCAGTAGGTTAACATATATTGTGAAATCTCAAAATGTTGCTTACAGGATGCAAAATACTCCAAATAAAAAGTTGCTTATTTAATTAATTAAAAATTACAGTAAAATTCTAAAAATTAAATTATTGTTATGTCTCAAAAGAACCTTGTCTAAATTCAAAACCAATATTCAAATATATTGAAAACCCTTTTGGAACGTAAATAAAGCTTTGCAAATTATAAGGGAATTCCACAGGGACTTTTCTGAAATTTGATTTGGACGTTAATCAAAATCTACCCAATGAAATCCATATTTTTCTCTTCCATCAGAAAGATATACTTCACCAGCTCCTAATGTTTCTTGTTTCACAGAAATCCGATCTAAAACGAACCCTGTATATTCAGTTGAAGTTCAAATCGCCAAATAGCGAACTGCAGCCCATTTCGAGCTCGATTATAATTATAATATAATTATACGTTCAAACTGCCGTTTATATAATATATTCGTTATTCGAATTCAACTCTAAACTGAATTATATAATTTGAATTGTCCAGTTCACATTATATTGTCAATTCACTATTTTCGACTATTTCAGAATTTAAATATATTATTTAATTATTATTTTAATTAAATATTCACTATTATTTAATTAAATGACCATTTAATTCTCTAAACACTATTTGTATAATTAAATAGATTAATTATATATCGCAGAAAATACGGGTCATTACATTCTTTCCACCTTAAAATAATTTCGTCCTCGAAATTGCTAAGGTAGAAAAACAAACCCTATCGACTAGTTAGAACTTATTTGTTCAATTCTTAAATTTGGTTTCACTGAACCAATTTTACTTCAATTAAATATTAATTAATTCTTATCAACGAAAATTTTCAAAAACCCTGAAAATTTTCTAACACGTTAACTTTTCGAAAAAAATCGCCAGCACCTCCTTTGTACTGGTCAATAGGTCAAACTCCAACTCGCCTCTCAGGGCCATCTCCAACCCAAAAGAAAATCAAACAGCCAAGAGGCTTGCCAAATCGGCTCATAAATCTCATGCTTATACCAAATATAAACTTGTACCTTTTTGTTGTGCATATCAACTCTATCACTTTCACCTGTTACCAATTCAACATATACCAGTGTTATCCCAATCAAAACTCCAATCATTTCATTCTCAAACCGAATAAATTGCTTATACCCAGTCAAATTCCATTTCAAATTCGAGTTCCATTCTCGATTTCAAACTCTTAACTTCCCAATCCAATTTTCATTTCAGATTCTTATCTCGACAATCCAATTTTATTCAAAAATAAATTTTTCCTGATATCATTCTATTTCCATTCAGTTTTCACTTAACTGGTTTTAATTAAATCTCAATTTGTTTTCACAAATTTTTAATTAAATTTGTTTTTAATTCAAACAATTTTTTTTCGTGGGAGTTTTAACGAGCTTACCTCTTTCAAAAATCAAAATTTCCTTTTTGAAATTCAATACTACTTGTTTTTTCCAAAACAAATTCAAAACAGTATCTCTGGTAGTAATTCATCACTTAGAACTTGAAAATGAACACTTATGATGTGGCCACCATCATCAGAGTTATTTCCCAGTATCAAATTGAGTTCAATACTATATTACTTTCAAAACCATATTTAAACACTTCCATTCTGAAATTCATTTCAAAATATCATTCTCAAAATAATTTAAAATCTCCCATAATTTTAAAATTCTCTTATACTTGATCCAAATTCATTTACCAACACTTATTCAAATTCCCAGGGTTTTCATTTCAATTCTGATTTAATTCAAATTTTAATTCATCTCGATTTCATATATTACACTAATATGAATTATGATTGGTTACTTACATAACCATTTCACATTTTTATAAATCTTATTCGATTATAATAACAACCAATATATCCAGTATATATCAAAATATACTTTGGGTACATTCAAAACACACCATGTCGGTTCATCGTATTCAAGTGTTTAGTAACCCCTACCGATACAGTGGATCAAGCTGATCGACCAGAACCCATAAATAACTCAACCAATAAATCTCTACAATATAAAACAAATTTTTATATCAATAACAAATATGTTCACTCGTATATGTACACTCGAACTCAATCTAGGGTATTACTATCCCCATCTCTACTGAGTCACGCCACAGAGCCAAGGTAATTACTTAACCTTAAGCTCTGATACCAACTGTAATGACCCAACGATTAGCGATCTTGATTATCCGATATACAACACATATCGAACATCCAAGGATCGAAAATGCCAGTAGTTAATGAAAGAAATTAGAGGGTGAGGATAGATAAGATAGAAACATAGAATAGAAGAAGAAGAAGAACACAATATCAGAGTAACACGAACCTCACAGCGGAACGAATAACATATAATATATATATCATAACTTTGAAATATAAATCTGTACTTGAATATACATATCCTTATCACAGTACAACACAGCGGAAATAAACAATAGCTATATGATACTAAAGCCTCCTGCTCCAGCTCTTCGAGTATCTGTAAATTCCTGACTACTTGACTGCCCGTACAAAATTGGGCACCCAAGAGTTTAGGGAAAACAAAATAAATAAACTCCGGGTTAGCCATGAGACTGGTATGAGTAAAACAATTTAAAACAGATTGAACCATTAAACGATATCTCATAAGACCACGCCGTATAACGGAACGGGTTTATCCCTTATGAGAATCCAAAATATCTTTATATCAAAAACTTTTGATATTATAATAATGTCTATCGACCATAATATAATAATCATCTAGCATAAACGCTTTCATCTCACGTTCTACATATATAGTATACAATCAAAACCGCAAGCACATATTGGGTAATGGATTCCCAACTATGACAAGGTATGGAACCACCTTTCGCTAGTGTACCTCAAGAGAGGAATACACCGGGTTCAACAAGAACATCTTACAACCCGGCCACACATGACCGACCACTCATTTCGCTTGAGTGTATCGAATGTATATCACCAATGGTTGGGATTAGCAACCGTTTCCCGAATGGGACAACATCGACAATAGATTTTTTAGAAGTAAACGAAACTCTAGATCAGGTGATAATACACCCTAATAGGTGCGACCTACATAGCTATGCTGTCTGCCCGACTTTTCTCATTTGCTGGATGTGAAGCTAGAAGCTACGCTTATCTTTTACATGCCACATCTTTATTCACTTAGAATGTCACACCGTCATACCCGCCAAATCACAGATTGATTTATCCAAAAATAACACGGGTATACAGCGAAGAGAAACAAATTATTCCGCCACCAAAACGTGAATACGTTTGAGGAGATCAACTTACGCGATCTATTAAATATACTCTGTCAGACCTTCTTCCATACAAGTTGTCCTGGGACTGGACAAACCGAAGGCACTATTCAGTACATCCATCTTAGGCAATTGTTATCTACGATTTATACAACAGCCCTTGCGGATTTACTCCGTCTTCAATTTTCTTTGGCATATACGATTCGCAACGCTTATGCCAATATGGAGTGGTTCTTTGGATAATAATCAAACCGGTCTCTCCATATTAACAATGTTAAAATGGTCAAAAACTTCGATAGTCGGTGAGTTAACTATCAAAGAAAAACAGGTGTGCAAACAATGATATTATTTCCAAATGGAGATTATATCGATCAAACATCAACCATATATATATATATATATATATATTCATATTTCCTTATTTTCTACATTTAGAAAATATACGTAATTAACATTGGAAACATTTCCATAGCTTATTCACGCATCACTACCATTCCACAACTATTAGTCCCTAACCGTAAACTAGTAAGAGAACAATTCTCTAAGTATAAACTCCGAAGGCCGAAACCAACATCAAATCGATACTCACAAAACTATTCTACTTAACTAATTTTCTAGTCAGTTTCTAATTTTGCTTAACTCTATTTCGTTAACTCTATTTGATTAACTCTTATTCGAATAACTAATATTCGATTAACTCCATTCACTTAACTCTAGATTACAGCGATCACAATGGTTACGCCTGATTCCCTCGGGAAACATCCAACCACCATAGGCTATCTGCAGCCCTGCGAGTTACGCTAGCAGTCATGCTAAATGGTAACTTATTCTAAATAACTATGTCTGATTAACTCCTTTTGATAAACTACGTTTGATTAACTCCTTTTGATAAACTACGTTTGATTAACTCCTTTTTATCTCGTCAATTTCCTTTTATAATACTATTTTGTTTCCAACTAAATATATCTTTTATAATTGAAACGACCCGAACTTCCCCGGTCTCCAAAGAGAAGAGAAAGAACGAATTGTTTTGAGAACACGACAAAATAGAACGCGGACGAAAAAACATTTCATTGTATATTACAATAATTCCATCAGGATACAAGAATATTCAGAGTATGAATAAATGAATATTACACAGAAACTATCAGAGATTACAATAAATTACATAGCAGCGGAAAATAATACAATACACAACTAGAAGAGATATACGGATACAAAGCTTTCCGGATATCATTCCAGCTGTAAACCAGGATCCTGGGAAAATAAATCTGCAAAACCAAAACTACTAGCTGCCTGTGTCAAAATAGGGGCACCCAGAGTTTAGGTCAAAACAATAAACTCCAAGTCAGTCATGTGACTGGTGTGAGAACCAAAACAGTTATTAATCTTTATTTTAAAGTTAGGTAAATCAAGGGACCACGCCGTATAACACAGAACGGGTTTCCTCCCAAGAATACCAGTGCATCAAACAAACAACGCAATGCTAAATAAAGAACAATGAAGCTATTATAAGACCCAGTTCCCATCACACAATGCAATGCAAGCCGGAGGATAGGGTTTTTACCTTATAATAACCAAGAATGCTTGATACGTTTAAAACAAATCATTTGATACTATTATAAGTGCATAGTGTATAAAACAACTTCAAATCATAAGTATCAATCATAGACGGCATAAGCGCCCCATCCCACTATGTCGCCATACTAGGCTCTACAAATAAAACCGCAAATGTCACGTATTTGGAAATTGGATTTCCATCTATGAACTGAGGCAAAAGATAGTCCTCAACCGATTCGAGACGCTCTAGTCCGCCCCTCCGGACCCAGACTCAGGTGGGCCCTTGGATCGTCAGGGCCAGTCCACCGATGTGGATTAATGTAACACCCCACACCCGCTAAGATCACTCACTAAGGGAATGCCTTAGTTTTGGTGGAGTATTTTTAGTGAGTATAGAACAGAAAAATTACAACAGGACAGATATAAGTAATACTTGAAAATTTAAACCATCATTTCAATATCAAAACATGTTGGTTACATCACAAAACCATAACAAGAGTCAAGTACATAATATCCATCCTGATAAAATAGAAGTACATAATCCCATTACATAGATAATAGCCAAAATAGAAAAGATAAACGAGCTTTACTTCTACGGTCCAAGCCCCAAAAGATAGATATAGCGGTCTGGTCCAAGCCCACTAGTGCTAGGCCCACTCTGATAACCTGAGGGTTGGGAAAAAGATAAACAACAACGGGGTCAGACATAAGTCTGAGTGAGTCCTATAACCCTAACAATACAACCATTAAAGTAATTAGGGTATGATATAAACAAGATACGGTACCTCTGGGGATAATGACTACACTAAGTAGCCAACAAAACACGGGATGTACTACGATAACCGAAACGACGTATTTAACCACCCCAAGGATAATTACTAGCTTACACCACCCCAGATCTACCCACCTAAGGGTAATTCCTACACTGCACCACACCAGTTCTACCCACCAAGAGTAATTCCTACTTAAAGGTTGATCCCTCCCAAGGACTTAGAAAATTTCCCAAGTAGTTTCGTGTACTCCTAGCCCACTACATAGGTGCCGTCTGCCCCTATCTCCACTAGGTGTACTTAGTAATCTTACCCAGTAGTTTCGTGTACCCCTACATAGGTGCCGTCTGCCCCTATCTTTATTAGGCGTACCCACTACTCCCCAACGATCGTCTCCCTACCGTAGATACCCGTGCTGGTCCCACGATTGGGGTGTATCATTCCCCTAAAGTGGCTACCAGATAATATCAACAGTGCACGGCTTTATATCTACACGATGCAACAACGACTTACCAACCAGCCCGGGTCCACACACGCATATGAAACCCGTTGGTCCCGCATTGCCACCGCTAACCCGTTTTGGCCTCTTATAATCAAGCCCAATATGCGTGTCCCGTCACCCGACTAGAGTCGAGCCCACTAAGATACGTTTGGGATATTGGTTGAAATGGGCCCTCACAAGCTACCCACCTAAGCTTGTCATTCATTTAGTATAACCCAATAATGGGTCCCCACAAGCTACCCACCTAAGCTTGTCATTTATCAAATGTACCCCTATAATGGGTCCCACAAGCTACCCACCTAAGCTTGTCACTTTTATCTAGTGCATCCCACTTAACCCCTTATGTAGTCATGCCCACTTACATGTTAAGATTTGGTTAAGTCATCAATCATATTTCAATTGCCACATAGGGCACCCACTAGATTTCCACATGCCACCCAAAGCACTTACCTAACCCTTCACCCATGTTTTAATTACATGTTCCACTTTGGTTAAGTATTCTAATCGTATTTTCTCATGCCACCCATGGCACTTACTTAACCCTTTTTATCATGTTTAATTACATGTTCTACTTTGGTTAAGTATTCTAATCGTATTTTTCTATTGCCACCCAAGGCAACCCACTAGTCTCATCATGCCACCCCAAGGCACCCACTTAACCCCTCATGTCCCACTACATGCTAATATGGTTAAGTGTTTCTTAATTCATTAATTAAGATCATGAACTCATAAAGACCTCTCACATTAGACCGTCTTTTATGACTGCTGGATATGCCGGTTGGTTCCGGGCAGACTTCTGTCATCAAAAGAGTCTAACCTCGTGTCTTTACTTTAATCATGTATTTAATTTATGACTAAGACCTCTCACATTGGGCCAATCATTTGTAGCCGCTGGATGGCCGGTCGGTTCCGGGCAGACTTCCGCTACAAAAGGGTCCAACCTTGTGTCTTAGTTGATTAATTACACCTAATTAATCACCCCCATATTAATTATCCCTAATTAATATCAAGTTTTCCATAACATGGGTAGACCTAACTCAATAGGTAAATTCCCATGGGGTAGACCTAACTCAATAGGTAAATTCCCACTTATGGTAATTTATTTATTTTATGGTATGCTCAATCATACCCAATCATACTTTATTAACATATTTATTAACCCCATCGTTCCCCCTCATAAATCGTTCTCATTTCATAACATAATAAAGGGGAAGATCCATCACAAATAGCATGGGTTTAGCATATAACTTTGTCATGGGTTAAGAGGATGTCAACTTGCATATATGAGCACATATTAACCCAACTACATTTAACCCAAACTTGCATATTATCATACACATGATTTGCATAACATGTTGCATATGAGCTTACACATTATCATACACATATCTTGCATAACATGTTGAACTTGCTTATAAGCATTCTCATAACTTGCATAACATGTTAAACATGCATTTAAGCCTACACATAACTTACATAAGCATTCACATACTTGCATAGGCATTCACATACTTGCATAAGCATTCACATACTTGCATATCACATTAAACTTGCATTTAAGCATATACATAACTTGCATAACATCATGCACATAACTTGCATAATCTCATACACATAACTTGCATAACACCATGCACATAACTTGCATATGAACTTGCATCTTAAAGGAGGGTAAACATGCATAGCATATAAGGGTGTCATCTTGCATATGTATGCATCACATTTAAAAGGGTAAACTTACATGTCATGATTTATGCATAATACCAAACACTTAGCATGCATCAAACCACATACTTAGCATGCATAGAATCAATTACTTATTATGCATAAACACACCACTTAACTTGCATAAACCCACACACTTAGCATGCATACAATCAAATACTTAACATGCATAAAATCAAATACTTAGCATGCATAACACCAAATATTTAGCATGCATAAAATCACATGCATAACTTGCATATCATGTTACATATAACTTGCATATACTCTCACATATAGTTTGCATAACATGTTACATATGCATAAATGTTGAACATAGTGTTTTGCATCATAAAACATGGCATTAACCTTGCATATAACATAAAACTTGCAAATCACATATCATACAAACTTGCATAAACATATTTATCCACAAACATAGCCATGTCTTATCACATCCTACCATAATCAATTTAACAATTGATTATTAAAGCCATAGAAACTCACCAAAACTAAGATTAGCAAACTTATGAAGTAAAACTAGTTGCCAAATATGAAGAAGAAGGTGATTAGAGGTTGATTAGCTTGCAACTCTCTTCATTGATTTGTGGAGGCCATGATCAAGTTTCATTTTGCCATAGTTTAGTTACAAGATCTAATTATGAATGAATTAGGGTAGGGTTAGGGTCTTATTTATAGGATTAGGTAGTGTTTTAGGCCCTTAGATTAACCCTAGATTAGTTTAGGTCCGTTAGATTTAGGAAATCTCTAGAACCCAGCCCTCCAAGCCAGCCTAGAACCCAACCTGGTGCACCCAGGTTCTCTGGACGCCGCGCCCCTGTCGACAGGCAAGTCGACACCCCTGTCGACAGGCCTGTCGACAGCCCTGTCGACATGGTTAGGGCGGGAACTTTCCCGCCTGACCCCGCTGGTTCTATTTTCAAATCCTAATTTAAATTTCTAAATCTGTTTTAAGCTTTAATTTTTCTGCCAACTTCATTGGGCCATAACCGGGCCATACGGACTCCGATTCTCGAAAACTTGGACTCTATTTCGCGTATTTTTCTGAGACGAACGCAATGACGCAGCCCATTTCCCCCAATTCTCACGTCTGAGATTATTTATTCTACGTTTAGTGAATTTTAGTATTAATTAAAATACGGGGTGTTACATTCTCCCCTCCTTAAAGGATTTCGTCCCCGAAATCTCTAAGCTAAGGAGAATGCATATCCTACCATCCAAACAACCATCTACTCAAACCATCAACCACGGGCATCCATTGTCCTTAAAACAATTTCTAATGATGTATGAGCATATGCAAAAAGTGTGTGTATATGTTCCCTATCTAATGTATGAACATATGCAAAACATGATAGTGCCATGCATCCATTATGTATGCAAGAGAACCCTATCGACACATACAATATCTACATGAGTGCACAATCATTCACCAAAATGCATCATCCATATGATAACACAACCATTATACATCCATAGATATAGCTTCCTACACACAATTTTATGCAATATGCAATATGAAGTGACTGAGCCGATCTAGTGCCTAGAGTGTGTGTATATGCATCCACGAGCAACCACTAGCAAACACTTGCATCCACTTGCATCCATCATACATAACATGTCTCAAACACATGTTTCAACCATAGGACTATCCTACCTGAGGGTCAAAGGTACTAACGAGAGGACATACTTAGGATAAGATAAGCACAAGATATGCGATGAAGGAGAAGCAAAAGGACATACCCTCCGAAAGAAAAGGGTACCTCGAACGCATCTTCGCTTCCGTCTCCCAGGTAGCATTGCTCTCTTCATCTCCCTTTTGTACTTTGACTAGTTGAACCTCTCTTGTTTCTCAACTTCCAAATCTCTGTCCCAAGGATGCAAGTAGGAGCTCGTCGAATCGTCGCATCACGCTCTACTTCTACTTCTCTAAGTAAACTCGGCTCTACCACCTCTGCGGTCTCATGTAGGCACTTCCTCCCATGGAATACATCATGTACACCACTAAGTCTGTCGGGCAACTCCACCAATGGAATATGCTCCTCCCATGTACCTCCAAAATCCAAGATACATAGTCTTAAAAGGTCTTCTAAAACATGATTCACCCTCTCGGTCTGGCCGTCCGTCTGAGGATGATATGCGGTACTCAAACACAACTGAGTCCCTACCGCCTCTTGCAAACTCTTCCAAAACTCTCTAGTGAAGATAGGATCTCGATCGCCCACCATACTGGAAGGTACATCATGCAATCTAATAATCTCTCGAATATAAACTGAAGCTAGCCATGGAGCAGTTCTCTTACTCTTCACAGGTATACAATGGGCGTTCTTAGTAAGCCTGTCTACTACCACCCAAATTCCCGTATTACCCTTCCTTGATCTTGGTAACCTGTCAATAAAATCCTTCGAGATGCTATCCCACTTCATTGCGGAACTTCCAATGGGTGCAGCAACCCACCTGGTTTCTTTTGCTCCGCCTTCACCTGTTGGCACACCAAGCATCGAGCGACATGCTCGGCCACATCTTTCTTCACACCGGCCCAGAAGAAAGTCCTTTTCATGTCTTGGTACATCTCGTCCCCACCGGGATGAATGGTCATCCTAGAACGGTGTGCATTATCAGGAATAACCTTCCTCAAACCCTCGTCTTGCGGTACACAAGGTCTACCGTTTCTACGCAAGCACCCCCTATCGTCTAGGGTGTACCTACTCAAATGGCTGGACGACTCTCCCCTTATGAGCTTCTCTACCAACTCAACCAACTGTGGGTCGTCCCTCTGTGCTTCTCCAAAGCCCCAAAAGAGTAGGCCTAACCTCCAATGAGGCTAGCAAACCGGGTACAAAGTCAACGGAAGGTCTAAAGTCAAACATAGAAATAAACTCTAAGCTCCGTCGTTCAACGAACCACAAACTCGAGGACAACCTTTTTCTACTTAAGGCGTCCGCTACCATGCTACCCTTACCGTGGGTGTATGCTATCTCAAACTCATAGGACGCTAAGAATCCTATTCACTTTTGCTGTCTTAAGACTATGCGCCTGGGGAGTCTCCAATACTTCCCTAAGATATAGGGCAGGTTTTTTCTCCACTCCTAGAGAAAATCAGGGTATTCTCCCATGCAAAATCGTCACAACTATCCATCCCTCACGCAGACCACCCTGGTCGAACTCGACATCCCCCAAATGCAAGCCCCAAAGGCCTAAACCAATATCAGACAAACACCCAAGAGATGCCTCCTTCGAACCTAGACGTCCTACGTGAGATGATACTAGTAAAAACGGCTAAATAATTAAGCCCTTGTCCAGCTCTGGATGTCCTTGCCAGTCTCGCTCCAAAACCATCGTTTATCCCATACTGGCTTTGCTCAGCCTATTGAGCACATACGAAAACTTATTTCGCTCCTAGAGAAGACCAAGATGTCATCCACAAAGACCATCACAACTTATTTAGGTACTCCTTGGACACCCTTCTCATCAAACCAACAAAATATGCGGGGGCGTACGTCAAACCAAATGGCATCACCAGCCACTCATAAAAACCGTCCGGAGTCCTGAAGGTAGTCTTCTCTATACTATCCTCAGCCACTCTCAACTGATGAAACTCCGTGGCTGAGTCCACCACGACAACACTGAAGCGCCAACCAACTGATCAAAGAGATCATCAATCCTCGACAATGGGTGTCTATTCTACTTTGTGAGTTTATTTAGCTCTCTTTAGCCTACACAAAGTCTGAGGGACCCATCCGCCTTCGTGGCAACAACTACTGGAGTGCCCCACTCCGATATACTTCGTCTTATGAACCCCTTCTCAAGCAAATCGCCTACTTACTTGTGGAGTTCCCTCCTCTCACGAGGAGCCACGTGGCACACTGGCCAAAACACTGGTTTGGCTTTGTCTACCAGATATATTTGGAAGTCAATTTCCTGCTCCGGAGGTAAACCCTTCACCTCCCCAAACTCATCCGAGTATTCCCGGACCACTCTAACAGATCGCAAACTCTTGACTGACGTGTCAAGCGATTCTAGATAACTTAGCATAACAGATTCTATGGGATTACGAGAGATCTCGAGAGTGTTACCCTAGCGGGCCATAAGCCTAACAACTCTCCCTTCAAAATCAAGAACGGCACCCCTACTGGATAACCAGTCCATGCCCAAAACTAACCCATAGCCGGTGAAGCCCAACAAGCATCACATCTAAACTCAACGCTAAGTATAGAAGCTTTCAAACCCAAACATATCATGGAGCCCCAATTGGGTTTGAAACAACTAAGGGATCATCTACCAAACTGGTGTCTAAGTGCAGTGACTCAACTAACAATGGTGAGATAAACGAACTCGATATATCAGAATCAAATAAAGTTTGAATCGGATAATAAAGAAATCCAAATTCCAACCTAGACGGTCATATCCCCATCTGGTACCCTAGTCGTGAGGGAATACAACTACCCTCCAGAAGATTCCATACCTTGCCTTTGCTTCTTTGGACAACCCTAATAACGTGTCCTATTCCTCCCAAAAGGATAACTACCAGCCTTCTTCTTCCCTATTCTCCACTCATAACCTCCCACCAATGAGGTTTCATCCTTCATTAACCAAACAACTATTTGAGCCTTCCTCTCATCGTCTATCCTATAGGTACCTACCAGTCCTCCTCCTTCTTGAACCAACTTCTGGTCCGACTAATGTCCAAGTTCCTTGAAGTGGTTTTCCATCCTTATCTATCTTAGAAAGATCATCTATACGCGGAGGGGAAACTCAAAATGAGAGAGAGGAAGAGATTCAAAATGGAGAATTCGAAAGATATAGATATGGCTATTGGGGATTATGCTTTTCTTTCAAAAAAAACTTTTCTCTTAAAAGACATGTTTTTGAAAATACTCCTTTCAAAAATATTCTTAGAAAATAGTTTTTCTAAAAATTTTATCTGCTCCGGTAACCTTAAGCTCTGATACCACGTGTAACACCCCACACCCGCTAAGGTCACTCACTAAGGGAATGCCTTAGTTTTGGTGGAGTATTTTTAGTGAGTATAGAACAGAAAAATTACAACAGGACAGATATAAGTAATACTTGAAAATTTAAACCATCATTTCAATATCAAAACATGTTGGTTACATCACAAAACCATAACAAGAGTCAAGTACATAATATCCATCCTGATAAAATAGAAGTACATAATCCCATTACATAGATAATAGCCAAAATAGAAAAGATAAACCGAGCTTTACTTCTACGGTCCAAGCCCCAAAAGATAGATATAGCGGTCTGGTCCAAGCCCACTAGTGCTAGGCCCACTCTGATAACCTGAGGGTTGGGAAAAAGATAAACAACAACGGGGTCAGACATAAGTCTGAGTGAGTCCTATAACCCTAACAATACAACCATTAAAGTAATTAGGGTATGATATAAACAAGATACGGTACCTCTGGGGATAATGACTACACTAAGTAGCCAACAAAACACAGGATGTACTACGATAACCGAAACGACGTATTTAACCACCCCAAGGATAATTACTAGCTTACACCACCCCAGATCTACCCACCCAAGGGTATTTCCTACACTGCACCACACCAGTTCTACCCACCAAGAGTAATTCCTACTTAAAGGTTGATCCCTCCCAAGGACTTAGAAAATTTCCCAAGTAGTTTCGTGTACTCCTAGCCCACTACATAGGTGCCGTCTGCCCCTATCTCCACTAGGTGTACTTAGTAATCTTACCCAGTAGTTTCGTGTACCCCTACATAGGTGCCGTCTGCCCCTATCTTTATTAGGCGTACCCACTACTCCCCAACGATCGGCTCCCTACCGTAGATACCCGTGCTGGTCCCACGATTGGGGTGTATCATTCCCCTAAAGTGGCTACCAGATAATATCAACAGTGCAAGGCTTTATATCTACACGATGCAACAACGACTTACCAACCAGCCCGGGTCCACACACGCATATGAAACCCGTTGGTCCCGCGTTGCCACCGCTAACCCGTTTTGGCCTCTTATAATCAAGCCCAATATGCGTGTCCCGTCACCCGACTGGAGTCGAGCCCACTAAGATACGTTTGGGATATTGGTTGAAATGGGCCCCCACAAGCTACCCACCTAAGCTTGTCATTCATTTAGTATAACCCAATAATGGGTCCCCACAAGCTACCCACCTAAGCTTGTCATTTATCAAATGTACCCCTATAATGGGTCCCACAAGCTACCCACCTAAGCTTGTCACTTTTATCTAGTGCATCCCACTTAACCCCTTATGTAGTCATGCCCACTTACATGTTAAGATTTGGTTAAGTCATCAATCATATTTCAATTGCCACATAGGGCACCCACTAGATTTCCACATGCCACCCGAAGCACTTACTTAACCCTTCACCCATGTTTTAATTACATGTTCCACTTTGGTTAAGTATTCTAATCGTATTTTCTCATGCCACCCATGGCACTTACTTAACCCTTTTTATCATGTTTAATTACATGTTCTACTTTGGTTAAGTATTCTAATCGTATTTTTCTATTGCCACCCAAGGCAACCCACTAGTCTCATCATGCCACCCCAAGGCACCCACTTAACCCCTCATGTCCCACTACATGCTAATATGGTTAAGTGTTTCTTAATTCATTAATTAAGATCATGAACTCATAAAGACCTCTCACATTAGACCGTCTTTTATGACTGCTGGATATGCCGGTTGGTTCCGGGCAGACTTCTGTCATCAAAAGGGTCTAACCTCGTGTCTTTACTTTAATCATGTATTTAATTTATGACTAAGACCTCTCACATTGGGCCAATCATTTGTAGCCGCTGGATGGCCGGTCGGTTCCGGGCAGACTTCCGCTACAAAAGGGTCCAACCTCGTGTCTTAGTTGATTAATTACACCTAATTAATCACCCCCGTATTAATTATCCCTAATTAATATCAAGTTTTCCATAACATGGGTAGACCTAACTCAATAGGTAAATTCCCATGGGGTAGACCTAACTCAATAGGTAAATTCCCACTTATGTTAATTTATTTATTTTATGGTATGCTCAATCATACCCAATCATACTTTATTAACATATTTATTAACCCCATCGTTCCCCCACGTAAATCGTTCTCATTTCATAACATAATAAAGGGGAAGATCCATCACAAATAGCATGGGTTTAGCATATAACTTTGTCATGGGTTAAGAGGATGTCAACTTGCATATATGAGCACATATTAACCCAACTACATTTAACCCAAACTTGCATATTATCATACACATGATTTGCATAACATGTTGCATATGAGCTTACACATTATCATACACATATCTTGCATAACATGTTGAACTTGCTTATAAGCATTCTCATAACTTGCATAACATGTTAAACATGCATTTAAGCCTACACATAACTTACATAAGCATTCACATACTTGCATAGGCATTCACATACTTGCATAAGCATTCACATACTTGCATATCACATTAAACTTGCATTTAAGCATATACATAACTTGCATAACATCATGCACATAACTTGCATAATCTCATACACATAACTTGCATAACACCATGCACATAACTTGCATATGAACTTGCATCTTAAAGGAGGGTAAACATGCATAGCATATAAGGGTGTCATCTTGCATATGTATGCATCACATTTAAAAGGGTAAACTTACATGTCATGATTTATGCATAATACCAAACACTTAGCATGCATCAAACCACATACTTAGCATGCATAGAATCAATTACTTATTATGCATAAACACACCACTTAACTTGCATAAACCCACACACTTAGCATGCATACAATCAAATACTTAACATGCATAAAATCAAATACTTAGCATGCATAACACCAAATATTTAGCATGCATAAAATCACATGCATAACTTGCATATCATGTTACATATAACTTGCATATACTCTCACATATAGTTTGCATAACATGTTACATATGCATAAATGTTGAACATAGTGTTTTGCATCATAAAACATGGCATTAACCTTGCATATATTATAAAACTTGCAAATCACATATCATACAAACTTGCATAAACATATTTATCCACAAACATAGCCATGTCTTATCACATCCTACCATAATCAATTTAACAATTGATTATTAAAGCCATAGAAACTCACCAAAACTAAGATTAGCAAACTTATGAAGTAAAACTAGTTGCCAAATATGAAGAAGAAGGTGATTAGAGGTTGATTAGCTTGCAACTCTCTTCATTGATTTGTGGAGGCCATGATCAAGTTTCATTTTGCCATAGTTTAGTTACAAGATCTAATTATGAATGAATTAGGGTAGGGTTAGGGTCTTATTTATAGGATTAGGTAGTGTTTTAGGCCCTTAGATTAACCCTAGATTAGTTTAGGTCCGTTAGATTTAGGAAATCTCTAGAACCCAGCCCTCCAAGCCAGCCTAGAACCCAACCTGGTGCACCCAGGTTCTCTGGACGCCGCGCCCCTGTCGACAGGCAAGTCGACAGGCAAGTCGACACCCCTGTCGACAGGCCTGTCGACAGCCCTGTCGACATGGTTAGGGCGGGAACTTTCCCGCCTGACCCCGCTGGTTCTATTTTCAAATCCTAATTTAAATTTCTAAATCTGTTTTAAGCTTTAATTTTTCTGCCAACTTCATTGGGCCATAACCGGGCCATACGGACACCGATTCTCGAAAACTCGGACTCTATTTCGCGTATTTTTCCGAGACGAACGCAATGACGCAGCCCATTTCCCCCAATTCTCACGTCTGAGATTATTTATTCTACGTTTAGTGAATTTTAGTATTAATTAAAATACGGGGTGTTACAATTAAAATGCATGAACATGCATTTCCCCGCCCTATGGGGTGTAGGTGAGCCAACTAAATGACTCCATCGGACCCGGATCGTCCGATCAAACCGAGGCGCCACGCAACAGCAACAACCACATAAGTCAAACTCGTCAGGGCGTGTAAAACCACTGACGCCACTTCTAACTATAAAGAAATGCATGCCCTTCCTAAGGTCCTTCTCCCGTTTTTGGTTCATACCGGGGTGTGAGGCTCGCGAATCAACGTTATACAAAGTTATGCCACAAAGGTCGTGCTTTGATCATCCCCCATAAGACTTTGCTTTTCAACAGAAGCCTTGATCATTCGCCACTTAGGCATGCCACACAGGCAATTCACTCTATGCGTTTGATATCCATCAGTATATAACCCCTGAGCTCGTACATCTCAGAGAAGGGCGTAAAGCAAGAGAATAAATTCTCCGCCGCCAAACAGATAAATATTTAATAGAAATCAATCACACAGACTGAAATCCAATGTCAGACACACAGTCCATTTACAAGTCCGTTCTGGGTCTGAACGAAACCGGAGGCACGTAGTACCCCGCATATCCATCGATCTCCAAGTACGTCTGGACGATCACCAACTGTTTCCATCTTCTTGGGTGTACAACCCAATCAAGATCATCAGTAATCACCCAAACGACGTGAAGACTTCCGGTCTTCGACCACCGTCTCCATCTTCGACTTATCGTCGTATCAGTTATACAGAATGGGATAAACCTGGTCTTCCCGAATAACTCGCGTATACTTTAAATAAGTGTTACGCAAACACAACATACGCCTCATTCCAATTCATCATTCACTAGCAGTAAATTAACAAGAGAATAATTCCCCAAATATTAACCCCGAAGGCCGAAACCAACATCAGATCAATATCCAGAAAACCATTCTGCTTAGCTAACCGACAGTTAATTTCTAAATTTCTCCTTCATAAGGAAAGGTTCCCATTAATTTTATCAAAGATAAATTCCTTGAATTTATTCTTTAATCTTCTTTTGAATATCGATTCAACTAGTCGGGATTAACGAACCTTACCGAAGTAATCATTTGTTTTTATTTCCCAATCCCAACCTATTCATCCCATGAAGTAAAACTGGTTATACTTCATATCTAACACCACGGTGTTATCGGTAAATCCAATTACCATTTCACGTTTAAATCTAATTAAAGATTTAACTATCGCCTGGAGAAAAACTGGTGATACTCCATTCTCGATCTTTTCAATCTAATTAAAGATTCATTAAAACTCCACTTAGTTTTAATTTGTGACTGGGTTAAAGAATCAGTGTCATTTGAAACACGGTTCACGATAAACCCAAAATCACGTTCCATTAATTATCGGGTTAAAGAACAAGTGTTATTTAAAACACTGTTCACAATAAACCCAAAAATCAATACCAATTCAATTCCAATTAAATATTATTTAATTGGTACACTTCATTAAATCTAAATAAAAAGATTTAATCTTTTCTCAACTGGGTTCAAGAACAGTGTTAATAAAGACACCATTCACGACAAACCCAAATCACATTTGATATTAAATACAAGGCTCTGAATAGAAAATATACCGGCTTATATTCAATATCAAATTCTACGACCAATAGATATCGTATTGGAAATAACGATATATATATCTTTCAAATTCCCATAACAATATCTGTGTCATCACGAAATCCAACATCGAAATATTCCGAAGACAATTTTGATTCAAATCCATTCCAATAATTATTGGCAATTCTGGTTATTTTCAAAACCATTTCAAATCCAATTTATTTATTTAAAAATAAATAGAATTATAATTCTAGTTCAAAACTAGTTCATTTCGATAAAAATCTATTTTTATCTTTACAAATATGGAGTTTTTCATTCCAAATCTTCACAAATCATTTCTTATGATTTTACACAAATTATTACTATTTTTAATAATTTTATCAAGGCCCGTACAATCGATTTCCATCAACGGCCGTCGAACTGCACTTACAGCGACCTTTTCCAAATTGATTTGGACATAATTCCAAATCCAACCGTTAGATTTCAAATTCCTAATATTCGTTAGAAAGCTCTTTTCAATACGAACCCAACGGTTTCGGTTTTAGGAGAATCCGACGGTCGGATCTCCCGTAATGTCCGTTCGAAGTCAATGGTCGAAATTCGCGAACTGCCGCGGCGCGGCGCGTTCTATTCAGGCCGTTATATTATATATATAATATATATAATATATACTTCATCGATTTCCCTTTAAAACGTATTTTAAAAATCGTTTTAAATTCGTTTTCAAAACGATTTCAACTTCATTTTCAAATTCAAATCAAAATTGAATATTCCAATATAAATTCGTTTTAAATTCATTTCAAATCGATTTCAATTCTATTTCAGTTCGTATTCAATTGAATTGAATTCAATTCAAATTTGTTTTCTATTCGATTCAATTCAAATTCGTTTTCTACTAAATTCAATTCAAATTTGGTTTCTATTAAATTCAATTAAAATTCGGTTTCTATTTAATTCAATTCAAATTCGGTTTGAATTTCAATTCTTTTCAAAATATCAGATTTTGAAATCACTTTCGATATTCATTATAAAATGAATAAAATAGATAAAAATATCGTTCACGTCAAAATGGCGTCAATCTAATCAACACGGCTTCATATATTTCTATTTTCAAATATTCTATTTCAAATATTTCTATTCAAATATTTCTATTCAAATATTTCTTTTTCAAATATTTCTATTCAAATATTTCTTTTTCAAATATTTCTATTCAAATATTTCTTTTTCAAATATTGAATGAAGCCCAATCAATTACTATATAATGTTAATTATATGGATTTTTTACAACACATGTATACAATAACAACGATGAATAATCAACCATCATCCAAAGTGCACTCTACACTGTATAAGCATCGAATATAAATATTTAACGCTTATAACAGTCTGTCAATCAATCGATCGACATATAACTAATTATTGGGATTATTGTATGTCATATATCATCTCAATACCCATGTGGGGTTTCAAACAATCAAACACAGATTTTATTTGTGCAGTTGGGCGATGTGTAAAATTTATCGTCCCAATCAATATCAGTCAAATGTGTGTATATAAGCAAATCGTCCGATTTGTTTATTTTTATTTCATTTCATATACACGTTAAAAATTCCATTTTTAACTATATGATATTTATTTTCTATATAAATATTTTATTTCATTTCAAATCACACAAACAACTACACATCAAAATCAATCAAACAAACAAGCCGTCCATGGTCTGTGGACGACGGGTGTCGGGTGCTACTAAACACCGTCTGCATCCTAGTATATATTTTAACTAGAAAACAAAATTAAAAGGTGAGAAGTTCTCACCGATTAGCTAATTCAATCCCACGACTCTTCTTATGTAGAAATCTTCGCCGTTCTTGCCTCTTGTCACTTTCTCTGCCCGTATTCTCTACATATGTAAAAACCGATTTTTTACTTCGCGATTCAGTTTATAAAAATCGAATTTTCACTTCGCTATTCAATATATAAAAATCGAATTTTTACTTCGCTATTCAATATATAAAAATCGAGTTTTTATCTTTACTGCTCCATATATAAAAATCTAATCTTTATCTTCACTACTTCATGATAAAAATAAAGTTCATACTTCTATTTCGCTTCATAACTCTATATATTGTATTTGAACGCGCATTTCAATTTACTGGGGTCACATACTAACTCGAAAAATTCCAGAAAAATATTTTCTAGCTCCGTATTGACGATACGGTCCTAAAAAAACTAATTTCGTCGAATTCTGAGACCGTTTGAAAAATGACCATTTTCTAGTCGATTAAAATCAACTGAAACTGGTCAAACGCGTTTTCCTTTGCCACGCTCACATATAGACTCGAAAAATTATGAAATTTGAAACCTAGCAATAACTTGACATCCCGGATCCAACAAAAGTGGTTTTGTCGAAATCCGAGGTCGTTTGCAAAATTTCCATTTTTAAGGGCCTGAATTCTATAGCGACTATTCAGAATTTTCAACTGGACATATCTTTTGATTCCCGCTATGAAATTTCAATTTTTCGGATTAGTTGGAAAGATATTCTCAAATAGATTCTAATATTTTTGGTTTCACTAAAATCCGGTTTATTTTGCACCCGGTATGTTCAATTGAATTTTGAAATCGAATTATCGAACTACCGCGCCATTTTCAATTCCTTTTATATATAAAAATAATTATTTATATTCTAACGACGATCTATATAATATATACGTTCGAATTCTATTCAAAATAAATTTCTCATCGTTATTATTTAAAATAATTCATTTTAAATAACCAAAATTCGCTAAAATTGCCAAAATAAAAATTTTAAACTGGCCCAGATTTCTGGGTTATTACAATAATTCTATTTATTTACTAGATAAATATTCCTTTATTCTATTATATTCGTTTTATCAACATTTTCCCTTTTATAAAACTCTATTCGTTTTATAAACATTTTCCTTTTATTTACTTTCAAAATATTTCCTTTTATAAAATCTGTTGATTTTATTAAATCCCTTTATTTCAATATACATTGAAATAATTCTTTTTACATCCTAGGGTCTATTTATGATATTCAAAATATCGAATAACACGATCAATATCATTCTAACACACATAATCCACAACAGATTTTATAAAACATCATATATCACAATATATGAAAAACAGTAAAATAAATGTTGAGGAATCCAGTTGCACCCCTCCAACCGATTTCCCTGCATCACCGATGTTAAACAACACAAATATCATGAATGTAAAATATTCTGATAAACAGAATCAATATTCGATTAACGATTTATATACATATATCGTTATCTATGATTTCAATCAATACACAAACAATTCAACCAAACAGTTAACACACATCAATCAGTCATCATTTATCAGTTCTAAATATATGTTATAAAAATAGAAATGTTCAAAGTTGGTGAGTTTTACTCACTTTGGCAGTTCATCGTTAAAGAACGATAAACTGTTTGTTTGATTTTGAACTAACAATTTATTCTGCCATAAATTCAAAAGAGCTCCAATCCACTTCCAGTCAGTTCCATGGCGTAGCCACCGTCCATACGATCCCAACTGTAACAACCGGGAAAATACGAGCCAATTTAAAATTTTTAAATTGGATATTTTAAAGGAATTTAAACAATTGAAATAGAATATTTCAATAAAATAGTGAATTAGAAATAGTGTGGCAGTTTGTAAATTTGAATTCAAACTTTGACTGACTGCACCGGGTGCAAAATGTAACGGATTTTAGTGAAACCAAAAATATTTAAACATGTGTATGAATATCTTTCTAACGAATCTGAAAAATCGAAGTTTCATAGCGGGAATCAAAAGTTATGGCCAAATGAATTTTCAGAATGGTCGCTATAGAGAATATATAGCCCTTGAAAATAGACATTTTGCAAACGACCTCTGAATTCGACTAAACCACTTTTGTTGGATTCCGGATGATAAATTATAGCTAAGTTTCAAATTTCATAATTTTTGAAGCTAGTATGTGAGCATGGCAAAAGAAAACGTGTTTGGTTAATTCCTGTTAAATTGGATCGACCAGAAAATGGCCATTTTTCAAACGGTCTCAGAATTTGATGAAACCAGTTTTGTTGGGACCGTAGCATCAAAACGTAGCTAGATTTATTTTTCTGGAATTTTTCGAATCAGTTTGTGGCCCTGGCAAATTGAAATGTATGTTCAAAACAGATTTTGAATGTTTTATATTTTAACTTGAAGACTAACTGACTGTAGCAGTCGAATTGGCCTACGAAACATATCCCATTGTGTCCGGGATGGGGGTATTTAGCTAGGGGCGACAGTCGTTGGGTTTGAATTGGTGTCCGTGTGGAGAAACACTATTTTAAAATTTAATAAAACCATCGGCCAATCAAATTTCTCCTTCATAATTTTAAAATAAAAATAAAATCAAACACCCTACCCCCTCCCCCCACGTGACCCTCGAACCCGACGACCACCGTACTCCCTCCTTCCCGACCCAATCGTCGCCGCCATAGGCAACGATAGCCCCTGCCACCACCCAGACTTTGAAGCGTCGTCCCTCCCCTTCAAATCAAGACAACCCTCGCCCTCTATCTCCTCGTCATCGTCGAAAACGAAGCCTAGGAAGTCGAGAACTTCACGCCGCTGCCTCCGCCGCTATAGGCCGTCGATCTGGCCAAGACCCCCCTGCGTGGAAACCCCTTTCCACCCACTTCGACGCTGTGTAATCTGATCGACGCAACGTTCATCAGATTGAAAGTTATTTCAAAACCTAGTTTTGAACAATCGTGAAAGGTATCGGCTTTATTATATTTGAACTGAAAATAACACTTTTAAGTGTTGCAAAATTTGAGAAATCATATCTTTATCGTGTGTTAATGAAATTCGATGAAACAGGAAATATCGTGACCGCTAGTACGCTCTCTACAATCTAGA